>OX465292.1:3100704-3700704 GCA_949987695.1 Merzomyia westermanni | reverse complement strand
ATTTGTATGGGAGGTGTCACGTCCCCTGTTCCGATTTCAAAAAGGAATAAGTATTAGGAAAGGGACTTACTTTATACAACGCGTTACCAAAATTTAGTAGTCTAGCATTAATACCTCCAAAGATATTGAGTATGAAATTTCCCATTTGTATAGGAAGTGCCACTCCCCCTTTTACGATTTCAAAAAGGGATAGGTATAAGGAAAGGGACTTACTTTATACAACGCCTTACCAAAATTTAGTAGTATAGCATTAATACCTCTAAAGATATTGAGTATGAAAGTTCCCATTTGTATGTATAAAGTAAGTCCCCTGTTCCGATTTCAAAAAGGGATAGTATTATTAAAGGGACTTACTTTATACAATGCGTTACCAAAATTTAGTAGTCTAGCATTAATACCTCCAAAGATATTGAGTATGAAATTTCCCATTTGTATGGGAAGTGCCACTCCCCCTTTTACGATTTCAAAAAGGGATAGGTAGTAGGAAAGGGACTTACTTTATACAACGCCTTACCAAAATTTAGTAGTCTAGCATTAATACCTCCAAAGATATTGAGTATGAAAGATCCTATTTGTGTGGAAGGTGCTACGCCCCCTTTTCCAATTTCAAAAAGTGATAGGTAAAATAGGAAAGGGACTTACTTTATACATCGTCTTACCAAAATTTAGTAGTCTAGCATTAATACTTCCAAAGATATTGAGTATGAAAGTTCCCATTTGTATGGGAGGTACCACGCCCCCTTTTCCGATTTCAAAAAAGGATAGGTATTAGGAAAGAGACTTACTTTATACAACGCCTTACCAAAATTTAGTAGTCTAGCATTAATACTTCCAAAGATATTGAGTATGAAAGTTCCCATTTGTATGGAAGGTGCCACGTCCCCTTTTACGATTTCAAAAAGGGATAGGTATTAGGAAAGGGACTTACTTTATACATCGTCTTACCAAAATTTAGTAGTCTAGCATTAATACTTCCAAAGATATTGAGTATGAAAGTTCCCATTTGTATGGGAGGTGCCACGCCCCCTTTTCCGATTTCAAAAAGGGATAGGTATTAGGAAAGAGACTTATTTTATACAACGCCTTACCAAAATTTAGTAGTCCAGCATTAATACCTCCAAAGATATTGAGTATGAAAGATCCCATTTATATGGGAGGTGCCACTCCCCCTTTTACGATTTCAAAAAGGGATAGTATTATTAAAGGGACTTACTTTATACAACGCCTTACCAAAATTTAGTAGTCTAGCATTAATACCTCCAAAGATATTGAGTATGAAATTTCCCATTTGTATGGGAAGTGCCACTCCCCCTTTTACGATTTCAAAAAGGGATAGGTATAAGGAAAGGGACTTACTTTATACAACGCCTTACCAAAATTTAGTAGTATAGCATTAATACCTCCAAAGATATTGAGTATGAAAGTTCCCATTTGTATGTATAAAGTAAGTCCCCTGTTCCGATTTCAAAAAGGGATAGTATTATTAAAGGGACTTACTTTATACAACGCGTTACCAAAATTTAGTAGTCTAGCATTAATACCTCCAAAGATATTGAGTATGAAATTTCCCATTTGTATGGGAAGTGCCACTCCCCCTTTTACGATTTCAAAAAGGGATAGGTAGTAGGAAAGGGACTTACTTTATACAACGCCTTACCAAAATTTAGTAGTCTAGCATTAATACCTCCAAAGATATTGAGTATGAAAGATCCTATTTGTGTGGAAGGTGCTACGCCCCCTTTTCCAATTTCAAAAAGTGATAGGTAAAATAGGAAAGGGACTTACTTTATACATCGTCTTACCAAAATTTAGTAGTCTAGCATTAATACTTCCAAAGATATTGAGTATGAAAGTTCCCATTTGTATGGGAGGTACCACGCCCCCTTTTCCGATTTCAAAAAGGGATAGGTATTAGGAAAGAGACTTACTTTATACAACGCCTTACCAAAATTTAGTAGTCTAGCATTAATACTTCCAAAGATATTGAGTATGAAAGTTCCCATTTGTATGGAAGGTGCCACGTCCCCTTTTACGATTTCAAAAAGGGATAGGTATTAGGAAAGGGACTTACTTTATACATCGTCTTACCAAAATTTAGTAGTCTAGCATTAATACTTCCAAAGATATTGAGTATGAAAGTTCCCATTTGTATGGGAGGTGCCACGCCCCCTTTTCCGATTTCAAAAAGGGATAGGTATTAGGAAAGAGACTTATTTTATACAACGCCTTACCAAAATTTAGTAGTCCAGCATTAATACCTCCAAAGATATTGAGTATGAAAGATCCCATTTATATGGGAGGTGCCACTCCCCCTTTTACGATTTCAAAAAGGGATAGTATTATTAAAGGGACTTACTTTATACAACGCCTTACCAAAATTTAGTAGTCTAGCATTAATACCTCCAAAGATATTGAGTATGAAAGTTCCCATTCGTATGGGAAGTGCCACTCCCCCTTTTACGATTTCAAAAAGTGATAGGTAAAATAGGAAAGGGTCTTACTTTATACATCGTCTTACCAAAATTTAGTAGTCTAGCATTAAAACTTCCAAAGATATTGAGTATGAAAGTTCCCATTTGTATGGGAGGTGCCACGCCCCCTTTTCCAATTTCAAAAAGTGATAGGTAAAATAGGAAAGGGACTTACTTTATACATCGTCTTACCAAAATTTAGTAGTCTAGCATTAATACTTCCAAAGATATTGAGTATGAAAGTTCCCATTTGTATGGGAGGTGCCACTCCCCCTTTTACGATTTCAAAAAGGGATAGGTAGTAGTAAAGGGACTTACTTTATACATCGTCTTACCAAAATTTAGTAGTCTAGCATTAATACCTCCAAAGATATTGAGTATGAAAGATCCCATTACGTTTTCAAGAAGTGATAGGTAAAATAGGAAAGGGTCTTACTTTATACATCGTCTTACCAAAATTTAGTAGTCTAGCATTAATACCTCCAAAGATATTGAGTATGAAAGATCCCATTTATATGGGAGGTGCCACTCCCCCTTTTACGATTTCAAAAAGGGATAGTATTATTAAAGGGACTTACTTTATACAACGCCTTACCAAAATTTAGTAGTCTAGCATTAAAACTTCCAAAGATATTGAGTATGAAAGTTCCCATTTGTATGGGAGGTGCCACGCCCCCTTTTCCAATTTCAAAAAGTGATAGGTAAAATAGGAAAGGGACTTACTTTATACATCGTCTTACCAAAATTTAGTAGTCTAGCATTAATACCTCCAAAGATATTGCGTATGAAAGATCCTATTTGTGTGGAAGGTGCTACGCCCCCTTTTCCAATTTCAAAAAGTGATAGGTAAAATAGGAAAGGGACTTACTTTATACATCGTCTTACCAAAATTTAGTACACTAGCATTAATACTTACAAAGATATTGAGTATGAAAGTTCCCATTTGTATGGGAGGTGCCACGCCCCCTTTTCCGATTTCAAAAAGGGATATTTATTAGGAAAGAGACTTACTTTATACAACGCCTTACCAAAATTTAGTAGTCTAGCATTAATACTTCCAAAGATATTGAGTATGAAAGTTCCCATTTGTATGGAAGGTGCCACGTCCCCTTTTACGATTTCAAAAAGGGATAGGTAAAATAGGAAAGGGACTTACTTTATACATCGTCTTACCAAAATTTAGTACACTAGCATTAATACTTCCAAAGATATTGAGTATGAAAGTTCCCATTTGTATGGGAGGTGCCACGCCCCCTTTTCCGATTTCAAAAAGGGATATTTATTAGGAAAGAGACTTACTTTATACAACGCCTTACCAAAATTTAGTAGTCTAGCATTAATACTTCCAAAGATATTGAGTATGAAAGTTCCCATTTGTATGGAAGGTGCCACGTCCCCTTTTACGATTTCAAAAAGGGATAGGTATAAGGAAAGGGACTTACTTTATACAACGCCTTACCAAAATTTAGTAGTCTAGCATTAATACCTCCAAAGATATTGAGTATGAAAGTTCCCATTTGTATGGAAGGTGCCACGTCCCCTGTTCCGATTTCAAAAAGGAATAAGTATTAGGAAAGGGACTTACTTTATACAACGCGTTACCAAAATTTAGTAGTCTAGCATTAATACCTCCAAAGATATTGAGTATGAAAGTTCCCATTTGTATGGGAAGTGCCACTCCCCCTTTTACGATTTCAAAAAGGGATATTTATTAGGAAAGAGACTTACTTTATACAACGCCTTACCAAAATTTAGTAGTCTAGCATTAATACTTCCAAAGATATTGAGTATGAAAGTTCCCATTTGTATGGAAGGTGCCACGTCCCCTTTTACGATTTCAAAAAGGGATAGGTATAAGGAAAGGGACTTACTTTATACAACGCCTTACCAAAATTTAGTAGTGTAGCATTAATACCTCCAAAGATATTGAGTGTGAAAGTTCCCATTTGTATGGAAGGTGCCACGTCCCCTTTTACGATTTCAAAAAGGGATAGGTATAAGGAAAGGGACTTACTTTATACAACGCCTTACCAAAATTTAGTAGTCTAGCATTAAAACTTCCAAAGATATTGAGTATGAAAGTTCCCATTTGTATGGGAGGTGCCACGCCCCCTTTTCCAATTTCAAAAAGTGATAGGTAAAATAGGAAAGGGACTTACTTTATACATCGTCTTACCAAAATTTAGTAGTCTAGCATTAATACCTCCAAAGATATTGCGTATGAAAGATCCTATTTGTGTGGAAGGTGCTACGCCCCCTTTTCCAATTTCAAAAAGTGATAGGTAAAATAGGAAAGGGACTTACTTTATACATCGTCTTACCAAAATTTAGTACACTAGCATTAATACTTCCAAAGATATTGAGTATGAAAGTTCCCATTTGTATGGGAGGTACCACGCCCCCTTTTCCGATTTCAAAAAGGGATATTTATTAGGAAAGAGACTTACTTTATACAACGCCTTACCAAAATTTAGTAGTGTAGCATTAATACCTCCAAAGATATTGAGTATGAAAGTTCCCATTTGTATGGAAGGTGCCACGTCCCCTTTTACGATTTCAAAAAGGGATAGGTATTAGGAAAGGGACTTACTTTATACATCGTCTTACCAAAATTTAGTAGTCTAGCATTAATACTTCCAAAGATATTGAGTATGAAAGTTCCCATTTGTATGGGAGGTGCCACGCCCCCTTTTCCGATTTCAAAAAGGGATAGGTATTAGGAAAGAGACTTATTTTATACAACGCCTTACCAAAATTTAGTAGTCCAGCATTAATACCTCCAAAGATATTGAGTATGAAAGATCCCATTTATATGGGAGGTGCCACTCCCCCTTTTACGATTTCAAAAAGGGATAGTATTATTAAAGGGACTTACTTTATACAACGCCTTACCAAAATTTAGTAGTCTAGCATTAATACCTCCAAAGATATTGAGTATGAAAGTTCCCATTCGTATGGGAAGTGCCACTCCCCCTTTTACGATTTCAAAAAGTGATAGGTAAAATAGGAAAGGGTCTTACTTTATACATCGTCTTACCAAAATTTAGTAGTCTAGCATTAAAACTTCCAAAGATATTGAGTATGAAAGTTCCCATTTGTATGGGAGGTGCCACGCCCCCTTTTCCAATTTCAAAAAGTGATAGGTAAAATAGGAAAGGGACTTACTTTATACATCGTCTTACCAAAATTTAGTAGTCTAGCATTAATACTTCCAAAGATATTGAGTATGAAAGTTCCCATTTGTATGGGAGGTGCCACTCCCCCTTTTACGATTTCAAAAAGGGATAGGTAGTAGTAAAGGGACTTACTTTATACATCGTCTTACCAAAATTTAGTAGTCTAGCATTAATACCTCCAAAGATATTGAGTATGAAAGATCCCATTACGTTTTCAAGAAGTGATAGGTAAAATAGGAAAGGGTCTTACTTTATACATCGTCTTACCAAAATTTAGTAGTCTAGCATTAATACCTCCAAAGATATTGAGTATGAAAGATCCCATTTATATGGGAGGTGCCACTCCCCCTTTTACGATTTCAAAAAGGGATAGTATTATTAAAGGGACTTACTTTATACAACGCCTTACCAAAATTTAGTAGTCTAGCATTAAAACTTCCAAAGATATTGAGTATGAAAGTTCCCATTTGTATGGGAGGTGCCACGCCCCCTTTTCCAATTTCAAAAAGTGATAGGTAAAATAGGAAAGGGACTTACTTTATACATCGTCTTACCAAAATTTAGTAGTCTAGCATTAATACCTCCAAAGATATTGCGTATGAAAGATCCTATTTGTGTGGAAGGTGCTACGCCCCCTTTTCCAATTTCAAAAAGTGATAGGTAAAATAGGAAAGGGACTTACTTTATACATCGTCTTACCAAAATTTAGTACACTAGCATTAATACTTACAAAGATATTGAGTATGAAAGTTCCCATTTGTATGGGAGGTGCCACGCCCCCTTTTCCGATTTCAAAAAGGGATATTTATTAGGAAAGAGACTTACTTTATACAACGCCTTACCAAAATTTAGTAGTCTAGCATTAATACTTCCAAAGATATTGAGTATGAAAGTTCCCATTTGTATGGAAGGTGCCACGTCCCCTTTTACGATTTCAAAAAGGGATAGGTAAAATAGGAAAGGGACTTACTTTATACATCGTCTTACCAAAATTTAGTACACTAGCATTAATACTTCCAAAGATATTGAGTATGAAAGTTCCCATTTGTATGGGAGGTGCCACGCCCCCTTTTCCGATTTCAAAAAGGGATATTTATTAGGAAAGAGACTTACTTTATACAACGCCTTACCAAAATTTAGTAGTCTAGCATTAATACTTCCAAAGATATTGAGTATGAAAGTTCCCATTTGTATGGAAGGTGCCACGTCCCCTTTTACGATTTCAAAAAGGGATAGGTATAAGGAAAGGGACTTACTTTATACAACGCCTTACCAAAATTTAGTAGTGTAGCATTAATACCTCCAAAGATATTGAGTATGAAAGTTCCCATTTGTATGGAAGGTGCCACGTCCCCTGTTCCGATTTCAAAAAGGAATAAGTATTAGGAAAGGGACTTACTTTATACAACGCGTTACCAAAATTTAGTAGTCTAGCATTAATACCTCCAAAGATATTGAGTATGAAAGTTCCCATTTGTATGGGAAGTGCCACTCCCCCTTTTACGATTTCAAAAAGGGATATTTATTAGGAAAGAGACTTACTTTATACAACGCCTTACCAAAATTTAGTAGTCTAGCATTAATACTTCCAAAGATATTGAGTATGAAAGTTCCCATTTGTATGGAAGGTGCCACGTCCCCTTTTACGATTTCAAAAAGGGATAGGTATAAGGAAAGGGACTTACTTTATACAACGCCTTACCAAAATTTAGTAGTGTAGCATTAATACCTCCAAAGATATTGAGTATGAAAGTTCCCATTTGTATGGAAGGTGCCACGTCCCCTTTTACGATTTCAAAAAGGGATAGGTATAAGGAAAGGGACTTACTTTATACAACGCCTTACCAAAATTTAGTAGTCTAGCATTAAAACTTCCAAAGATATTGAGTATGAAAGTTCCCATTTGTATGGGAGGTGCCACGCCCCCTTTTCCAATTTCAAAAAGTGATAGGTAAAATAGGAAAGGGACTTACTTTATACATCGTCTTACCAAAATTTAGTAGTCTAGCATTAATACCTCCAAAGATATTGCGTATGAAAGATCCTATTTGTGTGGAAGGTGCTACGCCCCCTTTTCCAATTTCAAAAAGTGATAGGTAAAATAGGAAAGGGACTTACTTTATACATCGTCTTACCAAAATTTAGTACACTAGCATTAATACTTCCAAAGATATTGAGTATGAAAGTTCCCATTTGTATGGGAGGTGCCACGCCCCCTTTTCCGATTTCAAAAAGGGATATTTATTAGGAAAGAGACTTACTTTATACAACGCCTTACCAAAATTTAGTAGTGTAGCATTAATACCTCCAAAGATATTGAGTATGAAAGTTCCCATTTGTATGGAAGGTGCCAAGTCCCCTTTTACGATTTCAAAAAGGGATAGGTATAAGGAAAGGGACTTACTTTATACATCGTCTTACCAAAATTTAGTAGTCTAGCATTAATACCTCCAAAGATATTGCGTATGAAAGATCCTATTTGTGTGGAAGGTGCTACGCCCCCTTTTCCAATTTCAAAAAGTGATAGGTAAAATAGGAAAGGGACTTACTTTATACATCGTCTTACCAAAATTTAGTACACTAGCATTAATACTTCCAAAGATATTGAGTATGAAAGTTCCCATTTGTATGGGAAGTGCCACTCCCCCTTTTACGATTTCAAAAAGGGATATTTATTAGGAAAGAGACTTACTTTATACAACGCCTTACCAAAATTTAGTAGTCTAGCATTAATACTTCCAAAGATATTGAGTATGAAAGTTCCCATTTGTATGGAAGGTGCCACGTCCCCTTTTACGATTTCAAAAAGGGATAGGTATAAGGAAAGGGACTTACTTTATACAACGCCTTACCAAAATTTAGTAGTGTAGCATTAATACCTCCAAAGATATTGAGTATGAAAGTTCCCATTTGTATGGGAAGTGCCACTCCCCCTTTTACGATTTCAAAAAGGGATAGTATTATTAAAGGGACTTACTTTATACAACGCCTTACCAAAATTTAGTAGTCTAGCATTAAAACTTCCAAAGATATTGAGTATGAAAGTTCCCATTTGTATGGGAGGTGCCACGCCCCCTTTTCCAATTTCAAAAAGTGATAGGTAAAATAGGAAAGGGACTTACTTTATACATCGTCTTACCAAAATTTAGTAGTCTAGCATTAATACCTCCAAAGATATTGCGTATGAAAGATCCTATTTGTGTGGAAGGTGCTACGCCCCCTTTTCCAATTTCAAAAAGTGATAGGTAAAATAGGAAAGGGACTTACTTTATACATCGTCTTACCAAAATTTAGTACACTAGCATTAATACTTCCAAAGATATTGAGTATGAAAGTTCCCATTTGTATGGGAGGTGCCACGCCCCCTTTTCCGATTTCAAAAAGGGATATTTATTAGGAAAGAGACTTACTTTATACAACGCCTTACCAAAATTTAGTAGTCTAGCATTAATACTTCCAAAGATATTGAGTATGAAAGTTCCCATTTGTATGGAAGGTGCCACGTCCCCTTTTACGATTTCAAAAAGGGATAGGTATAAGGAAAGGGACTTACTTTATACAACGCCTTACCAAAATTTAGTAGTGTAGCATTAATACCTCCAAAGATATTGAGTATGAAAGTTCCCATTTGTATGGAAGGTGCCACGCCCCCTGTTCCGATTTCAAAAAGGGATAGGTAGTAGGAAAGGGACTTTCTTTGTACAACGCCTTACCAAAATTTAGTAGTCTAGCATTAATACCTCCAAAGATATTGCGTATGAAAGATCCTATTTGTGTGGAAGGTGCTACGCCCCCTTTTCCAATTTCAAAAAGTGATAGGTAAAATAGGAAAGGGACTTACTTTATACATCGTCTTACCAAAATTTAGTAGTCTAGCATTAATACCTCCAAAGATATTGCGTATGAAAGATCCTATTTGTGTGGAAGGTGCTACGCCCCCTTTTCCAATTTCAAAAAGTGATAGGTAAAATAGGAAAGGGACTTACTTTATACATCGTCTTACCAAAATTTAGTACACTAGCATTAATACTTCCAAAGATATTGAGTATGAAAGTTCCCATTTGTATGGGAGGTGCCACGCCCCCTTTTCCGATTTCAAAAAGGGATATTTATTAGGAAAGAGACTTACTTTATACAACGCCTTACCAAAATTTAGTAGTCTAGCATTAATACTTCCAAAGATATTGCGTATGAAAGTTCCCATTTGTATGGAAGGTGCCACGTCCCCTTTTACGATTTCAAAAAGGGATAGGTATAAGGAAAGGGACTTACTTTATACAACGCCTTACCAAAATTTAGTAGTGTAGCATTAATACCTCCAAAGATATTGAGTATGAAAGTTCCCATTTGTATGGAAGGTGCCACGTCCCCTGTTCCGATTTCAAAAAGGAATAAGTATTAGGAAAGGGACTTACTTTATACAACGCGTTACCAAAATTTAGTAGTCTAGCATTAATACCTCCAAAGATATTGAGTATGAAAGTTCCCATTTGTATGGGAAGTGCCACTCCCCCTTTTACGATTTCAAAAAGTGATAGGTAAAATAGGAAAGGGTCTTACTTTATACATCGTCTTACCAAAATTTAGTAGTCTAGCATTAATACCTCCAAAGATATTGAGTATGAAAGATCCCATTTATATGGGAGGTGCCACTCCCCCTTTTACGATTTCAAAAAGGGATAGTATTATTAAAGGGACTTACTTTATACAACGCCTTACCAAAATTTAGTAGTCTAGCATTAATACGTCCAAAGATATTGGGTATGAAAGTTCCCATTTGTATGGGAAGTGCCACTCCCCCTTTTACGATTTCAAAAAGGGATAGGTATAAGGAAAGGGACTTACTTTATACAACGTCTTACCAAAATTTAGTAGTGTAGCATTAATACCTCTAAAGATATTGAGTATGAAAGTTCCCATTTGTATGGGAGGTGTCACGTCCCCTGTTCCGATTTCAAAAAGGAATAAGTATTAGGAAAGGGACTTACTTTATACAACGCGTTACCAAAATTTAGTAGTCTAGCATTAATACCTCCAAAGATATTGAGTATGAAATTTCCCATTTGTATGGGAAGTGCCACTCCCCCTTTTACGATTTCAAAAAGGGATAGGTATAAGGAAAGGGACTTACTTTATACAACGCCTTACCAAAATTTAGTAGTGTAGCATTAATACCTCCAAAGATATTGAGTATGAAAGTTCCCATTTGTATGGGAAGTGCCACTCCCCCTTTTACGATTTCAAAAAGGGATAGTATTATTAAAGGGACTTACTTTATACAACGCCTTACCAAAATTTAGTAGTCTAGCATTAAAACTTCCAAAGATATTGAGTATGAAAGTTCCCATTTGTATGGGAGGTGCCACGCCCCCTTTTCCAATTTCAAAAAGTGATAGGTAAAATAGGAAAGGGACTTACTTTATACAACTTCTTACCAAAATTTAGTAGTCTAGCATTAATACCTCCAAAGATATTGCGTATGAAAGATCCTATTTGTGTGGAAGGTGCTACGCCCCCTTTTCCAATTTCAAAAAGTGATAGGTAAAATAGGAAAGGGACTTACTTTATACATCGTCTTACCAAAATTTAGTACACTAGCATTAATACTTCCAAAGATATTGAGTATGAAAGTTCCCATTTGTATGGGAGGTGCCACGCCCCCTTTTCCGATTTCAAAAAGGGATATTTATTAGGAAAGAGACTTACTTTATACAACGCCTTACCAAAATTTAGTAGTCTAGCATTAATACTTCCAAAGATATTGAGTATGAAAGTTCCCATTTGTATGGAAGGTGCCACGTCCCCTTTTACGATTTCAAAAAGGGATAGGTATAAGGAAAGGGACTTACTTTATACAACGCCTTACCAAAATTTAGTAGTGTAGCATTAATACCTCCAAAGATATTGAGTATGAAAGTTCCCATTTGTATGGAAGGTGCCACGCCCCCTGTTCCGATTTCAAAAAGGGATAGGTAGTAGGAAAGGGACTTTCTTTGTACAACGCCTTACCAAAATTTAGTAGTCTAGCATTAATACCTCCAAAGATATTGCGTATGAAAGATCCTATTTGTGTGGAAGGTGCTACGCCCCCTTTTCCAATTTCAAAAAGTGATAGGTAAAATAGGAAAGGGACTTACTTTATACATCGTCTTACCAAAATTTAGTAGTCTAGCATTAATACCTCCAAAGATATTGCGTATGAAAGATCCTATTTGTGTGGAAGGTGCTACGCCCCCTTTTCCAATTTCAAAAAGTGATAGGTAAAATAGGAAAGGGACTTACTTTATACATCGTCTTACCAAAATTTAGTACACTAGCATTAATACTTCCAAAGATATTGAGTATGAAAGTTCCCATTTGTATGGGAGGTGCCACGCCCCCTTTTCCGATTTCAAAAAGGGATATTTATTAGGAAAGAGACTTACTTTATACATCGCCTTACCAAAATTTAGTAGTCTAGCATTAATACTTCCAAAGATATTGAGTATGAAAGTTCCCATTTGTATGGAAGGTGCCACGTCCCCTTTTACGATTTCAAAAAGGGATAGGTATAAGGAAAGGGACTTACTTTATACAACGCCTTACCAAAATTTAGTAGTGTAGCATTAATACCTCCAAAGATATTGAGTATGAAAGTTCCCATTTGTATGGAAGGTGCCACGTCCCCTGTTCCGATTTCAAAAAGGAATAAGTATTAGGAAAGGGACTTACTTTATACAACGCGTTACCAAAATTTAGTAGTCTAGCATTAATACCTCCAAAGATATTGAGTATGAAAGTTCCCATTTGTATGGGAAGTGCCACTCCCCCTTTTCCGATTTCAAAAAGTGATAGGTAAAATAGGAAAGGGTCTTACTTTATACATCGTCTTACCAAAATTTAGTAGTCTAGCATTAATACCTCCAAAGATATTGAGTATGAAAGATCCCATTTATATGGGAGGTGCCACTCCCCCTTTTACGATTTCAAAAAGGGATAGTATTATTAAAGGGACTTACTTTATACAACGCCTTACCAAAATTTAGTAGTCTAGCATTAATACGTCCAAAGATATTGGGTATGAAAGTTCCCATTTGTATGGGAAGTGCCACTCCCCCTTTTACGATTTCAAAAAGGGATAGGTATAAGGAAAGGGACTTACTTTATACAACGTCTTACCAAAATTTAGTAGTGTAGCATTAATACCTCTAAAGATATTGAGTATGAAAGTTCCCATTTGTATGGGAGGTGTCACGTCCCCTGTTCCGATTTCAAAAAGGAATAAGTATTAGGAAAGGGACTTACTTTATACAACGCGTTACCAAAATTTAGTAGTCTAGCATTAATACCTCCAAAGATATTGAGTATGAAATTTCCCATTTGTATGGGAAGTGCCACTCCCCCTTTTACGATTTCAAAAAGGGATAGGTATAAGGAAAGGGACTTACTTTATACAACGCCTTACCAAAATTTAGTAGTATAGCATTAATACCTCCAAAGATATTGAGTATGAAAGTTCCCATTTGTATGGGAGGTGCCGCGTCCCCTGTTCCGATTTCAAAAAGGGATAGTATTATTAAAGGGACTTACTTTATACAACGCGTTACCAAAATTTAGTAGTCTAGCATTAATACCTCCAAAGATATTGAGTATGAAATTTCCCATTTGTATGGGAAGTGCCACTCCCCCTTTTACGATTTCAAAAAGGGATAGGTATAAGGAAAGGGACTTACTTTATACAACGCCTTACCAAAATTTAGTAGTCTAGCATTAATACCTCCAAAGATATTGAGTATGAAAGATCCCATTTATATGGGAGGTGCCACTCCCCCTTTTACGATTTCAAAAAGGGATAGTATTATTAAAGGGACTTACTTTATACAACGCCTTACCAAAATTTAGTAGTCTAGCATTAATACGTCCAAAGATATTGAGTATGAAAGTTCCCATTTGTATGGGAAGTGCCACGCCCCCTGTTCCGATTTCAAAAAGGGATAGGTAGTAGGAAAGGGACTTTCTTTGTACAACGCCTTACCAAAATTTAGTAGTCTAGCATTAATACCTCCAAAGATATTAAGTATGAAAGATCCTATTTGTGTGGAAGGTGCTACGCCCCCTTTTCCAATTTCAAAAAGTGATGGGTAAAATAGGAAAGGGACTTACTTTATACATCGTCTTACCAAAGTTTAGTAGTCTAGCATTAATACTTCAAAAGATATTGAGTATGAAAATTCCCATTTGTATGGGAGGTGCCACGCCCCCTTTTCCGATTTCAAAAAGGGATAGGTATTAGGAAAGAGACTTACTTTATACAACGCCTTACCAAAATTTAGTAGTCTAGCATTAAAACTTCCAAAGATATTGAGTATGAAAGTTCCCATTTGTATGGGAGGTGCCACGCCCCCTTTTCCAATTTCAAAAAGTGATAGGTAAAATAGGAAAGGGACTTACTTTATACATCGTCTTACCAAAATTTAGTAGTCTAGCATTAATACTTCTAAAGATATTGAGTATGAAAGTTCCCATTTGTATGGGAGGTGCCACTCCCCCTTTTACGATTTCAAAAAGGGATAGGTAGTAGGAAAGGGACTTACTTTATACATCGTCTTACCAAAATTTAGTAGTCTAGCATTAATACTTCCAAAGATATTGAGTATGAAAGTTCCCATTTGTATGGGAAGTGCCACTCCCCCTTTTACGATTTCAAAAAGGGATAGGTAAAATAGGAAAGGGACTTACTTTATACATCGTCTTACCAAAATTTAGTACACTAGCATTAATACTTCCAAAGATATTGAGTATGAAAGTTCCCATTTGTATGGGAGGTGCCACGCCCCCTTTTACGATTTCAAAAAGGGATAGGTAAAATAGGAAAGGGACTTACTTTATACATCGTCTTACCAAAATTTAGTACACTAGCATTAATACTTCCAAAGATATTGAGTATGAAAGTTCCCATTTGTATGGGAGGTGCCACGCCCCCTTTTCCGATTTCAAAAAGGGATATTTATTAGGAAAGAGACTTACTTTATACAACGCCTTACCAAAATTTAGTAGTCTAGCATTAATACTTCCAAAGATATTGAGTATGAAAGTTCCCATTTGTATGGAAGGTGCCACGTCCCCTTTTACGATTTCAAAAAGGGATAGGTAGAAGGAAAGGGACTTACTTTATACATCGTCTTACCAAAATTTAGTAGTCTAGCATTAATACTTCCAAAGATATTGAGTATGAAAGTTCCCATTTGTATGGAAGGTGCCACGTCCCCTTTTACGATTTCAAAAAGGGATAGGTAAAATAGGAAAGGGACTTACTTTATACATCGTCTTACCAAAATTTAGTACACTAGCATTAATACTTCCAAAGATATTGAGTATGAAAGTTCCCATTTGTATGGGAGGTGCCACGCCCCCTTTTCCGATTTCAAAAAGGGATATTTATTAGGAAAGAGACTTACTTTATACAACGCCTTACCAAAATTTAGTAGTCTAGCATTAATACTTCCAAAGATATTGAGTATGAAAGTTCCCATTTGTATGGGAGGTGCCACTCCCCCTTTTACGATTTCAAAAAGGGATAGGTAGTAGGAAAGGGACTTACTTTATACATCGTCTTACCAAAATTTAGTAGTCTAGCATTAATACTTCCAAAGATATTGAGTATGAAAGTTCCCATTTGTATGGAAGGTGCCACGTCCCCTTTTACGATTTCAAAAAGGGATAGGTAAAATAGGAAAGGGACTTACTTTATACATCGTCTTACCAAAATTTAGTACACTAGCATTAATACTTCCAAAGATATTGAGTATGAAAGTTCCCATTTGTATGGGAGGTGCCACGCCCCCTTTTCCGATTTCAAAAAGGGATATTTATTAGGAAAGAGACTTACTTTATACAACGCCTTACCAAAATTTAGTAGTCTAGCATTAATACTTCCAAAGATATTGAGTATGAAAGTTCCCATTTGTATGGAAGGTGCCACGTCCCCTTTTACGATTTCAAAAAGGGATAGGTATAAGGAAAGGGACTTACTTTATACAACGCCTTACCAAAATTTAGTAGTGTAGCATTAATACCTCCAAAGATATTGAGTATGAAAGTTCCCATTTGTATGGAAGGTGCCACGTCCCCTGTTCCGATTTCAAAAAGGAATAAGTATTAGGAAAGGGACTTACTTTATACAACGCGTTACCAAAATTTAGTAGTCTAGCATTAATACCTCCAAAGATATTGAGTATGAAAGTTCCCATTTGTATGGGAAGTGCCACTCCCCCTTTTACGATTTCAAAAAGGGATATTTATTAGGAAAGAGACTTACTTTATACAACGCCTTACCAAAATTTAGTAGTCTAGCATTAATACTTCCAAAGATATTGAGTATGAAAGTTCCCATTTGTATGGAAGGTGCCACGTCCCCTTTTACGATTTCAAAAAGCGATAGGTATAAGGAAAGGGACTTACTTTATACAACGCCTTACCAAAATTTAGTAGTGTAGCATTAATACCTCCAAAGATATTGAGTATGAAAGTTCCCATTTGTATGGAAGGTGCCACGTCCCCTTTTACGATTTCAAAAAGGGATAGGTATAAGGAAAGGGACTTACTTTATACAACGCCTTACCAAAATTTAGTAGTCTAGCATTAAAACTTCCAAAGATATTGAGTATGAAAGTTCCCATTTGTATGGGAGGTGCCACGCCCCCTTTTCCAATTTCAAAAAGTGATAGGTAAAATAGGAAAGGGACTTACTTTATACATCGTCTTACCAAAATTTAGTAGTCTAGCATTAATACCTCCAAAGATATTGCGTATGAAAGATCCTATTTGTGTGGAAGGTGCTACGCCCCCTTTTCCAATTTCAAAAAGTGATAGGTAAAATAGGAAAGGGACTTACTTTATACATCGTCTTACCAAAATTTAGTACACTAGCATTAATACTTCCAAAGATATTGAGTATGAAAGTTCCCATTTGTATGGGAAGTGCCACTCCCCCTTTTACGATTTCAAAAAGGGATATTTATTAGGAAAGAGACTTACTTTATACAACGCCTTACCAAAATTTAGTAGTCTAGCATTAATACTTCCAAAGATATTGAGTATGAAAGTTCCCATTTGTATGGAAGGTGCCACGTCCCCTTTTACGATTTCAAAAAGGGATAGGTATAAGGAAAGGGACTTACTTTATACAACGCCTTACCAAAATTTAGTAGTGTAGCATTAATACCTCGAAAGATATTGAGTATGAAAGTTCCCATTTGTATGGGAAGTGCCACTCCCCCTTTTACGATTTCAAAAAGGGATAGTATTATTAAAGGGACTTACTTTATACAACGCCTTACCAAAATTTAGTAGTCTAGCATTAAAACTTCCAAAGATATTGAGTATGAAAGTTCCCATTTGTATGGGAGGTGCCACGCCCCCTTTTCCAATTTCAAAAAGTGATAGGTAAAATAGGAAAGGGACTTACTTTATACATCGTCTTACCAAAATTTAGTAGTCTAGCATTAATACCTCCAAAGATATTGCGTATGAAAGATCCTATTTGTGTGGAAGGTGCTACGCCCCCTTTTCCAATTTCAAAAAGTGATAGGTAAAATAGGAAAGGGACTTACTTTATACATCGTCTTACCAAAATTTAGTACACTAGCATTAATACTTCCAAAGATATTGAGTATGAAAGTTCCCATTTGTATGGGAGGTGCCACGCCCCCTTTTCCGATTTCAAAAAGGGATATTTATTAGGAAAGAGACTTACTTTATACAACGCCTTACCAAAATTTAGTAGTCTAGCATTAATACTTCCAAAGATATTGAGTATGAAAGTTCCCATTTGTATGGAAGGTGCCACGTCCCCTTTTACGATTTCAAAAAGGGATAGGTATAAGGAAAGGGACTTACTTTATACAACGCCTTACCAAAATTTAGTAGTGTAGCATTAATACCTCCAAAGATATTGAGTATGAAAGTTCCCATTTGTATGGAAGGTGCCACGCCCCCTGTTCCGATTTCAAAAAGGGATAGGTAGTAGGAAAGGGACTTTCTTTGTACAACGCCTTACCAAAATTTAGTAGTCTAGCATTAATACCTCCAAAGATATTGCGTATGAAAGATCCTATTTGTGTGGAAGGTGCTACGCCCCCTTTTCCAATTTCAAAAAGTGATAGGTAAAATAGGAAAGGGACTTACTTTATACATCGTCTTACCAAAATTTAGTACACTAGCATTAATACCTCCAAAGATATTGAGTATGAAAGTTCCCATTTGTATGGGAGGTGCCACGCCCCCTTTTCCGATTTCAAAAAGGGATATTTATTAGGAAAGAGACTTACTTTATACAACGCCTTACCAAAATTTAGTAGTCTAGCATTAATACTTCCAAAGATATTGAGTATGAAAGTTCCCATTTGTATGGAAGGTGCCACGTCCCCTTTTACGATTTCAAAAAGGGATAGGTATAAGGAAAGGGACTTACTTTATACAACGCCTTACCAAAATTTAGTAGTGTAGCATTAATACCTCCAAAGATATTGAGTATGAAAGTTCCCATTTGTATGGGAGGTGCCACGTCCCCTGTTCCGATTTCAAAAAGGAATAAGTATTAGGAAAGGGACTTACTTTATACAACGCGTTACCAAAATTTAGTAGTCTAGCATTAATACCTCCAAAGATATTGAGTATGAAAGTTCCCATTTGTATGGGAAGTGCCACTCCCCCTTTTACGATTTCAAAAAGTGATAGGTAAAATAGGAAAGGGTCTTACTTTATACATCGTCTTACCAAAATTTAGTAGTCTAGCATTAATACCTCCAAAGATATTGAGTATGAAAGATCCCATTTATATGGGAGGTGCCACTCCCCCTTTTACGATTTCAAAAAGGGATAGTATTATTAAAGGGACTTACTTTATACAACGCCTTACCAAAATTTAGTAGTCTAGCATTAATACGTCCAAAGATATTGGGTATGAAAGTTCCCATTTGTATGGGAAGTGCCACTCCCCCTTTTACGATTTCAAAAAGGGATAGGTATAAGGAAAGGGACTTACTTTATACAACGTCTTACCAAAATTTAGTAGTGTAGCATTAATACCTCTAAAGATATTGAGTATGAAAGTTCCCATTTGTATGGGAGGTGTCACGTCCCCTGTTCCGATTTCAAAAAGGAATAAGTATTAGGAAAGGGACTTACTTTATACAACGCGTTACCAAAATTTAGTAGTCTAGCATTAATACCTCCAAAGATATTGAGTATGAAATTTCCCATTTGTATGGGAAGTGCCACTCCCCCTTTTACGATTTCAAAAAGGGATAGGTATAAGGAAAGGGACTTACTTTATACAACGCCTTACCAAAATTTAGTAGTATAGCATTAATACCTCCAAAGATATTGAGTATGAAAGTTCCCATTTGTATGGGAGGTGCCGCGTCCCCTGTTCCGATTTCAAAAAGGGATAGTATTATTAAAGGGACTTACTTTATACAACGCGTTACCAAAATTTAGTAGTCTAGCATTAATACCTCCAAAGATATTGAGTATGAAATTTCCCATTTGTATGGGAAGTGCCACTCCCCTTTTTACGATTTCAAAAAGGGATAGGTAGTAGGAAAGGGACTTACTTTATACAACGCCTTACCAAAATTTAGTAGTCTAGCATTAATACCTCCAAAGATATTGAGTATGAAAGATCCCATTTATATGGGAGGTGCCACTCCCCCTTTTACGATTTCAAAAAGGGATAGTATTATTAAAGGGACTTACTTTATACAACGCCTTACCAAAATTTAGTAGTCTAGCATTAATACGTCCAAAGATATTGAGTATGAAAGTTCCCATTTGTATGGGAAGTGCCACGCCCCCTGTTCCGATTTCAAAAAGGGATAGGTAGTAGGAAAGGGACTTTCTTTGTACAACGCCTTACCAAAATTTAGTAGTCTAGCATTAATACCTCCAAAGATATTAAGTATGAAAGATCCTATTTGTGTGGAAGGTGCTACGCCCCCTTTTCCAATTTCAAAAAGTGATGGGTAAAATAGGAAAGGGACTTACTTTATACATCGTCTTACCAAAGTTTAGTAGTCTAGCATTAATACTTCCAAAGATATTGAGTATGAAAATTCCCATTTGTATGGGAGGTGCCACGCCCCCTTTTCCGATTTCAAAAAGGGATAGGTATTAGGAAAGAGACTTACTTTATACAACGCCTTACCAAAATTTAGTAGTCTAGCATTAAAACTTCCAAAGATATTGAGTATGAAAGTTCCCATTTGTATGGGAGGTGCCACGCCCCCTTTTCCAATTTCAAAAAGTGATAGGTAAAATAGGAAAGGGACTTACTTTATACATCGTCTTACCAAAATTTAGTAGTCTAGCATTAATACTTCTAAAGATATTGAGTATGAAAGTTCCCATTTGTATGGGAGGTGCCACTCCCCCTTTTACGATTTCAAAAAGGGATAGGTAGTAGGAAAGGGACTTACTTTATACATCGTCTTACCAAAATTTAGTAGTCTAGCATTAATACTTCCAAAGATATTGAGTATGAAAGTTCCCATTTGTATGGGAAGTGCCACTCCCCCTTTTACGATTTCAAAAAGTGATAGGTAAAGTAGGAAAGGGTCTTACTTTATACATCGTCTTACCAAAATTTAGTAGTCTAGCATTAATACCTCCAAAGATATTGAGTATGAAAGATCCCATTTATATGGGAGGTGCCACTCCCCCTTTTACGATTTCAAAAAGGGATAGTATTATTAAAGGGACTTACTTTATACAACGCCTTACCAAAATTTAGTAGTCTAGCATTAATACGTCCAAAGATATTGAGTATGAAAGTTCCCATTTGTATGGGAGGTGCCACGTCCCCTGTTCCGATTTCAAAAAGGAATAAGTACTAGGAAAGGGACTTACTTTATACAACGCGTTACCAAAATTTAGTAGTCTAGCATTAATACCTCCAAAGATATTGAGTATGAAATTTCCCATTTGTATGGGAAGTGCCACTCCCCCTTTTACGATTTCAAAAAGGGATAGGTAGTAGGAAAGGGACTTACTTTATACAACGCCTTACCAAAATTTAGTAGTGTAGCATTAATACCTCTAAAGATATTGAGTATGAAAGTTCCCATTTGTATGGGAGGTGCCACGGCCCCTGTTCCGATTTCAAAAAGGAATAAGTACTAGGAAAGGGACTTACTTTATACAACGCGTTACCAAAATTTAGTAGTCTAGCATTAATACCTCCAAAGATATTGAGTATGAAATTTCCCATTTGTATGGGAAGTGCCACTCCCCCTTTTACGATTTCAAAAAGGGATAGGTAGTAGGAAAGGGACTTACTTTATACATCGTCTTACCAAAATTTAGTAGTCTAGCATTAATACTTCCAAAGATATTGAGTATGAAAGTTCCCATTTGTATGGGAGGTGCCACGTCCCCTGCTCCGATTTTAAAAAGGGATAGTATTATTAAAGGGACTTACTTTATACAATGCGTTACCAAAATTTAGTAGTCTAGCATTAATACCTCCAAAGATATTGAGTATGAAATTTCCCATTTGTATGGGAAGTGCCACTCCCCCTTTTACGATTTCAAAAAGGGATAGGTAGTAGGAAAGGGACTTACTTTATACATCGTCTTACCAAAATTTAGTAGTATAGCATTAATACCTCCAAAGATATTGAGTATGAAAGTTCCCATTTGTATGGGAGGTGCCACGTCCCCTGCTCCGATTTTAAAAAGGGATAGTATTATTAAAGGGACTTACTTTATACAATGCGTTACCAAAATTTAGTAGTCTAGCATTAATACCTCCAAAGATATTGAGTATGAAATTTCCCATTTGTATGGGAAGTGCCACTCCCCCTTTTACGATTTCAAAAAGGGATAGGTAGTAGGAAAGGGACTTACTTTATACATCGTCTTACCAAAATTAAGTAGTCTAGCATTAATACTTCCAAAGATATTGAGTATGAAAGTTCCCATTTGCATGGGAAGTGCCACTCCCCCTTTTACGATTTCAAAAAGTGATAGGTAAAGTAGGAAAGGGTCTTACTTTATACATCGTCTTACCAAAATTTAGTAGTCTAGCATTAATACCTCCAAAGATATTGAGTATGAAAGATCCCATTTATATGGGAGGTGCCACTCCCCCTTTTACGATTTCAAAAAGGGATAGTATTATTAAAGGGACTTACTTTATACAACGCCTTACCAAAATTTAGTAGTCTAGCATTAATACGTCCAAAGATATTGAGTATGAAAGTTCCCATTTGTATGGGAAGTGCCACTCCCCCTTTTACGATTTCAAAAAGGGATAGGTATAAGGAAAGGGACTTACTTTATACAACGCCTTACCAAAATTTAGTAGTGTAGCATTAATACCTCCAAAGATATTGAGTATGAAAGTTCCCATTTGTATGGGAAGTGCCACGTCCCCTGTTCCGATTTCAAAAAGGAATAAGTACTAGGAAAGGGACTTACTTTATACAACGCGTTACTAAAATTTAGTAGTCTAGCATTAATACCTCCAAAGATATTGAGTATGAAATTTCCCATTTGTATGGGAAGTGCCACTCCCCCTTTTACGATTTCAAAAAGGGATAGGTATAAGGAAAGGGACTTACTTTATACAACGCCTTACCAAAATTTAGTAGTCTAGCATTAATACGTCCAAAGATATTGAGTATGAAAGTTCCCATTTGTATGGGAAGTGCCACGCCCCCTGTTCCGATTTCAAAAAGGGATAGGTAGTAGGAAAGGGACTTTCTTTGTACAACGCCTTACCAAAATTTAGTAGTCTAGCATTAATACCTCCAAAGATATTGAGTATGAAAGATCCTATTTGTGTGGAAGGTGCTACGCCCCCTTTTCCAATTTCAAAAAGTGATAGGTAAAATAGGAAAGGGACTTACTTTATACATCGTCTTACCAAAATTTAGTACACTAGCATTAATACTTCCAAAGATATTGAGTATGAAAGTTCCCATTTGTATGGGAGGTGCCACGCCCCCTTTTCCGATTTCAAAAAGGGATATTTATTAGGAAAGAGACTTACTTTATACAACGCCTTACCAAAATTTAGTAGTCTAGCATTAATACCTCCAAAGATATTGAGTATGAAAGTTCCCATTTGTATGGTAAGTGCCACGCCCCCTGTTCCGATTTCAAAAAGGGATAGGTATAAGGGAAGGGACTTACTTTATACAACGCCTTACCAAAATTTAGTAGTGTAGCATTAATACCTCCAAAGATATTGAGTATGAAAGTTCCCATTTATATGGGAGGTGCCACGCCCCCTGTTCCGATTTCAAAAAGGGATAGGTAGTAGGAAAGGGACTTACTTTATACAACGCCTTACCAAAATTTAGTAGTCTAGCATTAATACCTCCAAAGATATTGAGTATGAAAGTTCCCATTTGTATGGGAAGTGCCACTCCCCCTTTTACGATTTCAAAAAGTGATAGGTAAAATAGGAAAGGGTCTTACTTTATACATAGTCTTACCAAAATTTAGTAGTCTAGCATTAAAACTTCCAAAGATATTGAGTATGAAAGTTCCCATTTGTATGGGAGGTGCCACGCCCCCTTTTCCAATTTCAAAAAGTGATAGGTAAAATAGGAAAGGGACTTACTTTATACATCGTCTTACCAAAATTTAGTAGTCTAGCATTAATACTTCCACAGATATTGAGTATGAAAGTTCCCATTTGTATGGGAGGTGCCACTCCCCCTTTTACGATTTCAAAAAAGGATAGGTAGTAGGAAAGGGACTTACTTTATACATCGTGTTACCAAAATTTAGTAGTCTAGCGTTAATACTTCCAAAGATATTGAGTATGAAAGTTCCCATTTGTATGGGAAGTGCCACTCCCCCTTTTACGATTTCAAAAAGTGATAGGTAAAATAGGAAAGGTCTTACTTTATACATCGTCTTACCAAAATTTAGTAGTTTAGCATTAATACCTCCAAATATATTGAGTATGAAACATCCCATTTATATGGGAGGTGCCACTCCCCCTTTTACGATTTCAAAAAGGGATAGTATTATTAAAGGGACTTACTTTATACAACGCCTTACCAAAATTTAGTAGTCTAGCATTAATACGTCCAAAGATATTGAGTATGAAAGTTCCCATTTGTATGGGAAGTGCCACTCCCCCTTTTACGATTTCAAAAAGGGATAGGTATAAGGAAAGGGACTTACTTTATACAACGCCTTACCAAAATTTAGTAGTGTAGCATTAATACCTCTAAAGATATTGAGTATGAAAGTTCCCATTTGTATGGGAGGTGTCACGTCCCCTGTTCCGATTTCAAAAAGGAATAAGTATTAGGAAAGGGACTTACTTTATACAACGCGTTACCAAAATTTAGTAGTCTAGCATTAATACCTCCAAAGATATTGAGTATGAAATTTCCCATTTGTATAGGAAGTGCCACTCCCCCTTTTACGATTTCAAAAAGGGATAGGTATAAGGAAAGGGACTTACTTTATACAACGCCTTACCAAAATTTAGTAGTATAGCATTAATACCTCCAAAGATATTGAGTATGAAAGTTCCCATTTGTATGTATAAAGTAAGTCCCCTGTTCCGATTTCAAAAAGGGATAGTATTATTAAAGGGACTTACTTTATACAACGCGTTACCAAAATTTAGTAGTCTAGCATTAATACCTCCAAAGATATTGAGTATGAAATTTCCCATTTGTATGGGAAGTGCCACTCCCCCTTTTACGATTTCAAAAAGGGATAGGTAGTAGGAAAGGGACTTACTTTATACAACGCCTTACCAAAATTTAGTAGTCTAGCATTAATACCTCCAAAGATATTGAGTATGAAAGATCCTATTTGTGTGGAAGGTGCTACGCCCCCTTTTCCAATTTCAAAAAGTGATAGGTAAAATAGGAAAGGGACTTACTTTATACATCGTCTTACCAAAATTTAGTAGTCTAGCATTAATACTTCCAAAGATATTGAGTATGAAAGTTCCCATTTGTATGGGAGGTACCACGCCCCCTTTCCGATTTCAAAAAAGGATAGGTATTAGGAAAGAGACTTACTTTATACAACGCCTTACCAAAACTTAGTAGTCTAGCATTAATACTTCCAAAGATATTGAGTATGAAAGTTCCCATTTGTATGGGAAGTGCCACTCCCCCTTTTACGATTTCAAAAAGGGATAGGTATAAGGAAAGGGACTTACTTTATACAACGCCTTACCAAAATTTAGTAGTGTAGCATTAATACCTCTAAAGATATTGAGTATGAAAGTTCCCATTTGTATGGGAGGTGTCACGTCCCCTGTTCCGATTTCAAAAAGGAATAAGTATTAGGAAAGGGACTTACTTTATACAACGCGTTACCAAAATTTAGTAGTCTAGCATTAATACGTCCAAAGATATTGAGTATGAAAGTTCCCATTTGTATGGGAAGTGCCACTCCCCCTTTTACGATTTCAAAAAGGGATAGGTATAAGGAAAGGGACTTACTTTATACAACGCCTTACCAAAATTTAGTAGTGTAGCATTAATACCTCTAAAGATATTGAGTATGAAAGTTCCCATTTGTATGGGAGGTGTCACGTCCCCTGTTCCGATTTCAAAAAGGAATAAGTATTAGGAAAGGGACTTACTTTATACAACGCGTTACCAAAATTTAGTAGTCTAGCATTAATACCTCCAAAGATATTGAGTATGAAATTTCCCATTTGTATAGGAAGTGCCACTCCCCCTTTTACGATTTCAAAAAGGGATAGGTATAAGGAAAGGGACTTACTTTATACAACGCCTTACCAAAATTTAGTAGTATAGCATTAATACCTCCAAAGATATTGAGTATGAAAGTTCCCATTTGTATGTATAAAGTAAGTCCCCTGTTCCGATTTCAAAAAGGGATAGTATTATTAAAGGGACTTACTTTATACAACGCCTTACCAAAATTTAGTAGTGTAGCATTAATACCTCTAAAGATATTGAGTATGAAAGTTCCCATTTGTATGGGAGGTGTCACGTCCCCTGTTCCGATTTCAAAAAGGAATAAGTATTAGGAAAGGGACTTACTTTATACAACGCGTTACCAAAATTTAGTAGTCTAGCATTAATACTTCCAAAGATATTGAGTATGAAAGTTCCCATTTGCATGGGAAGTGCCACTCCCCCTTTTACGATTTCAAAAAGTGATAGGTAAAGTAGGAAAGGGTCTTACTTTATACATCGTCTTACCAAAATTTAGTAGTCTAGCATTAATACCTCCAAAGATATTGAGTATGAAAGATCCCATTTATATGGGAGGTGCCACTCCCCCTTTTACGATTTCAAAAAGGAATAAGTATTATTAAAGGGACTTACTTTATACAACGCCTTACCAAAATTTAGTAGTCTAGCATTAATACGTCCAAAGATATTGAGTATGAAAGTTCCCATTTGTATGGGAAGTGCCACTCCCCCTTTTACGATTTCAAAAAGGGATAGGTATAAGGAAAGGGACTTACTTTATACAACGCCTTACCAAAATTTAGTAGTGTAGCATTAATACCTCTAAAGATATTGAGTATGAAAGTTCCCATTTGTATGGGAGGTGTCACGTCCCCTGTTCCGATTTCAAAAAGGAATAAGTATTAGGAAAGGGACTTACTTTATACAACGCGTTACCAAAATTTAGTAGTCTAGCATTAATACCTCCAAAGATATTGAGTATGAAATTTCCCATTTGTATAGGAAGTGCCACTCCCCCTTTTACGATTTCAAAAAGGGATAGGTATAAGGAAAGGGACTTACTTTATACAACGCCTTACCAAAATTTAGTAGTATAGCATTAATACCTCCAAAGATATTGAGTATGAAAGTTCCCATTTGTATGTATAAAGTAAGTCCCCTGTTCCGATTTCAAAAAGGGATAGTATTATTAAAGGGACTTACTTTATACAACGCGTTACCAAAATTTAGTAGTCTAGCATTAATACCTCCAAAGATATTGAGTATGAAATTTCCCATTTGTATGGGAAGTGCCACTCCCCCTTTTACGATTTCAAAAAGGGATAGGTAGTAGGAAAGGGACTTACTTTATACAACGCCTTACCAAAATTTAGTAGTCTAGCATTAATACCTCCAAAGATATTGAGTATGAAAGATCCTATTTGTGTGGAAGGTGCTACGCCCCCTTTTCCAATTTCAAAAAGTGATAGGTAAAATAGGAAAGGGACTTACTTTATACATCGTCTTACCAAAATTTAGTAGTATAGCATTAATACGTCCAAAGATATTGAGTATGAAAGTTCCCATTTGTATGGGAGGTGCCACGTCCCCTGCTCCGATTTTAAAAAGGGATAGTATTATTAAAGGGACTTACTTTATACAATGCGTTACCAAAGTTTAGTAGTCTAGCATTAATACCTCCAAAGATATTGAGTATGAAATTTCCCATTTGTATGGGAAGTGCCACTCCCCCTTTTACGATTTCAAAAAGGGATAGGTAGTAGGAAAGGGACTTACTTTATACATCGTCTTACCAAAATTAAGTAGTCTAGCATTAATACTTCCAAAGATATTGAGTATGAAAGTTCCCATTTGCATGGGAAGTGCCACTCCCCCTTTTACGATTTCAAAAAGTGATAGGTAAAGTAGGAAAGGGTCTTACTTTATACATCGTCTTACCAAAATTTAGTAGTCTAGCATTAATACCTCCAAAGATATTGAGTATGAAAGATCCCATTTATATGGGAGGTGCCACTCCCCCTTTTACGATTTCAAAAAGGGATAGTATTATTAAAGGGACTTACTTTATACAACGCCTTACCAAAATTTAGTAGTCTAGCATTAATACGTCCAAAGATATTGAGTATGAAAGTTCCCATTTGTATGGGAAGTGCCACTCCCCCTTTTACGATTTCAAAAAGGGATAGGTATAAGGAAAGGGACTTACTTTATACAACGCCTTACCAAAATTTAGTAGTGTAGCATTAATACCTCTAAAGATATTGAGTATGAAAGTTCCCATTTGTATGGGAGGTGCCACGTCCCCTGTTCCGATTTCAAAAAGGAATAAGTACTAGGAAAGGGACTTACTTTATACAACGCGTTACTAAAATTTAGTAGTCTAGCATTAATACCTCCAAAGATATTGAGTATGAAAGTTCCCATTTGTATGGGAAGTGCCACTCCCCCTTTTACGATTTCAAAAAGGGATAGGTATAAGGAAAGGGACTTACTTTATACAACGCCTTACCAAAATTTAGTAGTCTAGCATTAATACGTCCAAAGATATTGAGTATGAAAGTTCCCATTTGTATGGGAAGTGCCACGCCCCCTGTTCCGATTTCAAAAAGGGATAGGTAGTAGGAAAGGGACTTTCTTTGTACAACGCCTTACCAAAATTTAGTAGTGTAGCATTAATACCTCCAAAGATATTGAGTATGAAAGATCCTATTTGTGTGGAAGGTGCTACGCCCCCTTTTCCAATTTCAAAAAGTGATAGGTAAAATAGGAAAGGGACTTACTTTATACATCGTCTTACCAAAATTTAGTACACTAGCATTAATAATTCCAAAGATATTGAGTATGAAAGTTCCCATTTGTATGGGAGGTGCCACGCCCCCTTTTCCGATTTCAAAAAGGGATATTTATTAGGAAAGAGACTTACTTTATACAACGCCTTACCAAAATTTAGTAGTCTAGCATTAATACCTCCAAAGATATTGAGTATGAAAGTTCCCATTTGTATGGTAAGTGCCACGCCCCCTGTTCCGATTTCAAAAAGGGATAGGTATAAGGGAAGGGACTTACTTTATACAACGCCTTACCAAAATTTAGTAGTGTAGCATTAATACCTCCAAAGATATTGAGTATGAAAGTTCCCATTTATATGGGAGGTGCCACGCCCCCTGTTCCGATTTCAAAAAGGGATAGGTAGTAGGAAAGGGACTTACTTTATACAACGCCTTACCAAAATTTAGTAGTCTAGCATTAATACCTCCAAAGATATTGAGTATGAAAGTTCCCATTTGTATGGGAAGTGCCACTCCCCCTTTTACGATTTCAAAAAGTGATAGGTAAAATAGGAAAGGGTCTTACTTTATACATAGTCTTACCAAAATTTAGTAGTCTAGCATTAAAACTTCCAAAGATATTGAGTATGAAAGTTCCCATTTGTATGGGAGGTGCCACGCCCCCTTTTCCAATTTCAAAAAGTGATAGGTAAAATAGGAAAGGGACTTACTTTATACATCGTCTTACCAAAATTTAGTAGTCTAGCATTAATACTTCCACAGATATTGAGTATGAAAGTTCCCATTTGTATGGGAGGTGCCACTCCCCCTTTTACGATTTCAAAAAAGGATAGGTAGTAGGAAAGGGACTTACTTTATACATCGTGTTACCAAAATTTAGTAGTCTAGCGTTAATACTTCCAAAGATATTGAGTATGAAAGTTCCCATTTGTATGGGAAGTGCCACTCCCCCTTTTACGATTTCAAAAAGTGATAGGTAAAATAGGAAAGGGTCTTACTTTATACATCGTCTTACCAAAATTTAGTAGTTTAGCATTAATACCTCCAAATATATTGAGTATGAAACATCCCATTTATATGGGAGGTGCCACTCCCCCTTTTACGATTTCAAAAAGGGATAGTATTATTAAAGGGACTTACTTTATACAACGCCTTACCAAAATTTAGTAGTCTAGCATTAATACGTCCAAAGATATTGAGTATGAAAGTTCCCATTTGTATGGGAAGTGCCACTCCCCCTTTTACGATTTCAAAAAGGGATAGGTATAAGGAAAGGGACTTACTTTATACAACGCCTTACCAAAATTTAGTAGTGTAGCATTAATACCTCTAAAGATATTGAGTATGAAAGTTCCCATTTGTATGGGAGGTGTCACGTCCCCTGTTCCGATTTCAAAAAGGAATAAGTATTAGGAAAGGGACTTACTTTATACAACGCGTTACCAAAATTTAGTAGTCTAGCATTAATACCTCCAAAGATATTGAGTATGAAATTTCCCATTTGTATAGGAAGTGCCACTCCCCCTTTTACGATTTCAAAAAGGGATAGGTATAAGGAAAGGGACTTACTTTATACAACGCCTTACCAAAATTTAGTAGTATAGCATTAATACCTCCAAAGATATTGAGTATGAAAGTTCCCATTTGTATGTATAAAGTAAGTCCCCTGTTCCGATTTCAAAAAGGGATAGTATTATTAAAGGGACTTACTTTATACAACGCGTTACCAAAATTTAGTAGTCTAGCATTAATACCTCCAAAGATATTGAGTATGAAATTTCCCATTTGTATGGGAAGTGCCACTCCCCCTTTTACGATTTCAAAAAGGGATAGGTAGTAGGAAAGGGACTTACTTTATACAACGCCTTACCAAAATTTAGTAGTCTAGCATTAATACCTCCAAAGATATTGAGTATGAAAGATCCTATTTGTGTGGAAGGTGCTACGCCCCCTTTTCCAATTTCAAAAAGTGATAGGTAAAATAGGAAAGGGACTTACTTTATACATCGTCTTACCAAAATTTAGTAGTCTAGCATTAATACTTCCAAAGATATTGAGTATGAAAGTTCCCATTTGTATGGGAGGTACCACGCCCCCTTTCCGATTTCAAAAAAGGATAGGTATTAGGAAAGAGACTTACTTTATACAACGCCTTACCAAAACTTAGTAGTCTAGCATTAATACTTCCAAAGATATTGAGTATGAAAGTTCCCATTTGTATGGAAGGTGCCACGTCCCCTTTTACCATTTCAAAAAGGGATAGGTATTAGGAAAGGGACTTACTTTATACATCGTCTTACCAAAATTTAGTAGTCTAGCATTAATACTTCCAAAGATATTGAGTATGAAAGTTCCCATTTGTATGGGAGGTGCCACGCCCCCTTTTCCGATTTCAAAAAGGGATAGGTATTAATAAAGAGACTTATTTTATACAACGCCTTACCAAAATTTAGTAGTCCAGCATTAATACCTCCAAAGATATTGAGTATGAAAGATCCCATTTATATGGGAGGTGCCACTCCCCCTTTTACGATTTCAAAAAGGGATAGTATTATTAAAGGGACTTACTTTATACAACGCCTTACCAAAATTTAGTAGTCTAGCATTAATACCTCCAAAGATATTGAGTATGAAATTTCCCATTTGTATAGGAAGTGCCACTCCCCCTTTTACGATTTCAAAAAGGGATAGGTATAAGGAAAGGGACTTACTTTATACAACGCCTTACCAAAATTTAGTAGTATAGCATTAATACCTCCAAAGATATTGAGTATGAAAGTTCCCATTTGTATGTATAAAGTAAGTCCCCTGTTCCGATTTCAAAAAGGGATAGTATTATTAAAGGGACTTACTTTATACAACGCGTTACCAAAATTTAGTAGTCTAGCATTAATACCTCCAAAGATATTGAGTATGAAATTTCCCATTTGTATGGGAAGTGCCACTCCCCCTTTTACGATTTCAAAAAGGGATAGGTAGTAGGAAAGGGACTTACTTTATACAACGCCTTACCAAAATTTAGTAGTCTAGCATTAATACCTCCAAAGATATTGAGTATGAAAGATCCTATATGTGTGGAAGGTGCTACGCCCCCTTTTCCAATTTCAAAAAGTGATAGGTAAAATAGGAAAGGGACTTACTTTATACATCGTCTTACCAAAATTTAGTAGTCTAGCATTAATACTTCCAAAGATATTGAGTATGAAAGTTCCCATTTGTATGGGAGGTACCACGCCCCCTTTTCCGATTTCAAAAAGGGATAGGTATTAGGAAAGAGACTTACTTTATACAACGCCTTACCAAAATTTAGTAGTCTAGCATTAATACTTCCAAAGATATTGAGTATGAAAGTTCCCATTTGTATGGAAGGTGCCACGTCCCCTTTTACGATTTCAAAAAGGGATAGGTATTAGGAAAGGGACTTACTTTATACATCGTCTTACCAAAATTTAGTAGTCTAGCATTAATACTTCCAAAGATATTGAGTATGAAAGTTCCCATTTGTATGGGAGGTGCCACGCCCCCTTTTCCGATTTCAAAAAGGGATAGGTATTAGGAAAGAGACTTATTTTATACAACGCCTTACCAAAATTTAGTAGTCCAGCATTAATACCTCCAAAGATATTGAGTATGAAAGATCCCATTTATATGGGAGGTGCCACTCCCCCTTTTACGATTTCAAAAAGGGATAGTATTATTAAAGGGACTTACTTTATACAACGCCTTACCAAAATTTAGTAGTCTAGCATTAATACCTCCAAAGATATTGAGTATGAAAGTTCCCATTTGTATGGGAAGTGCCACTCCCCCTTTTACGATTTCAAAAAGTGATAGGTAAAATAGGAAAGGGTCTTACTTTATACATCGTCTTACCAAAATTTAGTAGTCTAGCATTAAAACTTCCAAAGATATTGAGTATGAAAGTTCCCATTTGTATGGGAGGTGCCACGCCCCCTTTTCCAATTTCAAAAAGTGATAGGTAAAATAGGAAAGGGACTTACTTTATACATCGTCTTACCAAAATTTAGTAGTCTAGCATTAATACTTCCAAAGATATTGAGTATGAAAGTTCCCATTTGTATGGGAGGTGCCACTCCCCCTTTTACGATTTCAAAAAGGGATAGGTAGTAGTAAAGGGACTTACTTTATACATCGTCTTACCAAAATTTAGTAGTCTAGCATTAATACCTCCAAAGATATTGAGTATGAAAGATCCCATTACGTTTTCAAGAAGTGATAGGTAAAATAGGAAAGGGTCTTACTTTATACATCGTCTTACCAAAATTTAGTAGTCTAGCATTAATACCTCCAAAGATATTGAGTATGAAAGATCCCATTTATATGGGAGGTGCCACTCCCCCTTTTACGATTTCAAAAAGGGATAGTATTATTAAAGGGACTTACTTTATACAACGCCTTACCAAAATTTAGTAGTCTAGCATTAATACGTCCAAAGATATTGAGTATGAAAGTTCCCATTTGTATGGGAAGTGCCACTCCCCCTTTTACGATTTCAAAAAGGGATAGGTATAAGGAAAGGGACTTACTTTATACAACGCCTTACCAAAATTTAGTAGTGTAGCATTAATACCTCTAAAGATATTGAGTATGAAAGTTCCCATTTGTATGGGAGGTGCCACGTCCCCTGTTCCGATTTCAAAAAGGAATAAGTATTAGGAAAGGGACTTACTTTATACAACGCGTTACCAAAATTTAGTAGTCTAGCATTAATACCTCCAGAGATATTGAGTATGAAATTTCCCATTTGTATGGGAAGTGCCACTCCCCCTTTTACGATTTCAAAAAGGGATAGGTATAAGGAAAGGGACTTACTTTATACAACGCCTTACCAAAATTTAGTAGTATAGCATTAATACCTCCAAAGATATTGAGTATGAAAGTTCCCATTTGTATGGGAGGTGCCACGTCCCCTGTTCTGATTTCAAAAAGGGATAGTATTATTAAAGGGACTTACTTTATACAACGCGTTACCAAAATTTAGTAGTCTAGCATTAATACCTCCAAAGATATTGAGTATGAAATTTCCCATTTGTATGGGAAGTGCCACTCCCCCTTTTACGATTTCAAAAAGGGATAGGTAGTAGGAAAGGGACTTACTTTATACAACGCCTTACCAAAATTTAGTAGTCTAGCATTAATACCTCCAAAGATATTGAGTATGAAAGATCCCATTTATATGGGAGGTGCCACTCCCCCTTTTACGATTTCAAAAAGGGATAGTATTATTAAAGGGACTTACTTTATACAACGCCTTACCAAAATTTAGTAGTCTAGCATTAATACGTCCAAAGATATTGAGTATGAAAGTTCCCATTTGTATGGGAAGTGCCACGCCCCCTGTTCCGATTTCAAAAAGGGATAGGTAGTAGGAAAGGGACTTTCTTTGTACAACGCCTTACCAAAATTTAGTAGTCTAGCATTAATACCTCCAAAGATATTGAGTATGAAAGATCCTATTTGTGTGGAAGGTGCTACGCCCCCTTTTGCAATTTCAAAAAGTGATAGGTAAAATAGGAAAGGGACTTACTTTATACATCGTCTTACCAAAATTTAGTAGTCTAGCATTAATACGTCAAAAAGATATTGGGTATGAAAGTTCCCATTTGTATGGGAAGTGCCACTCCCCCTTATACGATTTCAAAAAGGGATAGGTATAAGGAAAGGGACTTACTTTATACAACGCCTTACCAAAATTTAGTAGTGTAGCATTAATACCTCTAAAGATATTGAGTATGAAAGTTCCCATTTGTATGGGAGGTGTCACGTCCCCTGTTCCGATTTCAAAAAGGAATAAGTATTAGGAAAGGGACTTACTTTATACAACGCGTTACCAAAATTTAGTAGTCTAGCATTAATACCTCCAAAGATATTGAGTATGAAATTTCCCATTTGTATGGGAAGTGCCACGCCCCCTGTTCCGATTTCAAAAAGGGATAGGTAGTAGGAAAGGGACTTACTTTATACATCGTCTTACCAAAATTTAGTAGTCTAGCATTAATACTTCCAAAGATATTGAGTATGAAAGTTCCCATTTGTATGGGAAGTGCCACTCCCCCTTTTACGATTTCAAAAAGTGATAGGTAAAGTAGGAAAGGGTCTTACTTTATACATCGTCTTACCAAAATTTAGTAGTCTAGCATTAATACCTCCAAAGATATTGAGTATGAAAGATCCCATTTATATGGGAGGTGCCACTCCCCCTTTTACGATTTCAAAAAGGGATAGTATTATTAAAGGGACTTACTTTATACAACGCCTTACCAAAATTTAGTAGTCTAGCATTAATACGTCCAAAGATATTGAGTATGAAAGTTCCCATTTGTATGGGAAGTGCCACGCCCCCTGTTCCGATTTCAAAAAGGGATAGGTAGTAGGAAAGGGACTTTCTTTGTACAACGCCTTACCAAAATTTAGTAGTCTAGCATTAATACCTCCAAAGATATTGCGTATGAAAGATCCTATTTGTGTGGAAGGTGCTACGCCCCCTTTTCCAATTTCAAAAAGTGATAGGTAAAATAGGAAAGGGACTTACTTTATACATCGTCTTACCAAAATTTAGTAGTCTAGCATTAATACTTCCATAGATATTGAGTATGAAAGTTCCCATTTGTATGGGAAGTGCCACTCCCCCTTTTACGATTTCAAAAAGTGATAGGTAAAGTAGGAAAGGGTCTTACTTTATACATCGTCTTACCAAAATTTAGTAGTCTAGCATTAATACCTCCAAAGATATTGAGTATGAAAGATCCCATTTATATGGGAGGTGCCACTCCCCCTTTTACGATTTCAAAAAGGGATAGTATTATTAAAGGGACTTACTTTATACAACGCCTTACCAAAATTTAGTAGTCTAGCATTAATACGTCCAAAGATATTGAGTATGAAAGTTCCCATTTGTATGGGAAGTGCCACTCCCCCTTTTACGATTTCAAAAAGGGATAGGTATAAGGAAAGGGACTTACTTTATACAACGCCTTACCAAAATTTAGTAGTGTAGCATTAATACCTCTAAAGATATTGAGTATGAAAGTTCCCATTTGTATGGGAGGTGCCACGTCCCCTGTTCCGATTTCAAAAAGGAATAAGTACTAGGAAAGGGACTTACTTTATACAACGCGTTACCAAAATTTAGTAGTCTAGCATTAATACCTCCAAAGATATTGAGTATGAAATTTCCCATTTGTATGGGAAGTGCCACTCCCCCTTTTACGATTTCAAAAAGGGATAGTATTATTAAAGGGACTTACTTTATACAACGCCTTACCAAAATTTAGTAGTGTAGCATTAATACCTCTAAAGATATTGAGTATGAAAGTTCCCATTTGTATGGGAGGTGCCACGTCCCCTGTTCCGATTTCAAAAAGGAATAAGTATTAGGAAGGGGACTTACTTTATACAACGCCTTACCAAAATTTAGTAGTCTAGCATTAATACCTCCAAAGATATTGAGTATGAAATTTCCCATTTGTATGGGAAGTGCCACTCCCCCTTTTACGATTTCAAAAAGGGATAGGTATAAGGAAAGGGACTTACTTTATACAACGCCTTACCAAAATTTAGTAGTGTAGCATTAAAACTTCCAAAGATATTGAGTATGAAAGTTCCCATTTGTATGGGAGGTGCCACGCCCCCTTTTCCAATTTCAAAAAGTGATAGGTAAAATAGGAAAGGGTCTTACTTTATACATCGTCTTACCAAAATTTAGTAGTCTAGCATTAAAACTTCCAAAGATATTGAGTATGAAAGTTCCCATTTGTATGGGAGGTGCCACGCCCCCTTTTCCAATTTCAAAAAGTGATAGGTAAAATAGGAAAGGGACTTACTTTATACATCGTCTTACCAAAATTTAGTAGTCTAGCATTAATACTTCCACAGATATTGAGTATGAAAGTTCCCATTTGTATGGGAGGTGCCACTCCCCCTTTTACGATTTCAAAAAAGGATAGGTAGTAGGAAAGGGACTTACTTTATACATCGTGTTACCAAAATTTAGTAGTCTAGCGTTAATACTTCCAAAGATATTGAGTATGAAAGTTCCCATTTGTATGGGAGGTGCCACGTCCCCTGCTCCGATTTTAAAAAGGGATAGTATTATTAAAGGGACTTACTTTATACAATGCGTTACCAAAATTTAGTAGTCTAGCATTAATACCTCCAAAGATATTGAGTATGAAATTTCCCATTTGTATGGGAAGTGCCACTCCCCCTTTTACGATTTCAAAAAGGGATAGGTAGTAGGAAAGGGACTTACTTTATACATCGTCTTACCAAAATTTAGTAGTCTAGCATTAATACTTCCATAGATATTGAGTATGAAAGTTCCCATTTGTATGGGAAGTGCCACTCCCCCTTTTACGATTTCAAAAAGTGATAGGTAAAGTAGGAAAGGGTCTTACTTTATACATCGTCTTACCAAAATTTAGTAGTCTAGCATTAATACCTCCAAAGATATTGAGTATGAAAGATCCCATTTATATGGGAGGTGCCACTCCCCCTTTTACGATTTCAAAAAGGGATAGTATTATTAAAGGGACTTACTTTATACAACGCCTTACCAAAATTTAGTAGTCTAGCATTAATACGTCCAAAGATATTGAGTATGAAAGTTCCCATTTGTATGGGAAGTGCCACTCCCCCTTTTACGATTTCAAAAAGGGATAGGTATAAGGAAAGGGACTTACTTTATACAACGCCTTACCAAAATTTAGTAGTGTAGCATTAATACCTCTAAAGATATTGAGTATGAAAGTTCCCATTTGTATGGGAGGTGCCACGTCCCCTGTTCCGATTTCAAAAAGGAATAAGTACTAGGAAAGGGACTTACTTTATACAACGCGTTACCAAAATTTAGTAGTCTAGCATTAATACCTCCAAAGATATTGAGTATGAAATTTCCCATTTGTATGGGAAGTGCCACTCCCCCTTTTACGATTTCAAAAAGGGATAGTATTATTAAAGGGACTTACTTTATACAACGCCTTACCAAAATTTAGTAGTCTAGCATTAATACGTCCAAAGATATTGAGTATGAAAGTTCCCATTTGTATGGGAAGTGCCACTCCCCCTTTTACGATTTCAAAAAGGGATAGGTATAAGGAAAGGGACTTACTTTATACAACGCCTTACCAAAATTTAGTAGTCTAGCATTAATACATCCAAAGATATTGAGTATGAAAGTTCCCATTTGTATGGGAAGTGCCACGCCCCCTGTTCCGATTTCAAAAAGGGATAGGTAGTAGGAAAGGGACTTTCTTTGTACAACGCCTTACCAAAATTTAGTAGTGTAGCATTAATACCTCCAAAGATATTGAGTATGAAAGATCCTATTTGTGTGGAAGGTGCTACGCCCCCTTTTCCAATTTCAAAAAGTGATAGGTAAAATAGGAAAGGGACTTACTTTATACATCGTCTTACCAAAATTTAGTACAGTAGCATTAATACTTCCAAAGATATTGAGTATGAAAGTTCCCATTTGTATGGGAGGTGCCACGCCCCCTTTTCCGATTTCAAAAAGGGATATTTATTAGGAAAGCGACTTACTTTATACAACGCCTTACCAAAATTTAGTAGTCTAGCATTAATACCTCCAAAGATATTGAGTATGAAAGTTCCCATTTGTATGGTAAGTGCCACGCCCCCTGTTCCGATTTCAAAAAGGGATAGGTATAAGGGAAGGGACTTACTTTATACAACGCCTTACCAAAATTTAGTAGTGTAGCATTAATACCTCCAAAGATATTGAGTATGAAAGTTCCCATTTATATGGGAGGTGCCACGCCCCCTGTTCCGATTTCAAAAAGGGATAGGTAGTAGGAAAGGGACTTACTTTATACAACGCCTTACCAAAATTTAGTAGTCTAGCATTAATACCTCCAAAGATATTGAGTATGAAAGTTCCCATTTGTATGGGAAGTGCCACTCCCCCTTTTACGATTTCAAAAAGTGATAGGTAAAATAGGAAAGGGTCTTACTTTATACATCGTCTTACCAAAATTTAGTAGTCTAGCATTAAAACTTCCAAAGATATTGAGTATGAAAGTTCCCATTTGTATGGGAGGTGCCACGCCCCCTTTTCCAATTTCAAAAAGTGATAGGTAAAATAGGAAAGGGACTTACTTTATACATCGTCTTACCAAAATTTAGTAGTCTAGCATTAATACTTCCACAGATATTGAGTATGAAAGTTCCCATTTGTATGGGAGGTGCCACTCCCCCTTTTACGATTTCAAAAAAGGATAGGTAGTAGGAAAGGGACTTACTTTATACATCGTGTTACCAAAATTTAGTAGTCTAGCGTTAATACTTCCAAAGATATTGAGTATGAAAGTTCCCATTTGTATGGGAAGTGCCACTCCCCCTTTTACGATTTCAAAAAGTGATAGGTAAAATAGGAAAGGGTCTTACTTTATACATCGTCTTACCAAAATTTAGTAGTTTAGCATTAATACCTCCAAAGATATTGAGTATGAAACATCCCATTTATATGGGAGGTGCCACTCCCCCTTTTACGATTTCAAAAAGGGATAGTATTATTAAAGGGACTTACTTTATACAACGCCTTACCAAAATTTAGTAGTCTAGCATTAATACGTCCAAAGATATTGAGTATGAAAGTTCCCATTTGTATGGGAAGTGCCACTCCCCCTTTTACGATTTCAAAAAGGGATAGGTATAAGGAAAGGGACTTACTTTATACAACGCCTTACCAAAATTTAGTAGTGTAGCATTAATACCTCTAAAGATATTGAGTATGAAAGTTCCCATTTGTATGGGAGGTGTCACGTCCCCTGTTCCGATTTCAAAAAGGAATAAGTATTAGGAAAGGGACTTACTTTATACAACGCGTTACCAAAATTTAGTAGTCTAGCATTAATACCTCCAAAGATATTGAGTATGAAATTTCCCATTTGTATAGGAAGTGCCACTCCCCCTTTTACGATTTCAAAAAGGGATAGGTATAAGGAAAGGGACTTACTTTATACAACGCCTTACCAAAATTTAGTTGTATAGCATTAATACCTCCAAAGATATTGAGTATGAAAGTTCCCATTTGTATGTATAAAGTAAGTCCCCTGTTCCGATTTCAAAAAGGGATAGTATTATTAAAGGGACTTACTTTATACAACGCGTTACCAAAATTTAGTAGTCTAGCATTAATACCTCCAAAGATATTGAGTATGAAATTTCCCATTTGTATGGGAAGTGCCACTCCCCCTTTTACGATTTCAAAAAGGGATAGGTAGTAGGAAAGGGACTTACTTTATACAACGCCTTACCAAAATTTAGTAGTCTAGCATTAATACCTCCAAAGATATTGAGTATGAAAGATCCTATTTGTGTGGAAGGTGCTACGCCCCCTTTTCCAATTTCAAAAAGTGATAGGTAAAATAGGAAAGGGACTTACTTTATACATCGTCTTACCAAAATTTAGTAGTCTAGCATTAATACTTCCAAAGATATTGAGTATGAAAGTTCCCATTTGTATGGGAGGTACCACGCCCCCTTTTCCGATTTCAAAAAAGGATAGGTATTAGGAAAGAGACTTACTTTATACAACGCCTTACCAAAATGGGAGGCGCCACGCCTATAGTCTAGCATTAATACTTCCAAAGATATTGAGTATGAAAGTTCCCATTTGTATGGAAGGTGCCACGTCCCCTTTTACGATTTCAAAAAGGGATAGGTATTAGGAAAGGGACTTACTTTATACATCGTCTTACCAAAATTTAGTAGTCTAGCATTAATACTTCCAAAGATATTGAGTATGAAAGTTCCCATTTGTATGGGAGGTGCCACGCCCCCTTTTCCGATTTCAAAAAGGGATAGGTATTAGGAAAGAGACTTATTTTATACAACGCCTTACCAAAATTTAGTAGTCCAGCATTAATACCTCCAAAGATATTGAGTATGAAAGATCCCATTTATATGGGAGGTGCCACTCCCCCTTTTACGATTTCAAAAAGGGATAGTATTATTAAAGGGACTTACTTTATACAACGCCTTACCAAAATTTAGTAGTCTAGCATTAATACCTCCAAAGATATTGAGTATGAAATTTCCCATTTGTATAGGAAGTGCCACTCCCCCTTTTACGATTTCAAAAAGGGATAGGTATAAGGAAAGGGACTTACTTTATACAACGCCTTACCAAAATTTAGTAGTATAGCATTAATACCTCCAAAGATATTGAGTATGAAAGTTCCCATTTGTATGTATAAAGTAAGTCCCCTGTTCCGATTTCAAAAAGGGATAGTATTATTAAAGGGACTTACTTTATACAACGCGTTACCAAAATTTAGTAGTCTAGCATTAATACCTCCAAAGATATTGAGTATGAAATTTCCCATTTGTATGGGAAGTGCCACTCCCCCTTTTACGATTTCAAAAAGGGATAGGTAGTAGGAAAGGGACTTACTTTATACAACGCCTTACCAAAATTTAGTAGTCTAGCATTAATACCTCCAAAGATATTGAGTATGAAAGATCCTATTTGTGTGGAAGGTGCTACGCCCCCTTTTCCAATTTCAAAAAGTGATAGGTAAAATAGGAAAGGGACTTACTTTATACATCGTCTTACCAAAATTTAGTAGTCTAGCATTAATACTTCCAAAGATATTGAGTATGAAAGTTCCCATTTGTATGGGAGGTACCACGCCCCCTTTTCCGATTTCAAAAAGGGATAGGTATTAGGAAAGAGACTTACTTTATACAACGCCTTACCAAAATTTAGTAGTCTAGCATTAATACTTCCAAAGATATTGAGTATGAAAGTTCCCATTTGTATGGAAGGTGCCACGTCCCCTTTTACGATTTCAAAAAGGGATAGGTATTAGGAAAGGGACTTACTTTATACATCGTCTTACCAAAATTTAGTAGTCTAGCATTAATACTTCCAAAGATATTGAGTATGAAAGTTCCCATTTGTATGGGAGGTGCCACGCCCCCTTTTCCGATTTCAAAAAGGGATAGGTATTAGGAAAGAGACTTATTTTATACAACGCCTTACCAAAATTTAGTAGTCCAGCATTAATACCTCCAAAGATATTGAGTATGAAAGATCCCATTTATATGGGAGGTGCCACTCCCCCTTTTACGATTTCAAAAAGGGATAGTATTATTAAAGGGACTTACTTTATACAACGCCTTACCAAAATTTAGTAGTCTAGCATTAATACCTCCAAAGATATTGAGTATGAAAGTTCCCATTTGTATGGGAAGTGCCACTCCCCCTTTTACGATTTCAAAAAGTGATAGGTAAAATAGGAAAGGGTCTTACTTTATACATCGTCTTACCAAAATTTAGTAGTCTAGCATTAAAACTTCCAAAGATATTGAGTATGAAAGTTCCCATTTGTATGGGAGGTGCCACGCCCCCTTTTCCAATTTCAAAAAGTGATAGGTAAAATAGGAAAGGGACTTACTTTATACATCGTCTTACCAAAATTTAGTAGTCTAGCATTAATACTTCCAAAGATATTGAGTATGAAAGTTCCCATTTGTATGGGAGGTGCCACTCCCCCTTTTACGATTTCAAAAAGGGATAGGTAGTAGTAAAGGGACTTACTTTATACATCGTCTTACCAAAATTTAGTAGTCTAGCATTAATACCTCCAAAGATATTGAGTATGAAAGATCCCATTACGTTTTCAAGAAGTGATAGGTAAAATAGGAAAGGGTCTTACTTTATACATCGTCTTACCAAAATTTAGTAGTCTAGCATTAATACCTCCAAAGATATTGAGTATGAAAGATCCCATTTATATGGGAGGTGCCACTCCCCCTTTTACGATTTCAAAAAGGGATAGTATTATTAAAGGGACTTACTTTATACAACGCCTTACCAAAATTTAGTAGTCTAGCATTAATACGTCCAAAGATATTGAGTATGAAAGTTCCCATTTGTATGGGAAGTGCCACTCCCCCTTTTACGATTTCAAAAAGGGATAGGTATAAGGAAAGGGACTTACTTTATACAACGCCTTACCAAAATTTAGTAGTGTAGCATTAATACCTCTAAAGATATTGAGTATGAAAGTTCCCATTTGTATGGGAGGTGCCACGTCCCCTGTTCCGATTTCAAAAAGGAATAAGTATTAGGAAAGGGACTTACTTTATACAACGCGTTACCAAAATTTAGTAGTCTAGCATTAATACCTCCAGAGATATTGAGTATGAAATTTCCCATTTGTATGGGAAGTGCCACTCCCCCTTTTACGATTTCAAAAAGGGATAGGTATAAGGAAAGGGACTTACTTTATACAACGCCTTACCAAAATTTAGTAGTATAGCATTAATACCTCCAAAGATATTGAGTATGAAAGTTCCCATTTGTATGGGAGGTGCCACGTCCCCTGTTCTGATTTCAAAAAGGGATAGTATTATTAAAGGGACTTACTTTATACAACGCGTTACCAAAATTTAGTAGTCTAGCATTAATACCTCCAAAGATATTGAGTATGAAAGATCCTATTTGTGTGGAAGGTGCTACGCCCCCTTTTCCAATTTCAAAAAGTGATAGGTAAAATAGGAAAGGGACTTACTTTATACATCGTCTTACCAAAATTTAGTAGTCTAGCATTAATACTTCCAAAGATATTGAGTATGAAAGTTCCCATTTGTATGGGAGGTACCACGCCCCCTTTTCCGATTTCAAAAAAGGATAGGTATTAGGAAAGAGACTTACTTTATACAACGCCTTACCAAAATGGGAGGTGCCACGCCTATAGTCTAGCATTAATACTTCCAAAGATATTGAGTATGAAAGTTCCCATTTGTATGGAAGGTGCCACGTCCCCTTTTACGATTTCAAAAAGGGATAGGTATTAGGAAAGGGACTTACTTTATACATCGTCTTACCAAAATTTAGTAGTCTAGCATTAATACTTCCAAAGATATTGAGTATGAAAGTTCCCATTTGTATGGGAGGTGCCACGCCCCCTTTTCCGATTTCAAAAAGGGATAGGTATTAGGAAAGAGACTTATTTTATACAACGCCTAAGGAAAGGGACTTACTTTATACAACGCCTTACCAAAATTTAGTAGTATAGCATTAATACCTCCAAAGATATTGAGTATGAAAGTTCCCATTTGTATGTATAAAGTAAGTCCCCTGTTCCGATTTCAAAAAGGGATAGTATTATTAAAGGGACTTACTTTATACAACGCGTTACCAAAATTTAGTAGTCTAGCATTAATACCTCCAAAGATATTGAGTATGAAATTTCCCATTTGTATGGGAAGTGCCACTCCCCCTTTTACGATTTCAAAAAGGGATAGGTAGTAGGAAAGGGACTTACTTTATACAACGCCTTACCAAAATTTAGTAGTCTAGCATTAATACCTCCAAAGATATTGAGTATGAAAGATCCTATTTGTGTGGAAGGTGCTACGCCCCCTTTTCCAATTTCAAAAAGGGATAGGTAAAATAGGAAAGGGACTTACTTTATACATCGTCTTACCAAAATTTAGTAGTCTAGCATTAATACTTCCAAAGATATTGAGTATGAAAGTTCCCATTTGTATGGGAGGTACCACGCCCCTTTTCCGATTTCAAAAAGGGATAGGTATTAGGAAAGAGACTTACTTTATACAACGCCTTACCAAAATTTAGTAGTCTAGCATTAATACTTCCAAAGATATTGAGTATGAAAGTTCCCATTTGTATGGAAGGTGCCACGTCCCCTTTTACGATTTCAAAAAGGGATAGGTATTAGGAAAGGGACTTACTTTATACATCGTCTTACCAAAATTTAGTAGTCTAGCATTAATACTTCCAAAGATATTGAGTATGAAAGTTCCCATTTGTATGGGAGGTGCCACGCCCCCTTTTCCGATTTCAAAAAGGGATAGGTATTAGGAAAGAGACTTATTTTATACAACGCCTTACCAAAATTTAGTAGTCCAGCATTAATACCTCCAAAGATATTGAGTATGAAAGATCCCATTTATATGGGAGGTGCCACTCCCCCTTTTACGATTTCAAAAAGGGATAGTATTATTAAAGGGACTTACTTTATACAACGCCTTACCAAAATTTAGTAGTCTAGCATTAATACCTCCAAAGATATTGAGTATGAAAGATCCCATTACGTTTTCAAGAAGTGATAGGTAAAATAGGAAAGGGTCTTACTTTATACATCGTCTTACCAAAATTTAGTAGTCTAGCATTAATACCTCCAAAGATATTGAGTATGAAAGATCCCATTTATATGGGAGGTGCCACTCCCCCTTTTACGATTTCAAAAAGGGATAGTATTATTAAAGGGACTTACTTTATACAACGCCTTACCAAAATTTAGTAGTCTAGCATTAATACGTCCAAAGATATTGAGTATGAAAGTTCCCATTTGTATGGGAAGTGCCACTCCCCCTTTTACGATTTCAAAAAGGGATAGGTATAAGGAAAGGGACTTACTTTATACAACGCCTTACCAAAATTTAGTAGTCTAGCATTAATACCTCTAAAGATATTGAGTATGAAAGTTCCCATTTGTATGGGAGGTGCCACGTCCCCTGTTCCGATTTCAAAAAGGAATAAGTATTAGGAAAGGGACTTACTTTATACAACGCGTTACCAAAATTTAGTAGTCTAGCATTAATACCTCCAGAGATATTGAGTATGAAATTTCCCATTTGTATGGGAAGTGCCACTCCCCCTTTTACGATTTCAAAAAGGGATAGGTATAAGGAAAGGGACTTACTTTATACAACGCCTTACCAAAATTTAGTAGTATAGCATTAATACCTCCAAAGATATTGAGTATGAAAGTTCCCATTTGTATGGGAGGTGCCACGTCCCCTGTTCTGATTTCAAAAAGGGATAGTATTATTAAAGGGACTTACTTTATACAACGCGTTACCAAAATTTAGTAGTCTAGCATTAATACCTCCAAAGATATTGAGTATGAAATTTCCCATTTGTATGGGAAGTGCCACTCCCCCTTTTACGATTTCAAAAAGGGATAGGTAGTAGGAAAGGGACTTACTTTATACAACGCCTTACCAAAATTTAGTAGTCTAGCATTAATACCTCCAAAGATATTGAGTATGAAAGATCCCATTTATATGGGAGGTGCCACTCCCCCTTTTACGATTTCAAAAAGGGATAGTATTATTAAAGGGACTTACTTTATACAACGCCTTACCAAAATTTAGTAGTCTAGCATTAATACGTCCAAAGATATTGAGTATGAAAGTTCCCATTTGTATGGGAAGTGCCACGCCCCCTGTTCCGATTTCAAAAAGGGATAGGTAGTAGGAAAGGGACTTTCTTTGTACAACGCCTTACCAAAATTTAGTAGTCTAGCATTAATACCTCCAAAGATATTGAGTATGAAAGATCCTATTTGTGTGGAAGGTGCTACGCCCCCTTTTGCAATTTCAAAAAGTGATAGGTAAAATAGGAAAGGGACTTACTTTATACATCGTCTTACCAAAATTTAGTAGTCTAGCATTAATACTTCCAAAGATATTGAGTATGAAAGTTCCCATTTGTATGGGAGGTGCCACGCCCCCTTTTCCGATTTCAAAAAGGGATAGGTATAAGGAAAGGGACTTACTTTATACAACGCCTTACCAAAATTTAGTAGTCTAGCATTAATACGTCCAAAGATATTGAGTATGAAAGTTCCCATTTGTATGGGAAGTGCCACGCCCCCTGTTCCGATTTCAAAAAGGGATAGGTATTAGGAAAGAGACTTACTTTATACAACGCCTTACCAAAATTTAGTAGTCTAGCATTAATACTTCCAAAGATATTGAGTATGAAAGTTCCCATTTGTATGGAAGGTGCCACGTCCCCTTTTACGATTTCAAAAAGGGATAGGTATAAGGAAAGGGACTTACTTTATACAACGCCTTACCAAAATTTAGTAGTGTAGCATTAATACCTCCAAAGATATTGAGTATGAAAGTTCCCATTTGTATGGAAGGTGCCACGTCCCCTGTTCCGATTTCAAAAAGGAATAAGTATTAGGAAAGGGACTTACTTTATACAACGCGTTACCAAAATTTAGTAGTCTAGCATTAATACCTCCAAAGATATTGAGTATGAAAGTTCCCATTTGTATGGGAAGTGCCACGCCCCCTGTTCCGATTTCAAAAAGGGATAGGTAAAATAGGAAAGGATCTTACTTTATACATCGTCTTACCAAAATTTAGTAGTCTAGCATTAATACCTCCAAAGATATTGAGTATGAAAGATCCCATTACGTTTTCAAGAAGTGATAGGTAAAATAGGAAAGGGTCTTACTTTATACATCGTCTTACCAAAATTTAGTAGTCTAGCATTAATACCTCCAAAGATATTGAGTATGAAAGATCCCATTTATATGGGAGGTGCCACTCCCCCTTTTACGATTTCAAAAAGGGATAGTATTATTAAAGGGACTTACTTTATACAACGCCTTACCAAAATTTAGTAGTCTAGCATTAATACGTCCAAAGATATTGAGTATGAAAGTTCCCATTTGTATGGGAAGTGCCACTCCCCCTTTTACGATTTCAAAAAGGGATAGGTATAAGGAAAGGGACTTACTTTATACAACGCCTTACCAAAATTTAGTAGTGTAGCATTAATACCTCTAAAGATATTGAGTATGAAAGTTCCCATTTGTATGGGAGGTGCCACGTCCCCTGTTCCGATTTCAAAAAGGAATAAGTATTAGGAAAGGGACTTACTTTATACAACGCGTTACCAAAATTTAGTAGTCTAGCATTAATACCTCCAGAGATATTGATTATGAAATTTCCCATTTGTATGGGAAGTGCCACTCCCCCTTTTACGATTTCAAAAAGGGATAGGTATAAGGAAAGGGACTTACTTTATACAACGCCTTACCAAAATTTAGTAGTATAGCATTAATACCTCCAAAGATATTGAGTATGAAAGTTCCCATTTGTATGGGAGGTGCCACGTCCCCTGTTCTGATTTCAAAAAGGGATAGTATTATTAAAGGGACTTACTTTATACAACGCGTTACCAAAATTTAGTAGTCTAGCATTAATACCTCCAAAGATATTGAGTATGAAATTTCCCATTTGTATGGGAAGTGCCACTCCCCCTTTTACGATTTCAAAAAGGGATAGGTAGTAGGAAAGGGACTTACTTTATACAACGCCTTACCAAAATTTAGTAGTCTAGCATTAATACCTCCAAAGATATTGAGTATGAAAGATCCCATTTATATGGGAGGTGCCACTCCCCCTTTTACGATTTCAAAAAGGGATAGTATTATTAAAGGGACTTACTTTATACAACGCCTTACCAAAATTTAGTAGTCTAGCATTAATACGTCCAAAGATATTGAGTATGAATGTTCCCATTTGTATGGGAAGTGCCACGCCCCCTGTTCCGATTTCAAAAAGGGATAGGTAGTAGGAAAGGGACTTTCTTTGTACAACGCCTTACCAAAATTTAGTAGTGTAGCATTAATACCTCCAAAGATATTGAGTATGAAAGATCCTATTTGTGTGGAAGGTGCTACGCCCCCTTTTGCAATTTCAAAAAGTGATAGGTAAAATAGGAAAGGGACTTACTTTATACATCGTCTTACCAAAATTTAGTAGTCTAGCATTAATACTTCCAAAGATATTGAGTATGAAAGTTCCCATTTGTATGGGAGGTGCCACGTCCCCTGTTCCGATTTCAAAAAGGAATAAGTATTAGGAAAGGGACTTACTTTATACAACGCGTTACCAAAATTTAGTAGTCTAGCATTAATACCTCCAGAGATATTGAGTATGAAATTTCCCATTTGTATGGGAAGTGCCACTCCCCCTTTTACGATTTCAAAAAGGGATAGGTATAAGGAAAGGGACTTACTTTATACAACGCCTTACCAAAATTTAGTAGTATAGCATTAATACCTCCAAAGATATTGAGTATGAAAGTTCCCATTTGTATGGGAGGTGCCACGTCCCCTGTTCTGATTTCAAAAAGGGATAGTATTATTAAAGGGACTTACTTTATACAACGCGTTACCAAAATTTAGTAGTCTAGCATTAATACCTCCAAAGATATTGAGTATGAAAGATCCTATTTGTGTGGAAGGTGCTACGCCCCCTTTTCCAATTTCAAAAAGTGATAGGTAAAATAGGAAAGGGACTTACTTTATACATCGTCTTACCAAAATTTAGTAGTCTAGCATTAATACTTCCAAAGATATTGAGTATGAAAGTTCCCATTTGTATGGGAGGTACCACGCCCCCTTTTCCGATTTCAAAAAAGGATAGGTATTAGGAAAGAGACTTACTTTATACAACGCCTTACCAAAATGGGAGGTGCCACGCCTATAGTCTAGCATTAATACTTCCAAAGATATTGAGTATGAAAGTTCCCATTTGTATGGAAGGTGCCACGTCCCCTTTTACGATTTCAAAAAGGGATAGGTATTAGGAAAGGGACTTACTTTATACATCGTCTTACCAAAATTTAGTAGTCTAGCATTAATACTTCCAAAGATATTGAGTATGAAAGTTCCCATTTGTATGGGAGGTGCCACGCCCCCTTTTCCGATTTCAAAAAGGGATAGGTATTAGGAAAGAGACTTATTTTATACAACGCCTAAGGAAAGGGACTTACTTTATACAACGCCTTACCAAAATTTAGTAGTATAGCATTAATACCTCCAAAGATATTGAGTATGAAAGTTCCCATTTGTATGTATAAAGTAAGTCCCCTGTTCCGATTTCAAAAAGGGATAGTATTATTAAAGGGACTTACTTTATACAACGCGTTACCAAAATTTAGTAGTCTAGCATTAATACCTCCAAAGATATTGAGTATGAAATTTCCCATTTGTATGGGAAGTGCCACTCCCCCTTTTACGATTTCAAAAAGGGATAGGTAGTAGGAAAGGGACTTACTTTATACAACGCCTTACCAAAATTTAGTAGTCTAGCATTAATACCTCCAAAGATATTGAGTATGAAAGATCCTATTTGTGTGGAAGGTGCTACGCCCCCTTTTCCAATTTCAAAAAGGGATAGGTAAAATAGGAAAGGGACTTACTTTATACATCGTCTTACCAAAATTTAGTAGTCTAGCATTAATACTTCCAAAGATATTGAGTATGAAAGTTCCCATTTGTATGGGAGGTACCACGCCCCTTTTCCGATTTCAAAAAGGGATAGGTATTAGGAAAGAGACTTACTTTATACAACGCCTTACCAAAATTTAGTAGTCTAGCATTAATACTTCCAAAGATATTGAGTATGAAAGTTCCCATTTGTATGGAAGGTGCCACGTCCCCTTTTACGATTTCAAAAAGGGATAGGTATTAGGAAAGGGACTTACTTTATACATCGTCTTACCAAAATTTAGTAGTCTAGCATTAATACTTCCAAAGATATTGAGTATGAAAGTTCCCATTTGTATGGGAGGTGCCACGCCCCCCTTTTCCGATTTCAAAAAGGGATAGGTATTAGGAAAGAGACTTATTTTATACAACGCCTTACCAAAATTTAGTAGTCCAGCATTAATACCTCCAAAGATATTGAGTATGAAAGATCCCATTTATATGGGAGGTGCCACTCCCCCTTTTACGATTTCAAAAAGGGATAGTATTATTAAAGGGACTTACTTTATACAACGCCTTACCAAAATTTAGTAGTCTAGCATTAATACCTCCAAAGATATTGAGTATGAAAGATCCCATTACGTTTTCAAGAAGTGATAGGTAAAATAGGAAAGGGTCTTACTTTATACATCGTCTTACCAAAATTTAGTAGTCTAGCATTAATACCTCCAAAGATATTGAGTATGAAAGATCCCATTTATATGGGAGGTGCCACTCCCCCTTTTACGATTTCAAAAAGGGATAGTATTATTAAAGGGACTTACTTTATACAACGCCTTACCAAAATTTAGTAGTCTAGCATTAATACGTCCAAAGATATTGAGTATGAAAGTTCCCATTTGTATGGGAAGTGCCACTCCCCCTTTTACGATTTCAAAAAGGGATAGGTATAAGGAAAGGGACTTACTTTATACAACGCCTTACCAAAATTTAGTAGTCTAGCATTAATACCTCTAAAGATATTGAGTATGAAAGTTCCCATTTGTATGGGAGGTGCCACGTCCCCTGTTCCGATTTCAAAAAGGAATAAGTATTAGGAAAGGGACTTACTTTATACAACGCGTTACCAAAATTTAGTAGTCTAGCATTAATACCTCCAGAGATATTGAGTATGAAATTTCCCATTTGTATGGGAAGTGCCACTCCCCCTTTTACGATTTCAAAAAGGGATAGGTATAAGGAAAGGGACTTACTTTATACAACGCCTTACCAAAATTTAGTAGTATAGCATTAATACCTCCAAAGATATTGAGTATGAAAGTTCCCATTTGTATGGGAGGTGCCACGTCCCCTGTTCTGATTTCAAAAAGGGATAGTATTATTAAAGGGACTTACTTTATACAACGCGTTACCAAAATTTAGTAGTCTAGCATTAATACCTCCAAAGATATTGAGTATGAAATTTCCCATTTGTATGGGAAGTGCCACTCCCCCTTTTACGATTTCAAAAAGGGATAGGTAGTAGGAAAGGGACTTACTTTATACAACGCCTTACCAAAATTTAGTAGTCTAGCATTAATACCTCCAAAGATATTGAGTATGAAAGATCCCATTTATATGGGAGGTGCCACTCCCCCTTTTACGATTTCAAAAAGGGATAGTATTATTAAAGGGACTTACTTTATACAACGCCTTACCAAAATTTAGTAGTCTAGCATTAATACGTCCAAAGATATTGAGTATGAAAGTTCCCATTTGTATGGGAAGTGCCACGCCCCCTGTTCCGATTTCAAAAAGGGATAGGTAGTAGGAAAGGGACTTTCTTTGTACAACGCCTTACCAAAATTTAGTAGTCTAGCATTAATACCTCCAAAGATATTGAGTATGAAAGATCCTATTTGTGTGGAAGGTGCTACGCCCCCTTTTGCAATTTCAAAAAGTGATAGGTAAAATAGGAAAGGGACTTACTTTATACATCGTCTTACCAAAATTTAGTAGTCTAGCATTAATACTTCCAAAGATATTGAGTATGAAAGTTCCCATTTGTATGGGAGGTGCCACGCCCCCTTTTCCGATTTCAAAAAGGGATAGGTATAAGGAAAGGGACTTACTTTATACAACGCCTTACCAAAATTTAGTAGTCTAGCATTAATACGTCCAAAGATATTGAGTATGAAAGTTCCCATTTGTATGGGAAGTGCCACGCCCCCTGTTCCGATTTCAAAAAGGGATAGGTATTAGGAAAGAGACTTACTTTATACAACGCCTTACCAAAATTTAGTAGTCTAGCATTAATACTTCCAAAGATATTGAGTATGAAAGTTCCCATTTGTATGGAAGGTGCCACGTCCCCTTTTACGATTTCAAAAAGGGATAGGTATAAGGAAAGGGACTTACTTTATACAACGCCTTACCAAAATTTAGTAGTGTAGCATTAATACCTCCAAAGATATTGAGTATGAAAGTTCCCATTTGTATGGAAGGTGCCACGTCCCCTGTTCCGATTTCAAAAAGGAATAAGTATTAGGAAAGGGACTTACTTTATACAACGCGTTACCAAAATTTAGTAGTCTAGCATTAATACCTCCAAAGATATTGAGTATGAAAGTTCCCATTTGTATGGGAAGTGCCACGCCCCCTGTTCCGATTTCAAAAAGGGATAGGTAAAATAGGAAAGGATCTTACTTTATACATCGTCTTACCAAAATTTAGTAGTCTAGCATTAATACCTCCAAAGATATTGAGTATGAAAGATCCCATTACGTTTTCAAGAAGTGATAGGTAAAATAGGAAAGGGTCTTACTTTATACATCGTCTTACCAAAATTTAGTAGTCTAGCATTAATACCTCCAAAGATATTGAGTATGAAAGATCCCATTTATATGGGAGGTGCCACTCCCCCTTTTACGATTTCAAAAAGGGATAGTATTATTAAAGGGACTTACTTTATACAACGCCTTACCAAAATTTAGTAGTCTAGCATTAATACGTCCAAAGATATTGAGTATGAAAGTTCCCATTTGTATGGGAAGTGCCACTCCCCCTTTTACGATTTCAAAAAGGGATAGGTATAAGGAAAGGGACTTACTTTATACAACGCCTTACCAAAATTTAGTAGTGTAGCATTAATACCTCTAAAGATATTGAGTATGAAAGTTCCCATTTGTATGGGAGGTGCCACGTCCCCTGTTCCGATTTCAAAAAGGAATAAGTATTAGGAAAGGGACTTACTTTATACAACGCGTTACCAAAATTTAGTAGTCTAGCATTAATACCTCCAGAGATATTGATTATGAAATTTCCCATTTGTATGGGAAGTGCCACTCCCCCTTTTACGATTTCAAAAAGGGATAGGTATAAGGAAAGGGACTTACTTTATACAACGCCTTACCAAAATTTAGTAGTATAGCATTAATACCTCCAAAGATATTGAGTATGAAAGTTCCCATTTGTATGGGAGGTGCCACGTCCCCTGTTCTGATTTCAAAAAGGGATAGTATTATTAAAGGGACTTACTTTATACAACGCGTTACCAAAATTTAGTAGTCTAGCATTAATACCTCCAAAGATATTGAGTATGAAATTTCCCATTTGTATGGGAAGTGCCACTCCCCCTTTTACGATTTCAAAAAGGGATAGGTAGTAGGAAAGGGACTTACTTTATACAACGCCTTACCAAAATTTAGTAGTCTAGCATTAATACCTCCAAAGATATTGAGTATGAAAGATCCCATTTATATGGGAGGTGCCACTCCCCCTTTTACGATTTCAAAAAGGGATAGTATTATTAAAGGGACTTACTTTATACAACGCCTTACCAAAATTTAGTAGTCTAGCATTAATACGTCCAAAGATATTGAGTATGAATGTTCCCATTTGTATGGGAAGTGCCACGCCCCCTGTTCCGATTTCAAAAAGGGATAGGTAGTAGGAAAGGGACTTTCTTTGTACAACGCCTTACCAAAATTTAGTAGTGTAGCATTAATACCTCCAAAGATATTGAGTATGAAAGATCCTATTTGTGTGGAAGGTGCTACGCCCCCTTTTGCAATTTCAAAAAGTGATAGGTAAAATAGGAAAGGGACTTACTTTATACATCGTCTTACCAAAATTTAGTAGTCTAGCATTAATACTTCCAAAGATATTGAGTATGAAAGTTCCCATTTGTATGGGAGGTGCCACGCCCCCTTTTCCGATTTCAAAAAGGGATAGGTATAAGGAAAGGGACTTACTTTATACAACGCCTTACCAAAATTTAGTAGTCTAGCATTAATACGTCCAAAGATATTGAGTATGAAAGTTCCCATTTGTATGGGAAGTGCCACGCCCCCTGTTCCGATTTCAAAAAGGGATAGGTATTAGGAAAGAGACTTACTTTATACAACGCCTTACCAAAATTTAGTAGTCTAGCATTAATACTTCCAAAGATATTGAGTATGAAAGTTCCCATTTGTATGGAAGGTGCCACGTCCCCTTTTACGATTTCAAAAAGGGATAGGTATAAGGAAAGGGACTTACTTTATACAACGCCTTACCAAAATTTAGTAGTGTAGCATTAATACCTCCAAAGATATTGAGTATGAAAGTTCCCATTTGTATGGAAGGTGCCACGTCCCCTGTTCCGATTTCAAAAAGGAATAAGTATTAGGAAAGGGACTTACTTTATACAACGCGTTACCAAAATTTAGTAGTCTAGCATTAATACCTCCAAAGATATTGAGTATGAAAGTTCCCATTTGTATGGGAAGTGCCACGCCCCCTGTTCCGATTTCAAAAAGGGATGGGTAAAATAGGAAAGGATCTTACTTTATACATCGTCTTACCAAAATTTAGTAGTCTAGCATTAAAACTTCCAAAGATATTGAGTATGAAAGTTCCCATTTGTATGGGAGGTGCCACTCCCCCTTTTACGATTTCAAAAAGGGATAGGTAGTAGGAAAGGGACTTACTTTATACATCGTCTTACCAAAATTTAGTAGTCTAGCATTAATACTTCCAAAGATATTGAGTATGAAAGTTCCCATTTGTATGGGAAGTGCCACTCCCCCTTTTACGATTTCAAAAAGTGATAGGTAAAATAGGAAAGGGTCTTACTTTATACATCGTCTTACCAAAATTTAGTAGTCTAGCATTAATACCTCCAAAGATATTGAGTATGAAAGATCCCATTTATATGGGAGGTGCCACTCCCCCTTTTACGATTTCAAAAAGGGATAGTATTATTAAAGGGACTTACTTTATACAACGCCTTACCAAAATTTAGTAGTCTAGCATTAATACGTCCATAGATATTGAGTATGAAAGTTCCCATTTGTATGGGAAGTGCCACTCCCCCTTTTACGATTTCAAAAAGGGATAGGTATAAGGAAAGGGACTTACTTTATACCACGCCTTACCAAAATTTAGTAGTGTAGCATTAATACCTCTAAAGATATTGAGTATAAAAGTTCCCGTTTGTATGGGAGGTGCCACGTCCCCTGTTCCGATTTCAAAAAGGAATAAGTATTATTAAAGGGACTTACTTTATACAACGCGTTACCAAAATTGAGTAGTCTAGCATTAATACCTCCAAAGATATTGAGTATGAAATTTCCCATTTGTATGGGAAGTGCCACTCCCCCTTTTACGATTTCAAAAAGGGATAGGTAGTAGGAAAGGGACTTACTTTATACAACGCCTTACCAAAATTTAGTAGTCTAGCATTAATACGTCCAAAGATATTGAGTATGAAAGTTCCCATTTGTATGGGAAGTGCCACGCCCCCTGTTCCGATTTCAAAAATTGATAGGTAGTAGGAAAGGGACTTTCTTTGTACAACGCCTTACCAAAATTTAGTAGTCTAGCATTAATACCTCCAAAGATATTGAGTATGAAAGATCTTATTTGTGTGGAAGGTGCTACGCCCCCTTTTCCAATTTCAAAAAGGGATAGGTAGTAGGAAAGGGACTTTCTTTGTACAACGCCTTACCAAAATTTAGTAGTCTAGCATTAATACCTCCAAAGATATTGAGTATGAAAGTTCCCATTTGTATGGGAAGTGCCACGCCCCCTGTTCCGATTTCAAAAAGGGATAGGTATAAGGGAAGGGACTTACTTTATACAACGCCTTACCAAAATTTAGTAGTGTAGCATTAATACCTCCAAAGATATTGAGTATGAAAGTTCCCATTTATATGGGAGGTGCCACGCCCCCTGTTCCGATTTCAAAAAGGAATAAGTATTAGGAAAGGGACTTACTTTGTACAACGCGTTACCAAAATTTAGTAGTCTAGCATTAATACCTCCAAAGATATTGAGTATGAAAGTTCCCATTTGTATGGGAAGTGCCACGCCCCCTGTTCCGATTTCAAAAAGGGATAGGTATAAGGGAAGGGACTTACTTTATACAACGAATTACCAAAATTTAGTAGTGTAGCATTAATACCTCCAAAGATATTGAGTATGAAAGTTCCCATTTATATGGGAGGTGCCACGCCCCCTGTTCCGATTTCAAAAAGGGATAGGTATAAGGAAAGGGACTTACTTTATACAACGCCTTACCAAAATTTAGTAGTCCAGCATTAATACCTCCAAAGATATTGAGTATGAAAGATCCCATTTATATGGGAGGTGCCACTCCCCCTTTTACGATTTCAAAAAGGGATAGTATTATTAAAGGGACTTACTTTATACAACGGCTTACCAAAATTTAGTAGTCTAGCATTAATACTTCCAAAGATACTGAGTATGAAAGATCCCATTTATATGGGAGGTGTCACTCCCCCTTTTACGATTTCAAAAAGGGATAGTATTATTAAAGGGACTTACTTTATACAACGCCTTACCAAAATTTAGTAGTCTAGCATTAATACGTCCAAAGATATTGAGTATGAAATTTCCCATTTGTATGGGAAGTGCCACTCCCCCTTTCACGATTTCAAAAAGGGATAGGTATAAGGAAAGGGACTTACTTTATACAACGCCTTACCAAAATTTAGTAGTGTAGCATTAATACCTCCAAAGATATTGAGTATGAAAGTTCCCATTTGTATGGAAGGTGCCACGTCCCCTGTTCCGATTTCAAAAAGGAATAAGTATTAGGAAAGGGACTTACTTTATACAACGCGTTACCAAAATTTCGTAGTCTAGCATTAATACCTCCAAAGATATTGAGTATGAAAGTTCCCATTTGTATGGGAAGTGCCACGCCCCCTGTTCCGATTTCAAAAAGGGATAGGTATAAGGGAAGGGACTTACTTTATACAACGCCTTACCAAAATTTAGTAGTGTAGCATTAATACCTCCAAAGATATTGAGTATGAAAGTTCCCATTTATATGGGAGGTGCCACGCCCCCTGTTCCGATTTCAAAAAGGGATAGGTAGTAGGAAAGGGACTTACTTTATACAACGCCTTACCAAAATTTAGTAGTCTAGAATTAATACCTCCAAAGATATTGAGTATGAAAGTTCCCATTTGTATGGGAAGTGCCACTCCCCCTTTTACGATTTCAAAAAGGGATAGGTAGTAGGAAAGGGACTTACTTTATACATCGTCTTACCAAAATTTAATAGTCTAGCATTAATACTTCCAAAGATATTGAGTATGAAAGTTCCCATTTGTATGGGAAGTGCCACTCCCCCTTTTACGATTTCAAAAAGTGATAGGTAAAATAGGAAAGGGTCTTACTTTATACATCGTCTTACCAAAATTTAGTAGTCTAGCATTAATACCTCCAAAGATATTAAGTATGAAAGATCCCATTTATATGGGAGGTGCCACTCCCCGTTTTTCGATTTCAAAAAGGGATAGTATTATTAAAGGGACTTACTTTATACAACGCCTTACCAAAATTTAGTAGTCTAGCGTTAATACGTCCAAAGATATTGAGTATGAAAGTTCCCATTTGTATGGGAAGTGCCACTCCCCCTTTTACGATTTCAAAAAGGGATAGGTATAAGGAAAGGGACTTACTTTATACAACGCCTTACCAAAATTTAGGAGTCTAGCATTAATACCTCCAAAGATATTGAGTATGAAAGTTCCCATTTGTATGGGAAGTGCCACTCCCCCTTTCACGATTTCAAAAAGTGATAGGTAAAATAGGAAAGGGTCTTACTTTATACATCGTCTTACCAAAATTTAGTAGTCTAGCATTAATACCTCCAAAGATATTAAGTATGAAAGATCCCATTTATATGGGAGGTGCCACTCCCCGTTTTTCGATTTCAAAAAGGGATAGTATTATTAAAGGGACTTACTTTATACAACGCCTTACCAAAATTTAGTAGTGTAGCATTAATACCTCCAAAGATATTGAGTATGAAAGTTCCCATTTGTATGGAAGGTGCCACGTCCCCTGTTCCGATTTCAAAAAGGAATAAGTATTAGGAAAGGGACTTACTTTATACAACGCGTTACCAAAATTTAGTAGTCTAGCATTAATACCTCCAAAGATATTGAGTATGAAAGTTCCCATTTGTATGGGAAGTGCCACGAACCCTGTTCCGATTTCAAAAAGGGATAAGTATAAGGGAAGGGACTTACTTTATACAACGCCTTACCAAAATTTAGTAGTGTAGCATTAATACCTCCAAAGATATTGAGTATGAAAGTTCCCATTTGTATGGGAAGTGCCACGAACCCTGTTCCGATTTCAAAAAGGGATAGGTATAAGGGAAGGGACTTACTTTATACAACGCCTTACCAAAATTTAGTAGTCTAGCATTAATACCTCCAAAGATATTGAGTATGAAAGTTCCCATTTGTATGGGAGGTGCCACGCCCCCTTTTCCAATTTCAAAAAGTGATAGGTAAAATAGGAAAGGGACTTACTTTATACATCGTCTTACCAAAATTTAGTAGTCTAGCATTAATACTTCCAAAGATATTGAGTATGAAAGTTCCCATTTGTATGGGAGGTGCCACTCCCCCTTTTACGATTTCAAAAAGGGATAGGTAGTAGGAAAGGGACTTACTTTATACAACGCCTTACCAAAATTTAGTAGTCTAGCATTAATACTTCCAAAGATATTGAGTATGAAAGTTCCCATTTGTATGGAAGGTGCCACGTCCCCTTTTACGATTTCAAAAAGGGATAGGTATAAGGAAAGGGACTTACTTTATACAACGCCTTAACAAAATTTAGTAGTGTAGCATTAATACCTCCAAAAATATTGAGTATGAAAGTTCCCATTTGTATGGAAGGTGCCACGTCCCCTGTTCCGATTTCAAAAAGGAATAAGTATTAGGAAAGGGACTTACTTTATACAACGCGTTACCAAAATTTAGTAGTCTAGCATTAATACCTCCAAAGATATTGAGTATGAAAGTTCCCATTTGTATGGGAAGTGCCACTCCCCCTTTTACGATTTCAAAAAGGGATAGGTAGTAGGAAAGGGACTTACTTTATACATCGTCTTACCAAAATTTAATAGTCTAGCATTAATACTTCCAAAGATATTGAGTATGAAAGTTCCCATTTGTATGGGAAGTGCCACTCCCCCTTTTACGATTTCAAAAAGTGATAGGTAAAATAGGAAAGGGTCTTACTTTATACATCGTCTTACCAAAATTTAGTAGTCTAGCATTAATACCTCCAAAGATATTAAGTATGAAAGATCCCATTTATATGGGAGGTGCCACTCCCCGTTTTTCGATTTCAAAAAGGGATAGTATTATTAAAGGGACTTACTTTATACAACGCCTTACCAAAATTTAGTAGTCTAGCGTTAATACGTCCAAAGATATTGAGTATGAAAGTTCCCATTTGTATGGGAAGTGCCACTCCCCCTTTTACGATTTCAAAAAGGGATAGGTATAAGGGAAGGGACTTACTTTATACAACGCCTTACCAAAATTTAGTAGTGTAGCATTAATACCTCCAAAGATATTGAGTATGAAAGTTCCCATTTATATGGGAGGTGCCACGCCCCCTGTTCCGATTTCAAAAAGGGATAGGTAGTAGGAAAGGGACTTACTTTATACAACGCCTTACCAAAATTTAGGAGTCTAGCATTAATACCTCCAAAGATATTGAGTATGAAAGTTCCCATTTGTATGGGAAGTGCCACTCCCCCTTTTACGATTTCAAAAAGGGATAGGTAGTAGGAAAGGGACTTACTTTATACATCGTCTTACCAAAATTTAATAGTCTAGCATTAATACTTCCAAAGATATTGAGTATGAAAGTTCCCATTTGTATGGGAAGTGCCACTCCCCCTTTTACGATTTCAAAAAGTGATAGGTAAAATAGGAAAGGGTCTTACTTTATACATCGTCTTACCAAAATTTAGTAGTCTAGCATTAATACCTCCAAAGATATTAAGTATGAAAGATCCCATTTATATGGGAGGTGCCACTCCCCGTTTTTCGATTTCAAAAAGGGATAGTATTATTAAAGGGACTTACTTTATACAACGCCTTACCAAAATTTAGTAGTCTAGCGTTAATACGTCCAAAGATATTGAGTATGAAAGTTCCCATTTGTATGGGAAGTGCCACTCCCCCTTTTACGATTTCAAAAAGGGATAGGTATAAGGAAAGGGACTTACTTTATACAACGCCTTACCAAAATTTAGGAGTCTAGCATTAATACCTCCAAAGATATTGAGTATGAAAGTTCCCATTTGTATGGGAAGTGCCACTCCCCCTTTTACGATTTCAAAAAGTGATAGGTAAAATAGGAAAGGGTCTTACTTTATACATCGTCTTACCAAAATTTAGTAGTCTAGCATTAATACCTCCAAAGATATTAAGTATGAAAGATCCCATTTATATGGGAGGTGCCACTCCCCGTTTTTCGATTTCAAAAAGGGATAGTATTATTAAAGGGACTTACTTTATACAACGCCTTACCAAAATTTAGTAGTGTAGCATTAATACCTCCAAAGATATTGAGTATGAAAGTTCCCATTTGTATGGAAGGTGCCACGTCCCCTGTTCCGATTTCAAAAAGGAATAAGTATTAGGAAAGGGACTTACTTTATACAACGCGTTACCAAAATTTAGTAGTCTAGCATTAATACCTCCAAAGATATTGAGTATGAAAGTTCCCATTTGTATGGGAAGTGCCACGAACCCTGTTCCGATTTCAAAAAGGGATAGGTATAAGGGAAGGGACTTACTTTATACAACGCCTTACCAAAATTTAGTAGTGTAGCATTAATACCTCCAAAGATATTGAGTATGAAAGTTCCCATTTGTATGGGAAGTGCCACGAACCCTGTTCCGATTTCAAAAAGGGATAGGTATAAGGGAAGGGCCTTACCAAAATTTAGTAGTCTAGCATTAATACCTCCAAAGATATTGAGTATGAAAGTTCCCATTTGTATGGGAGGTGCCACGCCCCCTTTTCCAATTTCAAAAAGTGATAGGTAAAATAGGAAAGGGACTTACTTTATACATCGTCTTACCAAAATTTAGTAGTCTAGCATTAATACTTCCAAAGATATTGAGTATGAAAGTTCCCATTTGTATGGGAGGTGCCACTCCCCCTTTTACGATTTCAAAAAGGGATAGGTAGTAGGAAAGGGACTTACTTTATACAACGCCTTACCAAAATTTAGTAGTCTAGCATTAATACTTCCAAAGATATTGAGTATGAAAGTTCCCATTTGTATGGAAGGTGCCACGTCCCCTTTTACGATTTCAAAAAGGGATAGGTATAAGGAAAGGGACTTACTTTATACAACGCCTTAACAAAATTTAGTAGTGTAGCATTAATACCTCCAAAGATATTGAGTATGAAAGTTCCCATTTGTATGGAAGGTGCCACGTCCCCTGTTCCGATTTCAAAAAGGAATACGTATTAGGAAAGGGACTTACTTTATACAACGCGTTACCAAAATTTAGTAGTCTAGCATTAATACCTCCAAAGATATTGAGTATGAAATTTCCCATTTGTATGGGAAGTGCCACGAACCCTGTTCCGATTTCAAAAAGGGATAGGTATAAGGGAAGGGACTTACTTTATACAACGCCTTACCAAAATTTAGTAGTGTAGCATTAATACCTCCAAAGATATTGAGTATGAAAGTTCCCATTTATATGGGAGGTGCCACGCCCCCTGTTCCGATTTCAAAAAGGGATAGGTAGTAGGAAAGGGACTTACTTTATGCAACGCCTTACCAAAATTTAGGAGTCTAGCATTAATACCTCCAAAGATATTGAGTATGAAAGTTCCCATTTGTATGGGAAGTGCCACTCCCCCTTTCACGATTTCAAAAAGTGATAGGTAAAATAGGAAAGGGTCTTACTTTATACATCGTCTTACCAAAATTTAGTAGGCTAGCAAATAAAACTTCCAAAGATATTGAGTATGAAAGTTCCCATTTGTATGGGAGGTGCCACGCCCCCTTTTCCAATTTCAAAAAGTGATAGGTAAAATAGGAAAGGGACTTACTTTATACATCGTCTTACCAAAATTTAGTAGTCTAGCATTAATACTTCCAAATATATTGAGTATGAAAGTTCCCATTTGTATGGGAGGTGCCACTCCCCCTTTTACGATTTCAAAAAGGGATAGGTAGTAGGAAAGGGACTTACTTTATACAACGCCTTACCAAAATTTAGTAGTCTAGCATTAATACCTCCAAAGATATTGAGTATGAAAGTTCCCATTTGTATGGGAGGTGCCACTCCCCCTTTTACGATTTCAAAAAGGGATAGGTAGTAGGAAAGGGACTTACTTTATACAACGCGTTACCAAAATTTAGTAGTCTAGCATTAATACCTCCAAAGATATTGAGTATGAAAGTTCCCATTTGTATGGGAAGTGCCACGAACCCTGTTCCGATTTCAAAAAGGGATAGGTATAAGGGAAGGGACTTACTTTATACAACGCCTTACCAAAATTTAGTAGTGTAGCATTAATACCTCCAAAGAGATTGAGTATGAAAGTTCCCATTTATATGGGAGGTGCCACGCCCCCTGTTCCGATTTCAAAAATGGATAGGTAGTAGGAAAGGGACTTACTTTATACAACGCCTTACCAAAATTTAGGAGTCTAGCATTGATACCTCCAAAGATATTGAGTATGAAAGTTCCCATTTGTATGGGAAGTGCCACGAACCCTGTTCCGATTTCAAAAAGGGATAGGTATAAGGGAAGCGACTTACTTTATACAACGCCTTACCAAAATTTAGTAGTGTAGCATTAATACCTCCAAAGATATTAAGTATGAAAGATCCCATTTATATGGGAGGTGCCACTCCCCCTGTTCCGATTTCAAAAAGGGATAGGTAGTAGGAAAGGGACTTACTTTATACAACGCCTTACCAAAATTTAGTAGTCTAGCATTAATACCTCCAAAGATATTGAGTATGAAAGTTCCCATTTGTATGGAAGGTGCCACGTCCCCTGTTCCGATTTCAAAAAGGAATAAGTATTAGGAAAGGGACTTACTTTATACAACGCGTTGCCAAAATTTAGTAGTCTAGCATTAATACCTCCAAAGATATTGAGTATGAAAGTTCCCATTTGTATGGGAAGTGCCACGCCCCCTGTTCCGATTTCAAAAAGGGATAGGTATAAGGGAAGGGACTTACTTTATACAACGCCTTACCAAAATTTAGTAGTGTAGCATTAATACCTCCAAAGATATTGAGTATGAAAGTTCCCATTTATATGGGAGGTGCCACGCCCCCTGTTCCGATTTCAAAAAGGGATAGGTAGTAGGAAAGGGACTTACTTTATACAACGCCTTACCAAAATTTAGTAGTCTAGCATTAATACCTCCAAAGATATTGAGTATGAAAGTTCCCATTTGTATGGGAAGTGCCACTCCCCCTTTTACGATTTCAAAAAGGGCTAGGTAGTAGGAAAGGGACTTACTTTATACATCGTCTTACCAAAATTTAGTAGTCTAGCATTAATACTTCCAAAGATATTGAGTATGAAAGTTCCCATTTGTATGGGAAGTGCCACTCCCCCTTTTACGATTTCAAAAAGTGATAGGTAAAATAGGAAAGGGTCTTACTTTATACATCGTCTTACCAAAATTTAGTAGTTTAGCATTAATACCTCCAAAGATATTAAGTATGAAAGATCCCATTTATATGGGAGGTGCCACTCCCCGTTTTTCGATTTCAAAAAGGGATAGTATTATTAAAGGGACTTACTTTATACAACGCCTTACCAAAATTTAGTAGTCTAGCGTTAATACGTCCAAAGATATTGAGTATGAAAGTTCCCATTTTTATGGGAAGTGCCACTCCCCCTTTTACGATATCAAAAAGGGATAGGTATAAGGAAAGGGACTTACTTTATACAACGCCTTACCAAAATTTAGTAGTGTAGCATTAATACCTCCAAAGATATTGAGTATGAAAGTTCCCATTTGTATGGAAGGTGCCACGTCCCCTGTTCCGATTTCAAAAAGGAATAAGTATTAAGAAAGGGACTTACTTTATACAACGCGTTACCAAAATTTAGTAGTCTAGCATTAATACCTCCAAAGATATTGAGTATGAAAGTTCCCATTTGTATGGGAAGTGCCACGAACCCTGTTCCGATTTCAAAAAGGGATAGGTATAAGGGAAGGGACTTACTTTATACAACGCCTTACCAAAATTTAGTAGTGTAGCATTAATACCTCCAAAGATATTGAGTATGAAAGTTCCCATTTATATGGGAGGTGCCACGCCCCCTGTTCCGATTTCAAAAAGGGATAGGTAGTAGGAAAGGGACTTACTTTATACAACGCCTTACCAAAATTTAGGAGTCTAGCATTAATACCTCCAAAGATATTGAGTATGAAAGTTCCCATTTGTATGGGAAGTGCCACGAACCCTGTTCCGATTTCAAAAAGGGATAGGTATAAGGGAAGGGACTTACTTTATACAACGCCTTACCAAAATTTAGTAGTGTAGCATTAATACCTCCAAAGATATTGAGTATGAAAGTTCCCATTTATATGGGAGGTGCCACGCCCCCTGTTCCGATTTCAAAAAGGGATAGATAGTAGGAAAGGGACTTACTTTATACAACGCCTTACCAAAATTTAGTAGTCTAGCATTAATACCTCCAAAGATATTGAGTATGAAAGTTCCCATTTGTATGGGAAGTGCCACTCCCCCTTTTACGATTTCAAAAAGGGATAGGTAGTAGGAAAGGGACTTACTTTATACATCGTCTTACCAAAATTTAGTAGTCTAGCATTAATACTTCCAAAGATATTGAGTATGAAAGTTCCCATTTGTATGGGAAGTGCCACTCCCCCTTTTACGATTTCAAAAAGTGATAGGTAAAATAGGAAAGGGTCTTACTTTATACATCGTCTTACCAAAATTTAGTAGTTTAGCATTAATACCTCCAAAGATATTAAGTATGAAAGATCCCATTTATATGGGAGGTGCCACTCCCCGTTTTTCGATTTCAAAAAGGGATAGTATTATTAAAGGGACTTACTTTATACAACGCCTTACCAAAATTTAGTAGTCTAGCGTTAATACGTCCAAAGATATTGAGTATGAAAGTTCCCATTTTTATGGGAAGTGCCACTCCCCCTTTTACGATATCAAAAAGGGATAGGTATAAGGAAAGGGACTTACTTTATACAACGCCTTACCAAAATTTAGTAGTGTAGCATTAATACCTCCAAAGATATTGAGTATGAAAGTTCCCATTTGTATGGAAGGTGCCACGTCCCCTGTTCCGATTTCAAAAAGGTATAAGTATTAAGAAAGGGACTTACTTTATACAACGCGTTACCAAAATTTAGTAGTCTAGCATTAATACCTCCAAAGATATTGAGTATGAAAGTTCCCATTTGTATGGGAAGTGCCACGCCCCCTGTTCCGATTTCAAAAAGGGATAGGTATAAGGGAAGGGACTTACTTTATACAACGCCTTACCAAAATTTAGTAGTGTAGCATTAATACCTCCAAAGATATTGAGTATGAAAGTTCCCATTTATATGGGAGGTGCCACGCCCCCTGTTCCGATTTCAAAAAGGGATAGGTAGTAGGAAAGGGACTTACTTTATACAACGCCTTACCAAAATTTAGCAGTCTAGCATTAATACCGCCAAAGATATTGAGTATGAAAGTTCCCATTTGTATGGGAAGTGCCACTCCCCCTTTCACGATTTCAAAAAGTGATAGGTAAAATAGGAAAGGGTCTTACTTTATACATCGTCTTACCAAAATTTAGTAGGCTAGCATTAAAACTTACAAAGATATTGAGTATGAAAGTTCCCATTTGTATGGGAGGTGCCACGCCCCCTTTTCCAATTTCAAAAAGTGATAGGTAAAATAGGAAAGGGACTTACTTTATACATCGTCTTACCAAAATTTAGTAGTCTAGCATTAATACTTCCAAAGATATTGAGTATGAAAGTTCCCCTTTGTATGGGAAGTGCCACTCCCCCTTTTACGATTTCAAAAAGTGATAGGTAAAATAGGAAAGGGTCTTACTTTATACATCGTCTTACCAAAATTTAGTAGTCTAGCATTAATACCTCCAAAGATATTAAGTATGAAAGATCCCATTTATATGGGAGGTGCCACTCCCCGTTTTTCGATTTCAAAAAGGGATAGTATTATTAAAGGGACTTACTTTATACAACGCCTTACCAAAATTTAGTAGTCTAGCGTTAATACCTCCAAAGATATTGAGTATGAAAGTTCCCATTTGTATGGGAAGTGCCACGAACCCTGTTCCGATTTCAAAAAGGGATAGGTATAAGGGAAGGGACTTACTTTATACAACGCCTTACCAAAATTTAGTAGTGTAGCATTAATACCTCCAAAGATATTGAGTATGAAAGTTCCCATTTATATGGGAGGTGCCACGCCCCCTGTTCCGATTTCAAAAAGGGATAGGTAGTAGGAAAGGGACTTACTTTATACAACGCCTTACCAAAATTTAGGAGTCTAGCATTAATACCTCCAAAGATATTGAGTATGAAAGTTCCCATTTGTATGGGAAGTGCCACTCCCCCTTTTACGATTTCAAAAAGGGATAAGTAGTAGGAAAGGGACTTACTTTATACATCGTCTTACCAAAATATAATAGTCTAGCATTAATACTTCCAAAGATATTGAGTATGAAAGTTCCCATTTGTATGGGAAGTGCCACTCCCCCTTTTACGATTTCAAAAAGTGATAGGTAAAATAGGAAAGGGTCTTACTTTATACATCGTCTTACCAAAATTTAGTAGTCTAGCATTAATACCTCCAAAGATATTAAGTATGAAAGATCCCATTTATATGGGAGGTGCCACTCCCCGTTTTTCGATTTCAAAAAGGGATAGTATTATTAAAGGGACTTACTTTATACAACGCCTTACCAAAATTTAGGAGTCTAGCGTTAATACCTCCAAAGATATTGAGTATGAAAGTTCCCATTTGTATGGGAAGTGCCACGAACCCTGTTCCGATTTCAAAAAGGGATAGGTATAAGGGAAGGGACTTACTTTATACAACGCCTTACCAAAATTTAGTAGTGTAGCATTAATACCTCCAAAGATATTAAGTATGAAAGATCCCATTTATATGGGAGGTGCCACTCCCCCTGTTCCGATTTCAAAAAGGGATAGGTAGTAGGAAAGGGACTTACTTTATACAACGCCTTACCAAAATTTAGTAGTCTAGCATTAATACCTCCAAAGATATTGAGTATGAAAGTTCCCATTTGTATGGAAGGTGCCATGTCCCCTGTTCCGATTTCAAAAAGGAATAAGTATTAGGAAAGGGACTTACTTTATACAACGCGTTGCCAAAATTTAGTAGTCTAGCATTAATACCTCCAAAGATATTGAGTATGAAAGTTCCCATTTGCATGGGAAGTGCCACGCCCCCTGTTCCGATTTCAAAAAGGGATAGGTATAAGGGAAGGGACTTACTTTATACAACGCCTTACCAAAATTTAGTAGTGTAGCATTAATACCTCCAAAGATATTGAGTATGAAAGTTCCCATTTATATGGGAGGTGCCACTCCCCCTTTTACGATTTCAAAAAGGGATAGGTAGTAGGAAAGGGACTTACTTTATACATCGTCTTACCAAAATTTAGTAGTCTAGCATTAATACTTCCAAAGATATTGAGTATGAAAGTTCCCATTTGTATGGGAAGTGCCACTCCCCCTTTTACGATTTCAAAAAGTGATAGGTAAAATAGGAAAGGGTCTTACTTTATACATCGTCTTACCAAAATTTAGTAGTTTAGCATTAATACCTCCAAAGATATTAAGTATGAAAGATCCCATTTATATGGGAGGTGCCACTCCCCGTTTTTCGATTTCAAAAAGGAATAGTATTATTAAAGGGACTTACTTTATACAACGCCTTACCAAAATTTAGTAGTCTAGCGTTAATACGTCCAAAGATATTGAGTATGAAAGTTCCCATTTTTATGGGAAGTGCCACTCCCCCTTTTACGATATCAAAAAGGGATAGGTATAAGGAAAGGGACTTACTTTATACAACGCCTTACCAAAATTTAGTAGTCTAGCATTAATACCTCCAAAGATATTGAGTATGAAAGTTCCCATTTGCATGGGAAGTGCCACGCCCCCCGTTCCGATTTCAAAAAGGGATAGGTATAAGGGAAGGGACTTACTTTATACAACGCCTTACCAAAATTTAGTAGTGTAGCATTAATACCTCCAAAGATATTGAGTATGAAAGTTCCCATTTGTATGGAAGGTGCCATGTCCCCTGTTCCGATTTCAAAAAGGAATAAGTATTAGGAAAGGGACTTACTTTATACAACGCGTTGCCAAAATTTAGTAGTCTAGCATTAATACCTCCAAAGATATTGAGTATGAAAGTTCCCATTTGCATGGGAAGTGCCACGCCCCCTGTTCCGATTTCAAAAAGGGATAGGTATAAGGGAAGGGACTTACTTTATACAACGCCTTACCAAAATTTAGTAGTGTAGCATTAATACCTCCAAAGATATTGAGTATGAAAGTTCCCATTTGTATGGGAAGTGCCACTCCCCCTTTTACGATTTCAAAAAGGGATAAGTAGTAGGAAAGGGACTTACTTTATACATCGTCTTACCAAAATATAATAGTCTAGCATTAATACTTCCAAAGATATTGAGTATGAAAGTTCCCATTTGTATGGGAAGTGCCACTCCCCCTTTTACGATTTCAAAAAGTGATAGGTAAAATAGGAAAGGGTCTTACTTTATACATCGTCTTACCAAAATTTAGTAGTTTAGCATTAATACCTCCAAAGATATTAAGTATGAAAGATCCCATTTATATGGGAGGTGCCACTCCCCGTTTTTCGATTTCAAAAAGGAATAGTATTATTAAAGGGACTTACTTTATACAACGCCTTACCAAAATTTAGTAGTCTAGCGTTAATACGTCCAAAGATATTGAGTATGAAAGTTCCCATTTTTATGGGAAGTGCCACTCCCCCTTTTACGATATCAAAAAGGGATAGGTATAAGGAAAGGGACTTACTTTATACAACGCCTTACCAAAATTTAGTAGTCTAGCATTAATACCTCCAAAGATATTAAGTATGAAAGATCCCATTTATATGGGAGGTGCCACTCCCCGTTTTTCGATTTCAAAAAGGGATAGTATTATTAAAGGGACTTACTTTATACAACGCCTTACCAAAATTTAGTAGTGTAGCATTAATACCTCCAAAGATATTGAGTATGAAAGTTCCCATTTGTATGGAAGGTGCCATGTCCCCTGTTCCGATTTCAAAAAGGAATAAGTATTAGGAAAGGGACTTACTTTATACAACGCGTTGCCAAAATTTAGTAGTCTAGCATTAATACCTCCAAAGATATTGAGTATGAAAGTTCCCATTTGCATGGGAAGTGCCACGCCCCCTGTTCCGATTTCAAAAAGGGATAGGTATAAGGGAAGGGACTTACTTTATACAACGCCTTACCAAAATTTAGTAGTGTAGCATTAATACCTCCAAAGATATTGAGTATGAAAGTTCCCATTTGTATGGGAAGTGCCACTCCCCCTTTTACGATTTCAAAAAGGGATAAGTAGTAGGAAAGGGACTTACTTTATACATCGTCTTACCAAAATATAATAGTCTAGCATTAATACTTCCAAAGATATTGAGTATGAAAGTTCCCATTTGTATGGGAAGTGCCACTCCCCCTTTTACGATTTCAAAAAGTGATAGGTAAAATAGGAAAGGGTCTTACTTTATACATCGTCTTACCAAAATTTAGTAGTCTAGCATTAATACCTCCAAAGATATTAAGTATGAAAGATCCCATTTATATGGGAGGTGCCACTCCCCGTTTTTCGATTTCAAAAAGGGATAGTATTATTAAAGGGACTTACTTTATACAACGCCTTACCAAAATTTAGGAGTCTAGCGTTAATACCTCCAAAGATATTGAGTATGAAAGTTCCCATTTGTATGGGAAGTGCCACGAACCCTGTTCCGATTTCAAAAAGGGATAGGTATAAGGGAAGGGACTTACTTTATACAACGCCTTACCAAAATTTAGTAGTGTAGCATTAATACCTCCAAAGATATTAAGTATGAAAGATCCCATTTATATGGGAGGTGCCACTCCCCCTGTTCCGATTTCAAAAAGGGATAGGTAGTAGGAAAGGGACTTACTTTATACAACGCCTTACCAAAATTTAGTAGTCTAGCATTAATACCTCCAAAGATATTGAGTATGAAAGTTCCCATTTGTATGGAAGGTGCCATGTCCCCTGTTCCGATTTCAAAAAGGAATAAGTATTAGGAAAGGGACTTACTTTATACAACGCGTTGCCAAAATTTAGTAGTCTAGCATTAATACCTCCAAAGATATTGAGTATGAAAGTTCCCATTTGCATGGGAAGTGCCACGCCCCCTGTTCCGATTTCAAAAAGGGATAGGTATAAGGGAAGGGACTTACTTTATACAACGCCTTACCAAAATTTAGTAGTGTAGCATTAATACCTCCAAAGATATTGAGTATGAAAGTTCCCATTTATATGGGAGGTGCCACTCCCCCTTTTACGATTTCAAAAAGGGATAGGTAGTAGGAAAGGGACTTACTTTATACATCGTCTTACCAAAATTTAGTAGTCTAGCATTAATACTTCCAAAGATATTGAGTATGAAAGTTCCCATTTGTATGGGCAGTGCCACTCCCCCTTTTACGATTTCAAAAAGTGATAGGTAAAATAGGAAAGGGTCTTACTTTATACATCGTCTTACCAAAATTTAGTAGTTTAGCATTAATACCTCCAAAGGTATTAAGTATGAAAGATCCCATTTATATGGGAGGTGCCACTCCCCGTTTTTCGATTTCAAAAAGGAATAGTATTATTAAAGGGACTTACTTTATACAACGCCTTACCAAAATTTAGTAGTCTAGCGTTAATACGTCCAAAGATATTGAGTATGAAAGTTCCCATTTTTATGGGAAGTGCCACTCCCCCTTTTACGATATCAAAAAGGGATAGGTATAAGGAAAGGGACTTACTTTATACAACGCCTTACCAAAATTTAGTAGTGTAGCATTAATACCTCCAAAGATATTGAGTATGAAAGTTCCCATTTGTATGGAAGGTGCCACGTCCCCTGTTCCGATTTCAAAAAGGAATAAGTATTAAGAAAGGGACTTACTTTATACAACGCGTTACCAAAATTTAGTAGTCTAGCATTAATACCTCCAAAGATATTGAGTATGAAAGTTCCCATTTGTATGGGAAGTGCCACGAACCCTGTTCCGATTTCAAAAAGGGATAGGTATAAGGGAAGGGACTTACTTTATACAACGCCTTACCAAAATTTAGTAGTGTAGCATTAATACCTCCAAAGATATTGAGTATGAAAGTTCCCATTTATATGGGAGGTGCCACGCCCCCTGTTCCGATTTCAAAAAGGGATAGGTAGTAGGAAAGGGACTTACTTTATACAACGCCTTACCAAAATTTAGGAGTCTAGCATTAATACCTCCAAAGATATTGAGTATGAAAGTTCCCATTTGTATGGGAAGTGCCACGAACCCTGTTCCGATTTCAAAAAGGGATAGGTATAAGGGAAGGGACTTACTTTATACAACGCCTTACCAAAATTTAGTAGTGTAGCATTAATACCTCCAAAGATATTGAGTATGAAAGTTCCCATTTGTATGGAAGGTGCCACGTCCCCTGTTCCGATTTCAAAAAGGAATAAGTATTAAGAAAGGGACTTACTTTATACAACGCGTTACCAAAATTTAGTAGTCTAGCATTAATACCTCCAAAGATATTGAGTATGAAAGTTCCCATTTGTATGGGAAGTGCCACGAACCCTGTTCCGATTTCAAAAAGGGATAGGTATAAGGGAAGGGACTTACTTTATACAACGCCTTACCAAAATTTAGTAGTGTAGCATTAATACCTCCAAAGATATTGAGTATGAAAGTTCCCATTTATATGGGAGGTGCCACGCCCCCTGTTCCGATTTCAAAAAGGGATAGGTAGTAGGAAAGGGACTTACTTTATACAACGCCTTACCAAAATTTAGGAGTCTAGCATTAATACCTCCAAAGATATTGAGTATGAAAGTTCCCATTTGTATGGGAAGTGCCACGAACCCTGTTCCGATTTCAAAAAGGGATAGGTATAAGGGAAGGGACTTACTTTATACAACGCCTTACCAAAATTTAGTAGTGTAGCATTAATACCTCCAAAGATATTAAGTATGAAAGATCCCATTTATATGGGAGGTGCCACTCCCCCTGTTCCGATTTCAAAAAGGGATAGGTAGTAGGAAAGGGACTTACTTTATACAACGCCTTACCAAAATTTAGTAGTCTAGCATTAATACCTCCAAAGATATTGAGTATGAAAGTTCCCATTTGTATGGAAGGTGCCACGTCCCCTGTTCCGATTTCAAAAAGGAATAAGTATTAGGAAAGGGACTTACTTTATACAACGCGTTGCCAAAATTTAGTAGTCTAGCATTAATACCTCCAAAGATATTGAGTATGAAAGTTCCCATTTGTATGGGAAGTGCCACGAACCCTGTTCCGATTTCAAAAAGGGATAGGTATAAGGGAAGGGACTTACTTTATACAACGCCTTACCAAAATTTAGTAGTGTAGCATTAATACCTCCAAAGATATTGAGTATGAAAGTTCCCATTTATATGGGAGGTGCCACGCCCCCTGTTCCGATTTCAAAAAGGGATAGGTAGTAGGAAAGGGACTTACTTTATACAACGCCTTACCAAAATTTAGGAGTCCAGCATTAATACCTCCAAAGATATTGAGTATGAGTGTTCCCATTTGTATGGGAAGTGCCACGAACCCTGTTCCGATTTCAAAAAGGGATAGGTATAAGGGAAGGGACTTACTTTATACATCGTCTTACCAAAATTTAGTAGTCTAGCATTAATACTTCCAAAGATATTGAGTATGAAAGTTCCCATTTGTATGGGAAGTGCCACTCCCCCTTTTACGATATCAAAAAGTGATAGGTAAAATAGGAAAGGGTCTTACTTTATACATCGTCTTACCAAAATTTAGTAGTTTAGCATTAATACCTCCAAAGATATTAAGTATGAAAGATCCCATTTATATGGGAGGTGCCACTCCCCGTTTTTCGATTTCAAAAAGGGATAGTATTATTAAAGGGACTTACTTTATACAACGCCTTACCAAAATTTAGTAGTCTAGCGTTAATACGTCCAAAGATATTGAGTATGAAAGTTCCCATTTTTATGGGAAGTGCCACTCCCCCTTTTACGATATCAAAAAGGGATAGGTATAAGGAAAGGGACTTACTTTATACAACGCCTTACCAAAATTTAGTAGTGTAGCATTAATACCTCCAAAGATATTGAGTATGAAAGTTCCCATTTGTATGGAAGGTGCCACGTCCCCTGTTCCGATTTCAAAAAGGAATAAGTATTAAGAAAGGGACTTACTTTATACAACGCGTTACCAAAATTTAGTAGTCTAGCATTAATACCTCCAAAGATATTGAGTATGAAAGTTCCCATTTGTATGGGAAGTGCCACGAACCCTGTTCCGATTTCAAAAAGGTATAGGTATAAGGGAAGGGACTTACTTTATACAACGCCTTACCAAAATTTAGTAGTGTAGCATTAATACCTCCAAAGATATTAAGTATGAAAGATCCCATTTATATGGGAGGTGCCACGCCCCCTGTTCCGATTTCAAAAATCGATAGGTAGTAGGAAAGGGACTTACTTTATACAACGCCTTACCAAAATTTAGGAGTCTAGCATTAATACCTCCAAAGATATTGAGTATGAAAGTTCCCATTTGTATGGGAAGTGCCACGAACCCTGTTCCGATTTCAAAAAGGTATAGGTATAAGGGAAGGGACTTACTTTATACAACGCCTTACCAAAATTTAGTAGTGTAGCATTAATACCTCCAAAGATATTGAGTATGAAAGTTCCCATTTGTATGGGAAGTGCCACGAACCCTGTTCCGATTTCAAAAAGGTATAGGTATAAGGGAAGGGACTTACTTTATACAACGCCTTACCAAAATTTAGTAGTGTAGCATTAATACCTCCAAAGATATTGAGTATGAAAGTTCCCATTTGTATGGAAGGTGCCACGTCCCCTGTTCCGATTTCAAAAAGGAATAAGTATTAAGAAAGGGACTTACTTTATACAACGCGTTACCAAAATTTAGTAGTCTAGCATTAATACCTCCAAAGATATTGAGTATGAAAGTTCCCATTTGTATGGGAAGTGCCACGAACCCTGTTCCGATTTCAAAAAGGTATAGGTATAAGGGAAGGGACTTACTTTATACAACGCCTTACCAAAATTTAGTAGTGTAGCATTAATACCTCCAAAGATATTGAGTATGAAAGTTCCCATTTGTATGGAAGGTGCCACGTCCCCTGTTCCGATTTCAAAAAGGAATAAGTATTAAGAAAGGGACTTACTTTATACAACGCGTTACCAAAATTTAGTAGTCTAGCATTAATACCTCCAAAGATATTGAGTATGAAAGTTCCCATTTATATGGGAGGTGCCACGCCCCCTGTTCCGATTTCAAAAATCGATAGGTAGTAGGAAAGGGACTTACTTTATACAACGCCTTACCAAAATTTAGGAGTCTAGCATTAATACCTCCAAAGATATTGAGTATGAAAGTTCCCATTTGTATGGGAAGTGCCACGAACCCTGTTCCGATTTCAAAAAGGGATAGGTATAAGGGAAGGGACTTACTTTATACAACGCCTTACCAAAATTTAGTAGTGTAGCATTAATACCTCCAAAGATATTAAGTATGAAAGATCCCATTTATATGGGAGGTGCCACTCCCCCTGTTCCGATTTCAAAAAGGGATAGGTAGTAGGAAAGGGACTTACTTTATACAACGCCTTACCAAAATTTAGTAGTCTAGCATTAATACCTCCAAAGATATTGAGTATGAAAGTTCCCATTTGTATGGAAGGTGCCACGTCCCCTGTTCCGATTTCAAAAAGGAATAAGTATTAGGAAAGGGACTTACTTTATACAACGCGTTGCCAAAATTTAGTAGTCTAGCATTAATACCTCCAAAGATATTGAGTATGAAAGTTCCCATTTGTATGGGAAGTGCCACGAACCCTGTTCCGATTTCAAAAAGGGATAGGTATAAGGGAAGGGACTTACTTTATACAACGCCTTACCAAAATTTAGTAGTGTAGCATTAATACCTCCAAAGATATTGAGTATGAAAGTTCCCATTTATATGGGAGGTGCCACGCCCCCTGTTCCGATTTCAAAAAGGGATAGGTAGTAGGAAAGGGACTTACTTTATACAACGCCTTACCAAAATTTAGGAGTCTAGCATTAATACCTCCAAAGATATTGAGTATGAAAGTTCCCATTTGTATGGGAAGTGCCACGAACCCTGTTCCGATTTCAAAAAGGGATAGGTATAAGGGAAGGGACTTACTTTATACAACGCCTTACCAAAATTTAGTAGTGTAGCATTAATACCTCCAAAGATATTAAGTATGAAAGATCCCATTTATATGGGAGGTGCCACTCCCCCTGTTCCGATTTCAAAAAGGGATAGGTAGTAGGAAAGGGACTTACTTTATACAACGCCTTACCAAAATTTAGTAGTCTAGCATTAATACCTCCAAAGATATTGAGTATGAAAGTTCCCATTTGTATGGAAGGTGCCACGTCCCCTGTTCCGATTTCAAAAAGGAATAAGTATTAGGAAAGGGACTTACTTTATACAACGCGTTGCCAAAATTTAGTAGTCTAGCATTAATACCTCCAAAGATATTGAGTATGAAAGTTCCCATTTATATGGGAGGTGCCACGCCCCCTGTTCCGATTTCAAAAAGGGATAGGTATAAGGGAAGGGACTTACTTTATACAACGCCTTACCAAAATTTAGTAGTGTAGCATTAATACCTCCAAAGATATTGAGTATGAAAGTTCCCATTTATATGGGAGGTGCCACGCCCCCTGTTCCGATTTCAAAAAGGGATAGGTAGTAGGAAAGGGACTTACTTTATACAACGCCTTACCAAAATTTAGTAGTCTAGCATTAATACCTCCAAAGATATTGAGTATGAAAGTTCCCATTTGTATGGGAAGTGCCACTCCCCCTTTTACGATTTCAAAAAGGGATAGGTAGTAGGAAAGGGACTTACTTTATACATCGTCTTACCAAAATTTAGTAGTCTAGCATTAATACTTCCAAAGATATTGAGTATGAAAGTTCCCATTTGTATGGGAAGTGCCACTCCCCCTTTTACGATTTCAAAAAGTGATAGGTAAAATAGGAAAGGGTCTTACTTTATACATCGTCTTACCAAAATTTAGTAGTTTAGCATTAATACCAACAAAGATATTAAGTATGAAAGATCCCATTTATATGGGAGGTGCCACTCCCCGTTTTTCGATTTCAAAAAGGGATAGTATTATTAAAGGGACTTACTTTATACAACGCCTCACCAAAATTTAGTAGTCTAGCGTTAATACGTCCAAAGATATTGAGTATGAAAGTTCCCATTTTTATGGGAAGTGCCACTCCCCCTTTTACGATATCAAAAAGGGATAGGTATAAGGAAAGGGACTTACTTTATACAACGCCTTACCAAAATTTAGTAGTGTAGCATTAATACCTCCAAAGATATTGAGTATGAAAGTTCCCATTTGTATGGGAAGTGCCACGCCCCCTGTTCCGATTTCAAAAAGGGATAGGTAGTAGGAAAGGGACTTACTTTATACAACGCCTTACCAAAATTTAGTAGTCTAGCATTAATACCTCCAAAGATATTGAGTATGAAAGTTCCCATTTGTATGGGAAGTGCCACTCCCCCTTTTACGATTTCAAAAAGGGATAGGTAGTAGGAAAGGGACTTACTTTATACAACGCCTTACCAAAATTTAGTAGTCTAGCATTAATACCTCCAAAGATATTGAGTATGAAAGTTCCCATTTGTATGGGAAGTGCCACTCCCCCTTTTACGATTTCAAAAAGGGATAGGTAGTAGGAAAGGGACTTACTTTATACATCGTCTTACCAAAATTTAGTAGTCTAGCATTAATACTTCCAAAGATATTGAGTATGAAAGTTCCCATTTGTATGGGAAGTGCCACTCCCCCTTTTACGATTTCAAAAAGTGATAGGTAAAATAGGAAAGGGTCTTACTTTATACATCGTCTTACCAAAATTTAGTAGTTTAGCATTAATACCAACAAAGATATTAAGTATGAAAGATCCCATTTATATGGGAGGTGCCACTCCCCGTTTTTCGATTTCAAAAAGGGATAGTATTATTAAAGGGACTTACTTTATACAACGCCTTACCAAAATTTAGTAGTCTAGCGTTAATACGTCCAAAGATATTGAGTATGAAAGTTCCCATTTTTATGGGAAGTGCCACTCCCCCTTTTACGATATCAAAAAGGGATAGGTATAAGGAAAGGGACTTACTTTATACAACGCGTTACCAAAATTTAGCAGTCTAGCATTAATACCTCCAAAGATATTGAGTATGAAAGTTCCCATTTGTATGGGAAGTGCCACGAACCCTGTTCCGATTTCAAAAAGGGATAGGTATAAGGGAAGGGACTTACTTTATACAACGCCTTACCAAAATTTAGTAGTGTAGCATTAATACCTCCAAAGATATTGAGTATGAAAGTTCCCATTTATATGGGAGGTGCCACGCCCCCTGTTCCGATTTCAAAAAGGGATAGGTAGTAGGAAAGGGACTTACTTTATACAACGCCTTACCAAAATTTAGGAGTCTAGCATTAATACCTCCAAAGATATTGAGTATGAAAGTTCCCATTTGTATGGGAAGTGCCACGAACCCTGTTCCGATTTCAAAAAGGGATAGGTATAAGGGAAGGGACTTACTTTATACAACGCCTTACCAAAATTTAGTAGTGTAGCATTAATACCTCCAAAGATATTAAGTATGAAAGATCCCATTTATATGGGAGGTGCCACTCCCCCTGTTCCGATTTCAAAAAGGGATAGGTAGTAGGAAAGGGACTTACTTTATACAACGCCTTACCAAAATTTAGTAGTCTAGCATTAATACCTCCAAAGATATTGAGTATGAAAGTTCCCATTTGTATGGAAGGTGCCACGTCCCCTGTTCCGATTTCAAAAAGGAATAAGTATTAGGAAAGGGACTTACTTTATACAACGCGTTGCCAAAATTTAGTAGTCTAGCATTAATACCTCCAAAGATATTGAGTATGAAAGTTCCCATTTGTATGGGAAGTGCCACGCCCCCTGTTCCGATTTCAAAAAGGGATAGGTATAAGGGAAGGGACTTACTTTATACAACGCCTTACCAAAATTTAGTAGTGTAGCATTAATACCTCCAAAGATATTGAGTATGAAAGTTCCCATTTATATGGGAGGTGCCACGCCCCCTGTTCCGATTTCAAAAAGGGATAGATAGTAGGAAAGGGACTTACTTTATACAACGCCTTACCAAAATTTAGTAGTCTAGCATTAATACCTCCAAAGATATTGAGTATGAAAGTTCCCATTTGTATGGGAAGTGCCACTCCCCCTTTTACGATTTCAAAAAGGGATAGGTAGTAGGAAAGGGACTTACTTTATACATCGTCTTACCAAAATTTAGTAGTCTAGCATTAATACTTCCAAAGATATTGAGTATGAAAGTTCCCATTTGTATGGGAAGTGCCACTCCCCCTTTTACGATTTCAAAAAGTGATAGGTAAAATAGGAAAGGGTCTTACTTTATACATCGTCTTACCAAAATTTAGTAGTTTAGCATTAATACCTCCAAAGATATTAAGTATGAAAGATCCCATTTGTATGGGAAGTGCCACGAACCCTGTTCCGATTTCAAAAAGGGATAGGTATAAGGGAAGGGACTTACTTTATACAACGCCTTACCAAAATTTAGTAGTCTAGCATTAATACTTCCAAAGATATTGAGTATGAAAGTTCCCATTTGTATGGGAAGTGCCACTCCCCCTTTTACGATTTCAAAAAGTGATAGGTAAAATAGGAAAGGGTCTTACTTTATACATCGTCTTACCAAAATTTAGTAGTTTAGCATTAATACCTCCAAAGATATTAAGTATGAAAGATCCCATTTATATAGGAGGTGCCACTCCCCGTTTTTCGATTTCAAAAAGGGATAGTATTATTAAAGGGACTTACTTTATACAACGCCTTACCAAAATTTAGTAGTCTAGCGTTAATACGTCCAAAGATATTGAGTATGAAAGTTCCCATTTTTATGGGAAGTGCCACTCCCCCTTTTACGATATCAAAAAGGGATAGGTAGTAGGAAAGGGACTTACTTTATACAACGCGTTGCCAAAATTTAGTAGTCTAGCATTAATACCTCCAAAGATATTGAGTATGAAAGTTCCCATTTGTATGGGAAGTGCCACGCCCCCTGTTCCGATTTCAAAAAGGGATAGGTATAAGGGAAGGGACTTACTTTATACAACGCCTTACCAAAATTTAGTAGTGTAGCATTAATACCTCCAAAGATATTGAGTATGAAAGTTCCCATTTATATGGGAGGTGCCACGCCCCCTGTTCCGATTTCACAAAGGGATAGGTAGTAGGAAAGGGACTTACTTTATACAACGCCTTACCAAAATTTAGTAGTCTAGCATTAATACCTCCAAAGATATTGAGTATGAAAGTTCCCATTTGTATGGGAAGTGCCACTCCCCCTTTTACGATTTCAAAAAGGGATAGGTAGTAGGAAAGGGACTTACTTTATACATCGTCTTACCAAAATTTAGTAGTCTAGCATTAATACTTCCAAAGATATTGAGTATGAAAGTTCCCATTTGTATGGGAAGTGCCACTCCCCCTTTTACGATTTCAAAAAGTGATAGGTAAAATAGGAAAGGGTCTTACTTTATACATCGTCTTACCAAAATTTAGTAGTTTAGCATTAATACCAACAAAGATATTAAGTATGAAAGATCCCATTTATATGGGAGGTGCCACTCCCCGTTTTTCGATTTCAAAAAGGGATAGTATTATTAAAGGGACTTACTTTATACAACGCCTTACCAAAATTTAGTAGTCTAGCGTTAATACGTCCAAAGATATTGAGTATGAAAGTTCCCATTTTTATGGGAAGTGCCACTCCCCCTTTTACGATATCAAAAAGGGATAGGTATAAGGAAAGGGACTTACTTTATACAACGCCTTACCAAAATTTAGTAGTGTAGCATTAATACCTCCAAAGATATTGAGTATGAAAGTTCCCATTTGTATGGGAAGTGCCACGCCCCCTGTTCCGATTTCAAAAAGGGATAGGTAGTAGGAAAGGGACTTACTTTATACAACGCCTTACCAAAATTTAGTAGTCTAGCATTAATACCTCCAAAGATATTGAGTATGAAAGTTCCCATTTGTATGGGAAGTGCCACTCCCCCTTTTACGATTTCAAAAAGGGATAGGTAGTAGGAAAGGGACTTACTTTATACAACGCCTTACCAAAATTTAGTAGTCTAGCATTAATACCTCCAAAGATATTGAGTATGAAAGTTCCCATTTGTATGGGAAGTGCCACTCCCCCTTTTACGATTTCAAAAAGGGATAGGTAGTAGGAAAGGGACTTACTTTATACATCGTCTTACCAAAATTTAGTAGTCTAGCATTAATACTTCCAAAGATATTGAGTATGAAAGTTCCCATTTGTATGGGAAGTGCCACTCCCCCTTTTACGATTTCAAAAAGTGATAGGTAAAATAGGAAAGGGTCTTACTTTATACATCGTCTTACCAAAATTTAGTAGTTTAGCATTAATACCAACAAAGATATTAAGTATGAAAGATCCCATTTATATGGGAGGTGCCACTCCCCGTTTTTCGATTTCAAAAAGGGATAGTATTATTAAAGGGACTTACTTTATACAACGCCTTACCAAAATTTAGTAGTCTAGCATTAATACTTCCAAAGATATTGAGTATGAAAGTTCCCATTTTTATGGGAAGTGCCACTCCCCCTTTTACGATATCAAAAAGGGATAGGTATAAGGAAAGGGACTTACTTTATACAACGCGTTACCAAAATTTAGTAGTCTAGCATTAATACCTCCAAAGATATTGAGTATGAAAGTTCCCATTTGTATGGGAAGTGCCACGAACCCTGTTCCGATTTCAAAAAGGGATAGGTATAAGGGAAGGGACTTACTTTATACAACGCCTTACCAAAATTTAGTAGTGTAGCATTAATACCTCCAAAGATATTGAGTATGAAAGTTCCCATTTATATGGGAGGTGCCACGCCCCCTGTTCCGATTTCAAAAAGGGATAGGTAGTAGGAAAGGGACTTACTTTATACAACGCCTTACCAAAATTTAGGAGTCTAGCATTAATACCTCCAAAGATATTGAGTATGAAAGTTCCCATTTGTATGGGAAGTGCCACGAACCCTGTTCCGATTTCAAAAAGGGATAGGTATAAGGGAAGGGACTTACTTTATACAACGCCTTACCAAAATTTAGTAGTGTAGCATTAATACCTCCAAAGATATTAAGTATGAAAGATCCCATTTATATGGGAGGTGCCACTCCCCCTGTTCCGATTTCAAAAAGGGATAGGTAGAAGAAAAGGGACTTACTTTATACAACGCCTTACCAAAATTTAGTAGTCTAGCATTAATACCTCCAAAGATATTGAGTATGAAAGTTCCCATTTGTATGGAAGGTGCCACGTCCCCTGTTCCGATTTCAAAAAGGAATAAGTATTAGGAAAGGGACTTACTTTATACAACGCGTTGCCAAAATTTAGTAGTCTAGCATTAATACCTCCAAAGATATTGAGTATGAAAGTTCCCATTTGTATGGGAAGTGCCACGCCCCCTGTTCCGATTTCAAAAAGGGATAGGTATAAGGGAAGGGACTTACTTTATACAACGCCTTACCAAAATTTAGTAGTGTAGCATTAATACCTCCAAAGATATTGAGTATGAAAGTTCCCATTTGTATGGGAGGTGCCACTCCCCGTTTTTCGATTTCAAAAAGGGATAGTATTATTAAAGGGACTTACTTTATACAACGCCTTACCAAAATTTAGTAGTCTAGCGTTAATACGTCCAAAGATATTGAGTATGAAAGTTCCCATTTTTATGGGAAGTGCCACTCCCCCTTTTACGATATCAAAAAGGGATAGGTATAAGGAAAGGGACTTACTTTATACAACGCCTTACCAAAATTTAGTAGTGTAGCATTAATACCTCCAAAGATATTGAGTATGAAAGTTCCCATTTGTATGGAAGGTGCCACGTCCCCTGTTCCGATTTCAAAAAGGGATAGATAGTAGGAAAGGGACTTACTTTATACAACGCCTTACCAAAATTTAGTAGTCTAGCATTAATACCTCCAAAGATATTGAGTATGAAAGTTCCCATTTGTATGGGAAGTGCCACTCCCCCTTTTACGATTTCAAAAAGGGATAGGTAGTAGGAAAGGGACTTACTTTATACATCGTCTTACCAAAATTTAGTAGTCTAGCATTAATACTTCCAAAGATATTGAGTATGAAAGTTCCCATTTGTATGGGAAGTGCCACTCCCCCTTTTACGATTTCAAAAAGGGATAGGTAGTAGGAAAGGGACTTACTTTATACATCGTCTTACCAAAATTTAGTAGTTTAGCATTAATACCTCCAAAGATATTAAGTATGAAAGATCCCATTTATATGGGAGGTGCCACTCCCCGTTTTTCGATTTCAAAAAGGGATAGTATTATTAAAGGGACTTACTTTATACAACGCCTTACCAAAATTTAGTAGTCTAGCGTTAATACGTCCAAAGATATTGAGTATGAAAGTTCCCATTTGTATGGGAAGTGCCACGCCCCCTGTTCCGATTTCAAAAAGGGATAGGTATAAGGAAAGGGTCTTACTTTATACATCGTCTTACCAAAATTTAGTAGTTTAGCATTAATACCAACAAAGATATTAAGTATGAAAGATCCCATTTATATGGGAGGTGCCACTCCCCGTTTTTCGATTTCAAAAAGGGATAGTATTATTAAAGGGACTTACTTTATACAACGCGTTACCAAAATTTAGTAGTCTAGCATTAATACCTCCAAAGATATTGAGTATGAAAGTTCCCATTTGTATGGGAAGTGCCACGCCCCCTGTTCCGATTTCAAAAAGGGATAGGTAGTAGGAAAGGGACTTACTTTATACAACGCCTTACCAAAATTTAGTAGTCTAGCATTAATACCTCCAAAGATATTGAGTATGAAAGTTCCCATTTGTATGGGAAGTGCCACTCCCCCTTTTACGATTTCAAAAAGGGATAGGTAGTAGGAAAGGGACTTACTTTATACAACGCCTTACCAAAATTTAGTAGTCTAGCATTAATACCTCCAAAGATATTGAGTATGAAAGTTCCCATTTGTATGGGAAGTGCCACTCCCCATTTTACGATTTCAAAAAGGGATAGGTAGTAGGAAAGGGACTTACTTTATACATCGTCTTACCAAAATTTAGTAGTCTAGCATTAATACTTCCAAAGATATTGAGTATGAAAGTTCCCATTTGTATGGGAAGTCCCACTCCCCCTTTTACGATTTCAAAAAGTGATAGGTAAAATAGGAAAGGGTCTTACTTTATACATCGTCTTACCAAAATTTAGTAGTTTAGCATTAATACCAACAAAGATATTAAGTATGAAAGATCCCATTTATATGGGAGGTGCCACTCCCCGTTTTTCGATTTCAAAAAGGGATAGTATTATTAAAGGGACTTACTTTATACAACGCCTTACCAAAATTTAGTAGTCTAGCGTTAATACGTCCAAAGATATTGAGTATGAAAGTTCCCATTTTTATGGGAAGTGCCACTCCCCCTTTTACGATATCAAAAAGGGATAGGTATAAGGAAAGGGACTTACTTTATACAACGCGTTACCAAAATTTAGTAGTCTAGCATTAATACCTCCAAAGATATTGAGTATGAAAGTTCCCATTTGTATGGGAAGTGCCACGAACCCTGTTCCGATTTCAAAAAGGGATAGGTATAAGGGAAGGGACTTACTTTATACAACGCCTTACCAAAATTTAGTAGTGTAGCATTAATACCTCCAAAGATATTGAGTATGAAAGTTCCCATTTATATGGGAGGTGCCACGCCCCCTGTTCCGATTTCAAAAAGGGATAGGTAGTAGGAAAGGGACTTACTTTATACAACGCCTTACCAAAATTTAGGAGTCTAGCATTAATACCTCCAAAGATATTGAGTATGAAAGTTCCCATTTGTATGGGAAGTGCCACGAACCCTGTTCCGATTTCAAAAAGGGATAGGTATAAGGGAAGGGACTTACTTTATACAACGCCTTACCAAAATTTAGTAGTGTAGCATTAATACCTCCAAAGATATTAAGTATGAAAGATCCCATTTATATGGGAGGTGCCACTCCCCCTGTTCCGATTTCAAAAAGGGATAGGTAGAAGAAAAGGGACTTACTTTATACAACGCCTTACCAAAATTTAGTAGTCTAGCATTAATACCTCCAAAGATATTGAGTATGAAAGTTCCCATTTGTATGGAAGGTGCCACGTCCCCTGTTCCGATTTCAAAAAGGAATAAGTATTAGGAAAGGGACTTACTTTATACAACGCGTTGCCAAAATTTAGTAGTCTAGCATTAATACCTCCAAAGATATTGAGTATGAAAGTTCCCATTTGTATGGGAAGTGCCACGCCCCCTGTTCCGATTTCAAAAAGGGATAGGTATAAGGGAAGGGACTTACTTTATACAACGCCTTACCAAAATTTAGTAGTGTAGCATTAATACCTCCAAAGATATTGAGTATGAAAGTTCCCATTTATATGGGAGGTGCCACGCCCCCTGTTCCGATTTCAAAAAGGGATAGATAGTAGGAAAGGGACTTACTTTATACAACGCCTTACCAAAATTTAGTAGTCTAGCATTAATACCTCCAAAGATATTGAGTATGAAAGTTCCCATTTGTATGGGAAGTGCCACTCCCCCTTTTACGATTTCAAAAAGGGATAGGTAGTAGGAAAGGGACTTACTTTATACATCGTCTTACCAAAATTTAGTAGTCTAGCATTAATACTTCCAAAGATATTGAGTATGAAAGTTCCCATTTGTATGGGAAGTGCCACTCCCCCTTTTACGATTTCAAAAAGTGATAGGTAAAATAGGAAAGGGTCTTACTTTATACATCGTCTTACCAAAATTTAGTAGTTTAGCATTAATACCTCCAAAGATATTAAGTATGAAAGATCCCATTTATATGGGAGGTGCCACTCCCCGTTTTTCGATTTCAAAAAGGGATAGTATTATTAAAGGGACTTACTTTATACAACGCCTTACCAAAATTTAGTAGTCTAGCGTTAATACGTCCAAAGATATTGAGTATGAAAGTTCCCATTTTTATGGGAAGTGCCACTCCCCCTTTTACGATATCAAAAAGGGATAGGTATAAGGAAAGGGACTTACTTTATACAACGCCTTACCAAAATTTAGTAGTGTAGCATTAATACCTCCAAAGATATTGAGTATGAAAGTTCCCATTTGTATGGAAGGTGCCACGTCCCCTGTTCCGATTTCAAAAAGGAATAAGTATTAAGAAAGGGACTTACTTTATACAACGGGTTACCAAAATTTAGTAGTCTAGCATTAATACCTCCAAAGATATTGAGTATGAAAGTTCCCATTTGTATGGGAAGTGCCACGCCCCCTGTTCCGATTTCAAAAAGGGATAGGTATAAGGGAAGGGACTTACTTTATACAACGCCTTACCAAAATTTAGTAGTGTAGCATTAATACCTCCAAAGATATTGAGTATGAAAGTTCCCATTTATATGGGAGGTGCCACGCCCCCTGTTCCGATTTCAAAAAGGGATAGGTAGTAGGAAAGGGACTTACTTTATACAACGCCTTACCAAAATTTAGCAGTCTAGCATTAATACCGCCAAAGATATTGAGTATGAAAGTTCCCATTTGTATGGGAAGTGCCACTCCCCCTTTCACGATTTCAAAAAGTGATAGGTAAAATAGGAAAGGGTCTTACTTTATACATCGTCTTACCAAAATTTAGTAGGCTAGCATTAAAACTTCCAAAGATATTGAGTATGAAAGTTCCCATTTGTATGGGAGGTGCCACGCCCCCTTTTCCAATTTCAAAAAGTGATAGGTAAAATAGGAAAGGGACTTACTTTATACATCGTCTTACCAAAATTTAGTAGTCTAGCATTAATACTTCCAAAGATATTGAGTATGAAAGTTCCCATTTGTATGGGAGGTGCCACTCCCCCTTTTACGATTTCAAAAAGGGATAGGTAGTAGGAAAGGGACTTACTTTATACAACGCCTTACCAAAATTTAGCAGTCTAGCATTAATACCGCCAAAGATATTGAGTATGAAAGTTCCCATTTGTATGGGAAGTGCCACTCCCCCTTTCACGATTTCAAAAAGTGATAGGTAAAATAGGAAAGGGTCTTACTTTATACATCGTCTTACCAAAATTTAGTAGGCTAGCATTAAAACTTCCAAAGATATTGAGTATGAAAGTTCCCATTTGTATGGGAGGTGCCACTCCCCCTTTTACGATTTCAAAAAGGGATAGTATTATTAAAGGGACTTACTTTATACAACGCCTTACAAAAATTTAGTAGTCTAGCATTAATACGTCCAAAGATATTGAGTATGAAAGTTCCCATTTGTATGGGAAGTGCCACTCCCCCTTTTACGATTTCAAAAAGGGATAGGTATAAGGAAAGGGACTTACTTTATACAACGCGTTACCAAAATTTAGTAGTGTAGCATTAATACCTCCAAAGATATTGAGTATGAAAGTTCCCATTTGTATGGAAGGTGCCACGTCCCCTGTTCCGATTTCAAAGAGGAATAAGTATTAGGAAAGGGACTTACTTTATACAACGCGTTACCAAAATTTAGTAGTCTAGCATTAATACCTCCAAAGATATTGAGTATGAAATTTCCCATTTGTATGGGAAGTGCCACTCCCCCTTTTACGATTTCAAAAAGGGATAGATAGTAGGAAAGGGACTTACTTTATACATCGCCTTACCAAAATTTAGTAGTCTAGCATTAATACCTCCAAAGATATTGAGTATGAAATTTCCCATTTGTATGGGAAGTGCCACTCCCCCTTTTACGATTTCAAAAAGGGATAGATAGTAGGAAAGGGACTTACTTTATACAACGCCTTACCAAAATTTAGTAGTATAGCATTAATACCTCCAAAGATATTGAGTATGAAAGTTCCCATTTGTATGGGAGGTGCCACGTCCCCTGTTCCGAATTCAAAAAGGGATAGTATTATTAAAGGGACTTACTTTATACAACGCGTTACCAAAATTTAGTAGTCTAGCATTAATACCTCCAAAGATATTGAGTATGAAAGTTCCCATTTGTATGGGAGGTGCCACGTCCCCTGTTCCGATTTCAAAAAGGGATAGTATTATTAAAGGGACTTACTTTATACAACGCGTTACCAAAATTTAGTAGTCTAGCATTAATACCTCCAAAGATATTGAGTATGAAATTTCCCATTTGTATGGGAAGTGCCACTCCCCCTTTTACGATTTCAAAAAGGGATAGGTAGTAGGAAAGGGACTTACTTTATACATCGCCTTACCAAAATTTAGTAGTCTAGCATTAATACCTCCAAAGATATTGAGTATGAAAGTTCCCATTTATATGGGAGGTGCCACGCCCCCTGTTCCGAATTCAAAAAGGGATAGTATTATTAAAGGGACTTACTTTATACAACGCGTTACCAAAATTTAGTAGTGTAGCATTAATACCTCCAAAGATATTGAGTATGAAAGTTCCCATTTGTATGGAAGGTGCCACGTCCCCTGTTCCGATTTCAAAAAGGAATAAGTATTAGGAAAGGGACTTACTTTATACAACGCGTTACCAAAATTTAGTAGTCTAGCATTAATACCTCCAAAGATATTGAGTATGAAAGTTCCCATTTGTATGGGAAGTGCCACGAACCCTGTTCCGATTTCAAAAAGGGATAGGTATAAGGGAAGGGACTTACTTTATACAACGCCTTACCAAAATTTAGTAGTGTAGCATTAATACCTCCAAAGATATTGAGTATGAAAGTTCCCATTTGTATGGGAAGTGCCACGAACCCTGTTCCGATTTCAAAAAGGGATAGGTATAAGGGAAGGGACTTACTTTATACAACGCCTTACCAAAATTTAGTAGTCTAGCCTTAATACCTCCAAAGATATTGAGTATGAAAGTTCCCATTTGTATGGGAGGTGCCACGCCCCCTTTTCCAATTTCAAAAAGGGATAGATAGTAGGAAAGGGACTTACTTTATACATCGTCTTACCAAAATTTAGTAGTCTAGCATTAATACTTCCAAAGATATTGAGTATGAAAGTTCCCATTTGTATGGGAAGTGCCACTCCCCCTTTTACGATTTCAAAAAGTGATAGGTAAAATAGGAAAGGGTCTTACTTTATACATCGTCTTACCAAAATTTAGTAGTTTAGCATTAATACCTCCAAAGATATTAAGTATGAAAGATCCCATTTATATGGGAGGTGCCACTCCCCGTTTTTCGATTTCAAAAAGGGATAGTATTATTAAAGGGACTTACTTTATACAACGCCTTACCAAAATTTAGTAGTCTAGCGTTAATACGTCCAAAGATATTGAGTATGAAAGTTCCCATTTTTATGGGAAGTGCCACTCCCCCTTTTACGATATCAAAAAGGGATAGGTATAAGGAAAGGGACTTACTTTATACAACGCCTTACCAAAATTTAGTAGTGTAGCATTAATACCTCCAAAGATATTGAGTATGAAAGTTCCCATTTGTATGGAAGGTGCCACGTCCCCTGTTCCGATTTCAAAAAGGAATAAGTATTAAGAAAGGGACTTACTTTATACAACGCGTTACCAAAATTTAGTAGTCTAGCATTAATACCTCCAAAGATATTGAGTATGAAAGTTCCCATTTGTATGGGAAGTGCCACGCCCCCTGTTCCGATTTCAAAAAGGGATAGGTATAAGGGAAGGGACTTACTTTATACAACGCCTTACCAAAATTTAGTAGTGTAGCATTAATACCTCCAAAGATATTGAGTATGAAAGTTCCCATTTATATGGGAGGTGCCACGCCCCCTGTTCCGATTTCAAAAAGGGATAGGTAGTAGGAAAGGAACTTACTTTATACATCGTCTTACCAAAATTTAGTAGTCTAGCATTAATACTTCTAAAGATATTGAGTATGAAAGTTCCCATTTGTATGGGAGGTGCCACTCCCCCTTTTACGATTTCAAAAAGGGATAGGTAGTAGGAAAGGGACTTACTTTATACAACGCGTTACCAAAATTTAGCAGTCTAGCATTAATACCGCCAAAGATATTGAGTATGAAAGTTCCCATTTGTATGGGAAGTGCCACTCCCCCTTTCACGATTTCAAAAAGTGATAGGTAAAATAGGAAAGGGTCTTACTTTATACATCGTCTTACCAAAATTTAGTAGGCTAGCATTAAAACTTCCAAAGATATTGAGTATGAAAGTTCCCATTTGTATGGGAGGTGCCACGCCCCCTTTTCCAATTTCAAAAAGTGATAGGTAAAATAGGAAAGGGACTTACTTTATACATCGTCTTACCAAAATTTAGTAGTCTAGCATTAATACTTCCAAAGATATTGAGTATGAAAGTTCCCATTTGTATGGGAGGTGCCACTCCCCCTTTTACGATTTCAAAAAGGGATAGGTAGTAGGAAAGGAACTTACTTTATACATCGTCTTACCAAAATTTAGTAGTCTAGCATTAATACTTCCAAAGATATTGAGTATGAAAGTTCCCATTTGTATGGGAGGTGCCACTCCCCCTTTTACGATTTCAAAAAGGGATAGGTAGTAGGAAAGGGACTTACTTTATACAACGCGTTACCAAAATTTAGTAGTCTAGCATTAATACCTCCAAAGATATTGAGTATGAAAGTTCCCATTTGTATGGGAAGTGCCACGAACCCTGTTCCGATTTCAAAAAGGGATAGGTATAAGGGAAGGGACTTACTTTATACATCGTCTTACCAAAATTTAGTAGTCTAGCATTAATACCTCCAAAGATATTGAGTATGAAAGTTCCCATTTGTATGGGAAGTGCCACGAACCCTGTTCCGATTTCAAAAAGGGATAGGTATAAGGGAAGGGACTTACTTTATACAACGCCTTACCAAAATTTAGTAGTGTAGCATTAATACCTCCAAAGATATTGAGTATGAAAGTTCCCATTTATATGGGAGGTGCCACGCCCCCTGTTCCGATTTCAAAAAGGGATAGGCAGTAGGAAAGGGACTTACTTTATACAACGCCTTACCAAAATTTAGGAGTCTAGCATTAATACCTCCAAAGATATTGAGTATGAAAGTTCCCATTTGTATGGGAAGTGCCACGAACCCTGTTCCGATTTCAAAAAGGGATAGGTATAAGGGAAGGGACTTACTTTATACAACGCCTTACCAAAATTTAGTAGTGTAGCATTAATACCTCCAAAGATATTAAGTATGAAAGATCCCATTTATATGGGAGGTGCCACTCCCCCTGTTCCGATTTCAAAAAGGGCTAGGTAGTAGGAAAGGGACTTACTTTATACAACGCCTTACCTAAATTTAGTAGTCTAGCATTAATACCTCCAAAGATATTGAGTATGAAAGTTCCCATTTGTATGGAAGGTGCCACGTCCCCTGTTCCGATTTCAAAAAGGAATAAGTATTAGGAAAGGGACTTACTTTATACAACGCGTTGCCAAAATTTAGTAGTCTAGCATTAATACCTCCAAAGATATTGAGTATGAAAGTTCCCATTTGTATGGGAAGTGCCACGCCCCCTGTTCCGATTTCAAAAAGGGATAGGTATAAGGGAAGGGACTTACTTTATACAACGCCTTACCAAAATTTAGTAGTGTAGCATTAATACCTCCAAAGATATTGAGTATGAAAGTTCCCATTTATATGGGAGGTGCCACGCCCCCTGTTCCGATTTCAAAAAGGGATAGGTAGTAGGAAAGGGACTTACTTTATACAACGCCTTACCAAAATTTAGTAGTCTAGCATTAATACCTCCAAAGATATTGAGTATGAAAGTTCCCATTTGTATGGGAAGTGCCACTCCCCCTTTTACGATTTCAAAAAGGGATAGGTAGTAGGAAAGGGACTTACTTTATACATCGTCTTACCAAAATTTAGTAGTCTAGCATTAATACTTCCAAAGATATTGAGTATGAAAGTTCCCATTTGTATGGGAAGTGCCACTCCCTCTTTTACGATTTCAAAAAGTGATAGGTAAAATAGGAAAGGGTCTTACTTTATACATCGTCTTACCAAAATTTAGTAGTTTAGCATTAATACCTCCAAAGATATTAAGTATGAAAGATCCCATTTATATGGGAGGTGCCACTCCCCGTTTTTCGATTTCAAAAAGGGATAGTATTATTAAAGGGACTTACTTTATACAACGCCTTACCAAAATTTAGTAGTCTAGCGTTAATACGTCCAAAGATATTGAGTATGAAAGTTCCCATTTTTATGGGAAGTGCCACTCCCCCTTTTACGATATCAAAAAGGGATAGGTATAAGGAAAGGGACTTACTTTATACAACGCCTTACCAAAATTTAGTAGTGTAGCATTAATACCTCCAAAGATATTGAGTATGAAAGTTCCCATTTGTATGGAAGGTGCCACGTCCCCTGTTCCGATTTCAAAAAGGAATAAGTATTAAGAAAGGGACTTACTTTATACAACGCGTTACCAAAATTTAGTAGTCTAGCATTAATACCTCCAAAGATATTGAGTATGAAAGTTCCCATTTGTATGGGAAGTGCCACGAACCCTGTTCCGATTTCAAAAAGGGATAGGTATAAGGGAAGGGACTTACTTTATACAACGCCTTACCAAAATTTAGTAGTGTAGCATTAATACCTCCAAAGATATTGAGTATGAAAGTTCCCATTTATATGGGAGGTGCCACGCCCCCTATTCCGATTTCAAAAAGGGATAGGTAGTAGGAAAGGGACTTACTTTATACAACGCCTTACCAAAATTTAGGAGTCTAGCATTAATACCTCCAAAGATATTGAGTATGAAAGTTCCCATTTGTATGGGAAGTGCCACGAACCCTGTTCCGATTTCAAAAAGGGATAGGTATAAGGGAAGGGACTTACTTTATACAACGCCTTACCAAAATTTAGTAGTGTAGCATTAATACCTCCAAAGATATTAAGTATGAAAGATCCCATTTATATGGGAGGTGCCACTCCCCCTGTTCCGATTTCAAAAAGGGATAGGTAGTAGGAAAGGGACTTACTTTATACAACGCCTTACCAAAATTTAGTAGTCTAGCATTAATACCTCCAAAGATATTGAGTATGAAAGTTCCCATTTGTATGGAAGGTGCCACGTCCCCTGTTCCGATTTCAAAAAGGAATAAGTATTAGGAAAGGGACTTACTTTATACAACGCGTTGCCAAAATTTAGTAGTCTAGCATTAATACCTCCAAAGATATTGAGTATGAAAGTTCCCATTTGTATGGGAAGTGCCACGCCCCCTGTTCCGATTTCAAAAAGGGATAGGTATAAGGGAAGGGACTTACTTTATACAACGCCTTACCAAAATTTAGTAGTGTAGCATTAATACCTCCAAAGATATTGAGTATGAAAGTTCCCATTTATATGGGAGGTGCCACGCCCCCTGTTCCGATTTCAAAAAGGGATAGATAGTAGGAAAGGGACTTACTTTATACAACGCCTTACCAAAATTTAGTAGTCTACCTCCAAAGATATTGAGTATGAAAGTTCCCATTTGTATGGGAAGTGCCACTCCCCCTTTTACGATTTCAAAAAGGGATAGGTAGTAGGAAAGGGACTTACTTTATACATCGTCTTACCAAAATTTAGTAGTCTAGCATTAATACTTCCAAAGATATTGAGTATGAAAGTTCCCATTTGTATGGGAAGTGCCACTCCCCCTTTTACGATTTCAAAAAGTGATAGGTAAAATAGGAAAGGGTCTTACTTTATACATCGTCTTACCAAAATTTAGTAGTTTAGCATTAATACCTCCAAAGATATTAAGTATGAAAGATCCCATTTATATGGGAGGTGCCACTCCCCGTTTTTCGATTTCAAAAAGGGATAGTATTATTAAAGGGACTTACTTTATACAACGCCTTACCAAAATTTAGTAGTCTAGCGTTAATACGTCCAAAGATATTGAGTATGAAAGTTCCCATTTTTATGGGAAGTGCCACTCCCCCTTTTACGATATTAAAAAGGGATAGGTATAAGGAAAGGGACTTACTTTATACAACGCCTTACCAAAATTTAGTAGTGTAGCATTAATACCTCCAAAGATATTGAGTATGAAAGTTCCCATTTGTATGGAAGGTGCCACGTCCCCTGTTCCGATTTCAAAAAGGAATAAGTATTAAGAAAGGGACTTACTTTATACAACGCGTTACCAAAATTTAGTAGTCTAGCATTAATACCTCCAAAGATATTGAGTATGAAAGTTCCCATTTGTATGGGAAGTGCCACGCCCCCTGTTCCGATTTCAAAAAGGGATAGGTAGTAGGAAAGGGACTTACTTTATACATCGTCTTACCAAAATTTAGTAGTCTAGCATTAATACTTCCAAAGATATTGAGTATGAAAGTTCCCATTTGTATGGGAAGTGCCACTCCCTCTTTTACGATTTCAAAAAGTGATAGGTAAAATAGGAAAGGGTCTTACTTTATACATCGTCTTACCAAAATTTAGTAGTTTAGCATTAATACCTCCAAAGATATTAAGTATGAAAGATCCCATTTATATGGGAGGTGCCACTCCCCGTTTTTCGATTTCAAAAAGGGATAGTATTATTAAAGGGACTTACTTTATACAACGCCTTACCAAAATTTAGTAGTCTAGCGTTAATACCTCCAAAGATATTGAGTATGAAAGTTCCCATTTGTATGGGAAGTGCCACGCCCCCTGTTCCGATTTCAAAAAGGGATAGGTAGTAGGAAAGGGACTTACTTTATACATCGTCTTACCAAAATTTAGTAGTCTAGCATTAATACTTCCACAGATATTGAGTATGAAAGTTCCCATTTGTATGGGAAGTGCCACTCCCTCTTTTACGATTTCAAAAAGTGATAGGTAAAATAGGAAAGGGTCTTACTTTATACATCGTCTTACCAAAATTTAGTAGTTTAGCATTAATACCTCCAAAGATATTAAGTATGAAAGTTCCCATTTATATGGGAGGTGCCACGCCCCCTGTTCCGATTTCAAAAAGGGATAGGTAGTAGGAAAGGGACTTACTTTATACAACGCCTTACCAAAATTTAGTAGTCTAGCATTAATACCTCCAAAGATATTGAGTATGAAAGTTCCCATTTGTATGGGAAGTGCCACTCCCCCTTTTACGATTTCAAAAAGGGATAGGTAGTAGGAAAGGGACTTACTTTATACATCGTCTTACCAAAATTTAGTAGTCTAGCATTAATACTTCCAAAGATATTGAGTATGAAAGTTCCCATTTGTATGGGAAGTGCCACTCCCTCTTTTACGATTTCAAAAAGTGATAGGTAAAATAGGAAAGGGTCTTACTTTATACATCGTCTTACCAAAATTTAGTAGTTTAGCATTAATACCTCCAAAGATATTAAGTATGAAAGATCCCATTTATATGGGAGGTGCCACTCCCCGTTTTTCGATTTCAAAAAGGGATAGTATTATTAAAGGGACTTACTTTATACAACGCCTTACCAAAATTTAGTAGTCTAGCGTTAATACGTCCAAAGATATTGAGTATGAAAGTTCCCATTTTTATGGGAAGTGCCACTCCCCCTTTTACGATATCAAAAAGGGATAGGTATAAGGAAAGGGACTTACTTTATACAACGCCTTACCAAAATTTAGTAGTGTAGCATTAATACCTCCAAAGATATTGAGTATGAAAGTTCCCATTTGTATGGAAGGTGCCACGTCCTCTGTTCCGATTTCAAAAAGGAATAAGTATTAAGAAAGGGACTTACTTTATACAACGCGTTACCAAAATTTAGTAGTCTAGCATTAATACCTCCAAAGATATTGAGTATGAAAGTTCCCATTTGTATGGGAAGTGCCACGAACCCTGTTCCGATTTCAAAAAGGGATAGGTATAAGGGAAGGGACTTACTTTATACAACGCCTTACCAAAATTTAGTAGTGTAGCATTAATACCTCCAAAGATATTGAGTATGAAAGTTCCCATTTATATGGGAGGTGCCACGCCCCCTGTTCCGATTTCAAAAAGGGATAGGTAGTAGGAAAGGGACTTACTTTATACAACGCCTTACCAAAATTTAGGAGTCTAGCATTAATACCTCCAAAGATATTGAGTATGAAAGTTCCCATTTGTATGGGAAGTGCCACGAACCCTGTTCCGATTTCAAAAAGGGATAGGTATAAGGGAAGGGACTTACTTTATACAACGCCTTACCAAAATTTAGTAGTGTAGCATTAATACCTCCAAAGATATTAAGTATGAAAGATCCCATTTATATGGGAGGTGCCACTCCCCCTGTTCCGATTTCAAAAAGGGATAGGTAGTAGGAAAGGGACTTACTTTATACAACGCCTTACCAAAATTTAGTAGTCTAGCATTAATACCTCCAAAGATATTGAGTATGAAAGTTCCCATTTGTATGGAAGGTGCCACGTCCCCTGTTCCGATTTCAAAAAGGAATAAGTATTAGGAAAGGGACTTACTTTATACAACGCGTTGCCAAAATTTAGTAGTCTAGCATTAATACCTCCAAAGATATTGAGTATGAAAGTTCCCATTTGTATGGGAAGTGCCACGCCCCCTGTTCCGATTTCAAAAAGGGATAGGTATAAGGGAAGGGACTTACTTTATACAACGCCTTACCAAAATTTAGTAGTGTAGCATTAATACCTCCAAAGATATTGAGTATAAAAGTTCCCATTTATATGGGAGGTGCCACGCCCCCTGTTCCGATTTCAAAAAGGGATAGATAGTAGGAAAGGGACTTACTTTATACAACGCCTTACCAAAATTTAGTAGTCTAGCATTAATACCTCCAAAGATATTGAGTATGAAAGTTCCCATTTGTATGGGAAGTGCCACTCCCCCTTTTACGATTTCAAAAAGGGATAGGTAGTAGGAAAGGGACTTACTTTATACATTGTCTTACCAAAATTTAGTAGTCTAGCATTAATACTTCCAAAGATATTGAGTATGAAAGTTCCCATTTGTATGGGAAGTGCCACTCCCCCTTTTACGATTTCAAAAAGTGATAGGTAAAATAGGAAAGGGTCTTACTTTATACATCGTCTTACCAAAATTTAGTAGTTTAGCATTAATACCTCCAAAGATATTAAGTATGAAAGATCCCATTTATATGGGAGGTGCCACTCCCCGTTTTTCGATTTCAAAAAGGGATAGTATTATTAAAGGGACTTACTTTATACAACGCCTTACCAAAATTTAGTAGTCTAGCGTTAATACGTCCAAAGATATTGAGTATGAAAGTTCCCATTTTTATGGGAAGTGCCACTCCCCCTTTTACGATATCAAAAAGGGATAGGTATAAGGAAAGGGACTTACTTTATACAACGCCTTACCAAAATTTAGTAGTGTAGCATTAATACCTCCAAAGATATTGAGTATGAAAGTTCCCATTTGTATGGAAGGTGCCACGTCCCCTGTTCCGATTGCAAAAAGGAATAAGTATTAAGAAAGGGACTTACTTTATACAACGCGTTACCAAAATTTAGTAGTCTAGCATTAATACCTCCAAAGATATTGAATATGAAAGTTCCCATTTGTATGGGAAGTGCCACGCCCCCTGTTCCGATTTCAAAAAGGGATAGGTATAAGGGAAGGGACTTACTTTATACAACGCCTTACCAAAATTTAGTAGTGTAGCATTAATACCTCCAAAGATATTGAGTATGAAAGTTCCCATTTATATGGGAGGTGCCACGCCCCCTGTTCCGATTTCAAAAAGGGATAGGTAGTAGGAAAGGGACTTACTTTATACAACGCCTTACCAAAATTTAGCAGTCTAGCATTAATACCGCCAAAGATATTGAGTATGAAAGTTCCCATTTGTATGGGAAGTGCCACTCCCCCTTTCACGATTTCAAAAAGTGATAGGTAAAATAGGAAAGGGTCTTACTTTATACATCGTCTTACCAAAATTTAGTAGGCTAGCATTAAAACTTCCAAAGATATTGAGTATGAAAGTTCCCATTTGTATGGGAGGTGCCACGCCCCCTTTTCCAATTTCAAAAAGTGATAGGTAAAATAGGAAAGGGACTTACTTTATACATCGTCTTACCAAAATTTAGTAGTCTAGCATTAATACTTCCTGTTTAAGCGACTTTCGTCACTTAAATGGAACGCACCCCTGCGATCCTCCAGCCCGTAATGCATCCCTGCATATCTTAGCAGCGAACACAACACTATGTTCGCGAAGCCCGTCATGCATCCCTGCATGACTCTGTCAAATGAAGCATCCCTGCTTTCCTTCGAACTTCCAGTGTTGGGAACACTATAAAAGCGCTAAGCGCAGACGAATTCCTTCTTCTTTTACCATTATCATCTTTACACGGATCGCCGCATCTTCAATCAACAAGGTAAATTGTATCAACGCGGGACTTTCAACTCCGCAATCAACCATCCAGGCAGTGCGCGATTCACAAATTTCTAGCTTACATTTTTCCTTTTATTAATTTGTTTAATCAATTCATATAAACTTAAATATCTTGAATTTCCAAAATATCAATGTGGTTTTAACTATTTCTCAGTGCATTAACGTTTAATTAATCTCATAAGAACATCATATTGTACATTGAAGTACCTAATCATTGAATAAATCGTTGTTGTTAGTCATAAGTTGCCAATAGAAATCCGCGTTTCATTCATTTGTTCGTGCAATCGCCCACTTGTATTTCCCCCCAAATACAAGCCGAGTGAAGACTCCCTTCACTCCTATCTATTCCTTGTCAGCAATTTGAACACTTCCAAAGATATTGAGTATGAAAGTTCCCATTTGTATGGGAGGTGCCACTCCCCCTTTTACGATTTCAAAAAGGGATAGGTAGTAGGAAAGGGACTTACTTTATACAACGCCTTACCAAAATTTAGTAGTGTAGCATTAATACCTCCAAAGATATTGAGTATGAAAGTTCCCATTTGTATGGAAGGTGCCACGTCCCCTGTTCCGATTTCAAAAAGGAATAAGTATTAAGAAAGGGACTTACTTTATACAACGCGTTACCAAAATTTAGTAGTTTAGCATTAATACCTCCAAAAATATTAAGTATGAAAGATCCCATTTATATGGGAGGTGCCACTCCCCGTTTTTCGATTTCAAAAAGGGATAGCATTATTAAAGGGACTTACTTTATACAACGCCTTACCAAAATTTAGTAGTCTAGCGTTAATACGTCCAAAGATATTGAGTATGAAAGTTCCCATTTTTATGGGAAGTGCCACTCCCCCTTTTACGATTTCAAAAAGGGATAGGTATTAGGAAAGAGACTTACTTTATACAACGCCTTACCAAAATTTAGTAGTGTAGCATTAATACCTCCAAAGATATTGAGTATGAAAGTTCCCATTTGCATGGAAGGTGCCACGTCCCCTGTTCCGATTTCAAAAAGGAATAAGTATTAGGAAAGGGACTTACTTTATACAACGCGTTACCAAAATTTAGTAGTCTAGCATTAATACCTCCAAAGATATTGAGTATGAAAGTTCCCATTTGTATGGGAAGTGACACGCCCCCTGTTCCGATTTCAAAAAGGGATAGGTATAAGGGAAGGGACTTACTTTATACATCGTCTTACCAAAATTTAGTAGTCTAGCATTAATACTTCCAAAGATATTGAGTATGAAAGTTCCCATTTGTATGGGAGGTGCCACGCCCCCTTTTCCAATTTCAAAAAGTGATAGGTAAAATAGGAAAGGGACTTACTTTATACATCGTCTTACCAAAATTTAGTAGTCTAGCATTAATACTTCCAAAGATATTGAGTATGAAAGTTCCCATTTTTATGGGAAGTGCCACTCCCCCTTTTACGATATCAAAAAGGGATAGGTATAAGGAAAGGGACTTACTTTATACAACGCCTTACCAAAATTTAGTAGTGTAGCATTAATACCTCCAAAGATATTGAGTATGAAAGTTCCCATTTGTATGGAAGGTGCCACGTCCCCTGTTCCGATTTCAAAAAGGAATAAGTATTAAGAAAGGGACTTACTTTATACAACGCGTTACCAAAATTTAGTAGTCTAGCATTAATACTTCCAAAGATATTGAGTATGAAAGTTCCCATTTGTATGGGAAGTGCCACTCCCTCTTTTACGATTTCAAAAAGTGATAGGTAAAATAGGAAAGGGTCTTACTTTATACATCGTCTTACCAAAATTTAGTAGTTTAGCATTAATACCTCCAAAGATATTAAGTATGAAAGATCCCATTTATATGGGAGGTGCCACTCCCCGTTTTTCGATTTCAAAAAGGGATAGTATTATTAAAGGGACTTACTTTATACAACGCCTTACCAAAATTTAGTAGTCTAGCGTTAATACGTCCAAAGATATTGAGTATGAAAGTTCCCATTTTTATGGGAAGTGCCACTCCCCCTTTTACGATATCAAAAAGGGATAGGTATAAGGAAAGGGACTTACTTTATACAACGCCTTACCAAAATTTAGTAGTGTAGCATTAATACCTCCAAAGATATTGAGTATGAAAGTTCCCATTTGTATGGGAGGTGCCACGCCCTCTTTTCCGAATTCAAAAAGGGATAGGTATTGGGAAAGAGACTTACTTTATACAACGCCTTACCAAAATTTAGTAGTCTAGCATTAATACTTCCAAAGATATTGAGTATGAAATTTCCATTTATATGAGAGGTGCCACGCCCCCTGTTCCGATTTCAAAAAGGGATAGGTAGTAGGAAAGGGACTTACTTTGTACAACGCCTTACCAAAATTTAGTAGTCTAGCATTAATACCTCCAAAGATATTGAGTATGAAAGATCCTATTTGTGTGGAAGGTGCTACGCCCCCTTTTCCAATTTCAAAAAGTGATAGGTAAAATAGGAAAGGGACTTACTTTATACATCGTCTTACCAAAATTTAGTAGTCTAGCATTAATACAGGGTGGCTGATGAATTTTGCTACATTAAGAAACTCAAATAATTTTTTTTTCAGTGTATGGAACTCATTTTTCTTTTATTCATATTAAAGCTCGTTAAATTTTATTAAATATAGCTTAATTAGTTTTAAAAATAATGGAATTTAAATGCCCCCCCTGCTCGTCGATGCATGTGCGGCATCTTACCAAAAAGTTGTTCATTACTGCTTGGAGAGTTGAGACAGGAATAGCCGCAATTGTTTCTCGAATGGATTGCCTTAGTTCATTCAAATTTGTTGGTTTTGCTTTGAAGACTTCCTGTTTGCAATAACCCCACAAGAAAAAGTCAGGTGCAGTAAGGTCAGGCGACCTGGGTGGCCAACGGAATGTGGAGTTTCTGGATATCAGCTTATTAAGAAATTTTCGTCGCAATTCTGTCATAACAGGTTGGGCTATATGAGGAGCTGCACCATCTTGCTGAAACCACACAGAGTTGAAAGAAATTCTCATTCGGCGTAATTCTGGATAGAAAACTCTCTCAACATGCTCAAGTAACGGTCTCCAGTAACCGTAACGGTGTGACCCTTTTCTTCGAAGAAGTAGGGCCCGACAATGCAGCGTGATGAAACTGCACACCACACTGTGACACGAAGTGGATGCAATTCCGTCTCATGGAGTATATGTGGGTTGGAAGCACTCCATATTCGACAATTTTGTTTGTTTATGTTGCCGTTTAAATCGAAATGGGCCTCGTCAGACATGAAAAGACAGTTCAACATGTTTCCATCCTCTTCCACCATTTGAAGCATCTTTTGGCAAAATTACAAGCGAATCGGCAAGTCTGCAGCGTTCAGTTTGTTGGCCATTTGAATTTTATATGGGAATAAGTCCAAATCTTTGTGCATAATTGACTGTAATGACTGTCTGCTTACACCCATTTGAGCAGATAAGCTTCTTGTCGAAACACGTGGATTGTTTTGTATGGCAGCAGCTACAGCAGCGATTGTTTCCTCCGTTAGAACTGAAGGGTTTCGATGGTAAGGTCTTCTGTTGACTGTCCCATGCTCGGCAAAATTGTTTACAAGTCTTATTATGGTCCATCTGCTCGGAGGATTGCCGCCAAACGTGCGCCTATACTCTCTTTGAACCGAAACTACGGACTCCAGTGCGTGATAGCGGCGGACAATCCAAATTCTTGTTTCAGTGTCCCAGTTATCCATTTTTGTTAAATGTAAAAGTCAATATGCAAAATAAAAAAAAAAATTTACCAGATTCATTAAATAGAAAAAAAGTTATTTAATTTTTTTTTGGTAGCGGCTTTCATCAGCCACCCTGTACTTCCAAAGATACTGAGTATGAAAGTTCCCATTTGTATGGGAGGTGCCACGCCCCCTTTTACGATTTCAAAAAGGGATAGGTATTAGGAAAGAGACTTACTTTATACAACGCCTTACCAAAATTTAGTAGTCTAGCATTAATACTTCCAAAGATATTGAGTATGAAAGTTCCCATTTGTATGGAAGGTGCCACGTCCCCTTTTACGATTTCAAAAAGGGATAGGTATAAGGAAAGGGACTTACTTTATACAACGCCTTACCAAAATTTAGTAGTGTAGCATTAATACCTCCAAAGATATTGAGTATGAAAGTTCCCATTTGCATGGAAGGTGCCACGTCCCCTGTTCCGATTTCAAAAAGGAATAAGTATTAGGAAAGGGACTTACTTTATACAACGCGTTACCAAAATTTAGTAGTCTAGCATTAATACCTCCAAAGATATTGAGTATGAAAGTTCCCATTTGTATGGGAAGTGACACGCCCCCTGTTCCGATTTCAAAAAGGGATAGGTTTAAGGGAAGGGACTTACTTTATACATCGTCTTACCAAAATTTAGTAGTCTAGCATTAATACTTCCAAAGATATTGAGTATGAAAGTTCCCATTTGTATGGGAGGTGCCACGCCCCCTTTTCCAATTTCAAAAAGTGATAGGTAAAATAGGAAAGGGACTTACTTTATACATCGTCTTACCAAAATTTAGTAGTCTAGCATTAATACTTCCAAAGATATTGAGTATGAAAGTTCCCATTTGTATGGGAGGTGCCACGCCTCCTTTTCCGATTTCAAAAAGGGAGAGGTATTAGGAAAGAGACTTACTTCATACAACGCCATACCAAAATTTAGTAGTGTAGCATTAATACCTCCAAAGATATTGAGTATGAAAGTTCCCATTTGTATGGGAAGTGCCACGCCCCCTGTTCCGATTTCAAAAAGGGATAGGTATAAGGGAAGGGACTTACTTTATACATCGTCTTACCAAAATTTAGTAGTCTAGCATTAATACTTCCAAAGATATTGAGTATGAAAGTTCCCATTTGTATGGGAGGTGCCACGCCCCCTTTTCCAATTTCAAAAAGTGATAGGTAAAATAGGAAAGGGACTTACTTTATACATCGTCTTACCAAAATTTAGTAGTCTAGCATTAATACTTCCAAAGATATTGAGTATGAAAGTTCCCATTTGTATGGGAGGTGCCACGCCCCCTTTTCCGATTTCAAAAAGGGAGAGGTATTAGGAAAGAGACTTACTTCATACAACGCCATACCAAAATTTAGTAGTGTAGCATTAATACCTCCAAAGATATTGAGTATGAAAGTTCCCATTTATATGGGAGGTGCCACGCCCCATGTTCCGATTTCAAAAAGGGATAGGTAGTAGGAAAGGGACTTACTTTATACAACGCCTTACCAAAATTTAGTAGTCTAGCATTAATACCTCCAAAGATATTGAGTTTGAAAGATCCCATTTATATGGGAGGTGCCACTCCCCCTTTTACGATTTCAAAAAGGGATAGTATTATTAAAGGGACTTACTTTATACAACGCCTTACCAAAATTTAGTAGTCTAGCATTAATACCTCCAAAGATATTGAGTATGAAAGTTCCCATTTATATGGAAGGTGCCACTCCCCCTTTTACGATTTCAAAAAGGGATAGCATTATTAAAGAGACTTACTTTATACAACGTATTACCAAAATTTAGTAGTCTAGCATTAATACCTCCAAAGATATTGAGTTTGAAAGATCCCATTTATATGGGAGGTGCCACTCCCCCTTTTACGATTTCAAAAAGGGATAATATTATTAAAGGGACTTACTTTATACAACGCCTTACCAAAATTTAGTAGTCTAGCATTAATACCTCCAAAGATATTGAGTATGAAAGTTCCCATTTGTATGGGAAGTGCCACTCCCCCTTTTACGATTTCAAAAAGTGATAGGTAAAATAGGAAAGGGTCTTACTTTATACATCGTCTTACCAAAATTTAGTAGTCTAGCATGAAAACTTCCAAAGATATTGAGTATGAAAGTTCCCATTTGTATGGGAGGTGCCACGCCCCCTTTTCCGATTTCAAAAAGGGATAGGTATTAGGAAAGAGACTTACTTTATACAAGGCCTTACCAAAATTTAGTAGTCTAGCATTAAAACTTCCAAAGATATTGAGTATGAAAGTTCCCATTTGTATGGGAGGTGCTACGCCCCCTTTTCCGATTTCAAAAAGGGATAGGTATTAGGAAAGAGACTTACTTTATACAACGCCTTACCAAAATTTAGTAGTCTAGCATTAATACCTCCAAAGATATTGAGTATGAAAGTTCCCATTTGTATGGGAAGTGCCACGCCCCCTGTTCCGATTTCAAAAAGGGATAGGTATAAGGGAAGGGACTTACTTTATACATTGTCTTACCAAAATTTAGTAGTCTAGCATTAATACTTCCAAAGATATTGAGTATGAAAGTTCCCATTTGTATGGGAGGTGCCACGCCCCCTTTTCCAATTTCAAAAAGTGATAGGTAAAATAGGAAAGGGACTTACTTTATACATCGTCTTACCAAAATTTAGTAGTCTAGCATTAATACTTCCAAAGATATTGAGTATGAAAGTTCCCATTTGTATGGGAGGTGCCACGCCCCCTTTTCCGATTTCAAAAAGGGAGAGGTATTAGGAAAGAGACTTACTTCATACAACGCCATACCAAAATTTAGTAGTGTAGCATTAATACCTCCAAAGATATTGAGTATGAAAGTTCCCATTTATATGGGAGGTGCCACGCCCCATGTTCCGATTTCAAAAAGGGATAGGTAGTAGGAAAGGGACTTACTTTATACAACGCCTTACCAAAATTTAGTAGTCTAGCATTAATACCTCCAAAGATATTGAGTTTGAAAGATCCCATTTATATGGGAGGTGCCACTCCCCCTTTTACGATTTCAAAAAGGGATAGTATTATTAAAGGGACTTACTTTATACAACGCCTTACCAAAATTTAGTAGTCTAGCATTAATACCTCCAAAGATATTGAATATGAAAGTTCCCATTTATATGGAAGGTGCCACTCCCCCTTTTACGATTTCAAAAAGGGATAGTATTATTAAAGAGACTTACTTTATACAACGCCTTACCAAAATTTAGTAGTCTAGCATTAATACCTCCAAAGATATTGAGTTTGAAAAATCCCATTTATATGGGAGGTGCCACTCCCCCTTTTACGATTTCAAAAAGGGATAGTATTATTAAAGGGACTTACTTTATACAACGCCTTACCAAAATTTAGTAGTCTAGCATTAATACCTCCAAAGATATTGAGTATGAAAGTTCCCATTTGTATGGGAAGTGCCACTCCCCCTTTTACGATTTCAAAAAGTGATAGGTAAAATAGGAAAGGGTCTTACTTTATACATCGTCTTACCAAAATTTAGTAGTCTAGCATGAAAACTTCCAAAGATATTGAGTATGAAAGTTCCCATTTGTATGGGAGGTGCCACGCCCCCTTTTCCGATTTCAAAAAGGGATAGGTATTAGGAAAGAGACTTACTTTATACAAGGCCTTACCAAAATTTAGTAGTCTAGCATTAAAACTTCCAAAGATATTGAGTATGAAAGTTCCCATTTGTATGGGAGGTGCTACGCCCCCTTTTCCGATTTCAAAAAGGGATAGGTATTAGGAAAGAGACTTACTTTATACAACACCTTACCAAAATTTAGTAGTCTAGCATTAATACTTCCAAAGATATTGAGTATGAAAGTTCCATTTATATGGGAGGTGCCACGCCCCCTGTTCCGATTTCAAAAAGGGATAGGTAGTACGAAACGGACTTACTTTATACAACGCCTTACCAAAATTTAGTAGTCCAGCATTAATACCTCCAAAGATATTGAGTATGAAAGATCCCATTTATATGGGAGGTGCCACTCCCCCTTTTACGATTTCAAAAAGTGATAGGTAAAATAGGAAAGGGTCTTACTTTATACATCGTCTTACCAAAATTTAGTAGTCTAGCATTAAAACTTCCAAAGATATTGAGTATGAAAGTTCCCATTTGTATGGGAGGTGCCACGCCCTCTTTTCCGATTTCAAAAAGGGATAGGTATTGGGAAAGAGACTTACTTTATACAACGCCTTACCAAAATTTAGTAGTCTAGCATTAAAACTTCCAAAGATATTGAGTATGAAAGTTCCCATGTGTATGGGAGGTGCCACGCCCCCTTTTCCGATTTTAAAAAGGGATAGGTATTAAGAAAGAGACTTACTTTATACAACGCCTTACCAAAATTTAGTAGTCTAGCATTAATACTTCCAAAGATATTGAGTATGAAAGTTCCATTTATATGGGAGGTGCCACGCCCCCTGTTCCGATTTCAAAAAGGGATAGGTAGTAGGAAAGGGACTTACTTTATACAACGCCTTACCAAAATTTAGTAGTCTAGCATTAAAACTTCCAAAGATATTGAGTATGAAAGTTCCCATGTGTATGGGAGGTGCCACGCCCCCTTTTCCGATTTTAAAAAGGGATAGGTATTAAGCAAGAGACTTACTTTATACAACGCCTTACCAAAATTTAGTAGTCTAGCATTAATACTTCCAAAGATATTGAGTATGAAAGTTCCATTTATATGGGAGGTGCCACGCCCCCTGTTCCGATTTCAAAAAGGTATAGGTAGTAGGAAAGGGGCTTTCTTTGTACAACGCCTTACCAAAATTTAGTAGTCTAGCATTAATACCTCCAAAGATATTGAGTATGAAAGATCCTATTTGTGTGGAAGGTGCTACGCCCCCTTTTCCAATTTCAAAAAGTGATAGGTAAAATAGGAAAGGGACTTACTTTATACATCGTCTTACCAAAATTTAGTAGTCTAGCATTAATACTTCCAAAGATACTGAGTATGAAAGTTCCCATTTGTATGGGAGGTGCCACGCCCCCTTTTACGATTTCAAAAAGGGATAGGTATTAGGAAAGAGACTTACTTTATACAACGCCTTACCAAAATTTAGTAGTCTAGCATTAATACTTCCAAAGATATTGAGTATGAAAGTTCCCATTTGTATGGAAGGTGCCACGTCCCCTTTTACGATTTCAAAAAGGGATAGGTATAAGGAAAGGGACTTACTTTATACAACGCCTTACCAAAATTTAGTAGTGTAGCATTAATACCTCCAAAGATATTGAGTATGAAAGTTCCCATTTGCATGGAAGGTGCCACGTCTCCTGTTCCGATTTCAAAAAGGAATAAGTATTAGGAAAGGGACTTACTTTATACAACGCGTTACCAAAATTTAGTAGTCTAGCATTAATACCTCCAAAGATATTGAGTATGAAAGTTCCCATTTGTATGGGAAGTGCCACGCCCCCTGTTCCGATTTCAAAAAGGGATAGGTATAAGGGAAGGGACTTACTTTATACATCGTCTTGCCAAAATTTAGTAGTCTAGCATTAATACTTCCAAAGATATTGAGTATGAAAGTTCCCATTTGTATGGGAGGTGCCACGCCCCCTTTTCCAATTTCAAAAAGTGATAGGTAAAATAGGAAAGGGACTTACTTTATACATCGTCGTACCAAAATTTAGTAGTCTAGCATTAATACTTCCAAAGATATTGAGTATGAAAGTTCCCATTTGTATGGGAGGTGCCACGCCCCCTTTTCCGATTTCAAAAAGGGAGAGGTATTAGGAAAGAGACTTACTTCATACAACGCCATACCAAAATTTAGTAGTGTAGCATTAATACCTCCAAAGATATTGAGTATGAAAGTTCCCATTTGTATGGGAAGTGCCACGCCCCCTGTTCCGATTTCAAAAAGGGATAGGTATAAGGGAAGGGACTTACTTTATACATCGTCTTACCAAAATTTAGTAGTCTAGCATTAATACTTCCAAAGATATTGAGTATGAAAGTTCCCATTTGTATGGGAGGTGCCACGCCCCCTTTTCCAATTTCAAAAAGTGATAGGTAAAATAGGAAAGGGACTTACTTTATACATCGTCTTACCAAAATTTAGTAGTCTAGCATTAATACTTCCAAAGATATTGAGTATGAAAGTTCCCATTTGTATGGGAGGTGCCACGCCCCCTTTTCCAATTTCAAAAAGTGATAGGTAAAATAGGAAAGGGACTTACTTTATACATCGTCGTACCAAAATTTAGTAGTGTAGCATTAATACCTCCAAAGATATTGAGTATGAAAGTTCCCATTTGTATGGGAAGTGCCACACCCCCTGTTCCGATTTCAAAAAGGGATAGGTATAAGGGAAGGGACTTACTTTATACATCGTCTTGCCAAAATTTAGTAGTCTAGCATTAATACTTCCAAAGATATTGAGTATGAAAGTTCCCATTTGTATGGGAGGTGCCACGCCCCCTTTTCCAATTTCAAAAAGTGATAGGTAAAATAGGAAAGGGACTTACTTTATACATCGTCGTACCAAAATTTAGTAGTGTAGCATTAATACCTCCAAAGATATTGAGTATGAAAGTTCCCATTTGTATGGGAAGTGCCACGCCCCCTGTTCCGATTTCAAAAAGGGATAGGTATAAGGGAAGGGACTTACTTTATACATCGTCTTACCAAAATTTAGTAGTCTAGCATTAATACTTCCAAAGATATTGAGTATGAAAGTTCCCATTTGTATGGGAGGTGCCACGCCCCCTTTTCCAATTTCAAAAAGTGATAGGTAAAATAGGAAAGGGACTTACTTTATACATCGTCTTACCAAAATTTAGTAGTCTAGCATTAATACTTCCAAAGATATTGAGTATGAAAGTTCCCATTTGTATGGGAGGTGCCACGCCCCCTTTTCCGATTTCAAAAAGGGAGAGGTATTAGGAAAGAGACTTACTTCATACAACGCCATACCAAAATTTAGTAGTGTAGCATTAATACCTCCAAAGATATTGAGTATGAAAGTTCCCATTTATATGGGAGGTGCCACGCCCCATGTTCCGATTTCAAAAAGGGATAGGTAGTAGGAAAGGGACTTACTTTATACAACGCGTTACCAAAATTTAGTAGTCTAGCATTAATACCTCCAAAGATATTGAGTATGAAATTTCCCATTTGTATGGGAAGTGCCACTCCCCCTTTTACGATTTCAACAAGGGATAGGTATAAGGAAAGGGACTTACTTTATACAACGCCTTACCAAAATTTAGTAGTCTAGCATTAATACCTCCAAAGATATTGAGTATGAAAGTTCCCATTTGTATGGGAAGTACCACTCCCCCTTTTACGATTTCAAAAAGTGATAGGTAAAATAGGAAAGGGACTTACTTTATACATCGTCTTACCAAAATTTAGTAGTCTAGCTTTAATACTTCCAAAGATATTGAGTATGAAAGTTCCCATTTGTATGGGAGGTGCCACGCCCCCTTTTCCAATTTCAAAAAGTGATAGGTAAAATAGGAAAGGGACTTACTTTATACATCGTCTTACCAAAATTTAGTAGTCTAGCATTAATACTTCCAAAGATATTGAGTATGAAAGTTCCCATTTGTATGGGAGGTGCCACGCCCCCTTTTCCGATTTCAAAAAGGGAGAGGTATTAGGAAAGAGACTTACTTCATACAACGCCATACCAAAATTTAGTAGTGTAGCATTAATACCTCCAAAGATATTGAGTATGAAAGTTCCCATTTATATGGGAGGTGCCACGCCCCATGTTCCGATTTCAAAAAGGGATAGGTAGTAGGAAAGGGACTTACTTTATACAACGCCTTACCAAAATTTAGTAGTCTAGCATTAATACCTCCAAAGATATTGAGTATGAAAGTTCCCATTTGTATGGGAAGTGCCACTCCCCCTTTTACGCTTTCAAAAAGGGATAGGTATAAGGAAAGGGACTTACTTTATACAACGCCTTACCAAAATTTAGTAGTGTAGCATTAATACCTCTAAAGATATTGAGTATGAAAGTTCCCATTTGTATGGGAGGTGCCACGTCCCCTGTTCCGATTTCAAAAAGGAATAAGTATTAGGAAAGGGACTTACTTTATACAACGCGTTACCAAAATTTAGTAGTCTAGCATTAATACCTCCAAAGATATTGAGTATGAAAGTTCCCATTTGTATGGGAGGTGCCACGTCCCCTGTTCCGATTTCAAAAAGGAATAAGTATTAGGAAAGGGACTTACTTTATACAACGCCTTACCAAAATTTAGTAGTCTAGCATTAATACCTCCAAAGATATTGAGTATGAAATTTCCCATTTGTATGGGAAGTGCCACTCCCCCTTTTACGATTTCAAAAAGGGAGAGGTATTAGGAAAGAGACTTACTTCATACAACGCCATACCAAAATTTAGTAGTCTAGCATTAATACCTCCAAAGATATTGAGTATGAAATTTCCCATTTGTATGGGAAGTGCCACTCCCCCTTTTACGATTTCAAAAAGGGATAGGTATAAGGAAAGGGACTTACTTTATACAACGCCTTACCAAAATTTAGTAGTGTAGCATTAATACCTCCAAAGATATTGAGTATGAAAGTTCCCATTTGTATGGGAGGTGCCACGTCCCCTGTTCCGATTTCAAAAAGGAATAAGTATTAGGAAAGAGACTTACTTTATACAACGCCTTACCAAAATTTAGTAGTGTAGCATTAATACCTCCAAGGATATTGAGTATGAAAGTTCCCATTTGTATGGGAGGTGCCACGTCCCCTGTTCCGATTTCAAAAAGGAATAAGTATTAGGAAAGGGACTTACTTTATACAACGCGTTACCAAAATTTAGTAGTCTAGCATTAATACCTCCAAAGATATTGAGTATGAAAGTTCCCATTTGTATGGGAGGTGCCACGTCCCCTGTTCCGATTTCAAAAAGGAATAAGTATTAGGAAAGGGACTTACTTTATACAACGCGTTACCAAAATTTAGTAGTCTAGCATTAATACTTCCAAAGATATTGAGTATGAAAGTTCCCATTTGTATGGGAGGTGCCACGCCCCCTTTTCCGATTTCAAAAAGGGAGAGGTATTAGGAAAGAGACTTACTTCATACAACGCCATACCAAAATTTAGTAGTGTAGCATTAATACCTCCAAAGATATTGAGTATGAAAGTTCCCATTTATATGGGAGGTGCCACGCCCCATGTTCCGATTTCAAAAAGGGATAGGTAGTAGGAAAGGGACTTACTTTATACAACGCCTTACCAAAATTTAGTAGTCTAGCATTAATACCTCCAAAGATATCGAGTATGAAAGTTCCCATTTGTATGGGAAGTGCCACTCCCCCTTTTACGTTCAAAAAGGGATAGGTATAAGGAAAGGGACTTACTTTATACAACGCCTTACCAAAATTTAGTAGTGTAGCATTAATACCTCTAAAGATATTGAGTATGAAAGTTCCCATTTGTATGGGAGGTGCCACGTCCCCTGTTCCGATTTCAAAAAGGAATAAGTATTAGGAAAGGGACTTACTTTATACAACGCGTTACCAAAATTTAGTAGTCTAGCATTAATACCTCCAAAGATATTGAGTATGAAATTTCCCATTTGTATGGGAAGTGCCACTCCCCCTTTTACGATTTCAAAAAGGGATAGGTATAAGGAAAGGGACTTACTTTATACAACGCCTTACCAAAATTTAGTAGTGTAGCATTAATACCTCCAAAGATATTGAGTATGAAAGTTCCCATTTGTATGGGAGGTGCCACGTCCCCTGTTCCGATTTCAAAAAGGAATAAGTATTAGGAAAGAGACTTACTTTATACAACGCCTTACCAAAATTTAGTAGTGTAGCATTAATACCTCCAAAGATATTGAGTATGAAAGTTCCCATTTGTATGGGAGGTGCCACGTCCCCTGTTCCGATTTCAAAAAGGAATAAGTATTAGGAAAGGGACTTACTTTATACAACGCGTTACCAAAATTTAGTAGTCTAGCATTAATACCTCCAAAGATATTGAGTATGAAAGTTCCCATTTGTATGGGAGGTGCCACGTCCCCTGTTCCGATTTCAAAAAGGAATAAGTATTAGGAAAGGGACTTACTTTATACAACGCGTTACCAAAATTTAGTAGTCTAGCATTAATACCTCCAAAGATATTGAGTATGAAATTTCCCATTTGTATGGGAAGTGCCACTCCCCCTTTTACGATTTCAACAAGGGATAGGTATAAGGAAAGGGACTTACTTTATACAACGCCTTACCAAAATTTAGTAGTCTAGCATTAATACCTCCAAAGATATTGAGTATGAAAGTTCCCATTTGTATGGGAAGTACCACTCCCCCTTTTACGATTTCAAAAAGTGATAGGTAAAATAGGAAAGGGACTTACTTTATACATCGTCTTACCAAAATTTAGTAGTCTAGCATTAATACTTCCAAAGATATTGAGTATGAAAGTTCCCATTTGTATGGGAGGTGCCACGCCCCCTTTTCCAATTTCAAAAAGTGATAGGTAAAATAGGAAAGGGACTTACTTTATACATCGTCTTACCAAAATTTAGTAGTCTAGCATTAATACTTCCAAAGATATTGAGTATGAAAGTTCCCATTTGTATGGGAGGTGCCACGCCCCCTTTTCCGATTTCAAAAAGGGAGAGGTATTAGGAAAGAGACTTACTTCATACAACGCCATACCAAAATTTAGTAGTGTAGCATTAATACCTCCAAAGATATTGAGTATGAAAGTTCCCATTTATATGGGAGGTGCCACGCCCCATGTTCCGATTTCAAAAAGGGATAGGTAGTAGGAAAGGGACTTACTTTATACAACGCCTTACCAAAATTTAGTAGTCTAGCATTAATACCTCCAAAGATATTGAGTATGAAAGTTCCCATTTGTATGGGAAGTGCCACTCCCCCTTTTACGCTTTCAAAAAGGGATAGGTATAAGGAAAGGGACTTACTTTATACAACGCCTTACCAAAATTTAGTAGTGTAGCATTAATACCTCTAAAGATATTGAGTATGAAAGTTCCCATTTGTATGGGAGGTGCCACGTCCCCTGTTCCGATTTCAAAAAGGAATAAGTATTAGGAAAGGGACTTACTTTATACAACGCGTTACCAAAATTTAGTAGTCTAGCATTAATACCTCCAAAGATATTGAGTATGAAAGTTCCCATTTGTATGGGAGGTGCCACGTCCCCTGTTCCGATTTCAAAAAGGAATAAGTATTAGGAAAGGGACTTACTTTATACAACGCGTTACCAAAATTTAGTAGTCTAGCATTAATACCTCCAAAGATATTGAGTATGAAATTTCCCATTTGTATGGGAAGTGCCACTCCCCCTTTTACGATTTCAACAAGGGATAGGTATAAGGAAAGGGACTTACTTTATACAACGCGTTACCAAAATTTAGTAGTCTAGCATTAATACCTCCAAAGATATTGAGTATGAAATTTCCCATTTGTATGGGAGGTGCCACGCCCTCTTTTCCGATTTCAAAGAGGAATAAGTATTAGGCAAGAGACTTACTTTATACAACGCCTTACCAAAATTTAGTAGTGTAGCATTAATACCTCCAAAGATATTGAGTATGAAAGTTCCCATTTGTATGGGAGGTGCCACGTCCCCTGTTCCGATTTCAAAAAGGAATAAGTATTAGGAAAGGGACTTACTTTATACAACGCGTTACCAAAATTTAGTAGTCTAGCATTAATACCTCTAAAGATATTGAGTATGAAAGTTCCCATTTGTATGGGAGGTGCCACGTTCCCTGTTCCGATTTCAAAAAGGAATAAGTATTAGGAAAGAGACTTACTTTATACAACGCCTTACCAAAATTTAGTAGTGTAGCATTAATACCTCCAAAGATATTGAGTATGAAAGTTCCCATTTGTATGGGAGGTGCCACGTCCCCTGTTCCGATTTCAAAAAGGAATAAGTATTAGGAAAGGGACTTACTTTATACAACGCGTTACCAAAATTTAGTAGTCTAGCATTAATACCTCCAAAGATATTGAGTATGAAATTTCCCATTTGTATGGGAAGTGCCACTCCCCCTTTTACGATTTCAACAAGGGATAGGTATAAGGAAAGGGACTTACTTTATACAACGCCTTACCAAAATTTAGTAGTGTAGCATTAATACCTCCAAAGATATTGAGTATAAAAGTCCTCATTTGTCTGGGAACTGCCACGCCCCCTTTTACGGTTTCAAAAAGGGATAGGTATTAGGAAAGGGACTTACTTCATACAACGCCTTACCAAAATGTAGTAGTCTAGCATTAATACCTCCAAAGATATTGAGTATGAAAGTTCCCATTTGTATGGGAGGTGCCACGCCCCCTTTTACGGTTTCAAAAAGGGACTTACTTTATACAACGTCTTACCAAAATTTAGTAGTCTAGCATTAATACCTCCAAAGATATTGAGTATGAAAGTTCCCATTTGTATGGGAAGTGCCACGCCCCCTGTTCCGATTTCAAAAAGGGATAGGTATAAGGAAAGGGACTTTCTTTATACAACGCCTTACCAAAATTTAGTAGTCTAGCATTAATACCTCCAAAGATATTGAGTATGAAAGATCCTATTTGTGTGGAAGGTGCTACGCCCCCTTTTCCAATTTCAAAAAGTGATAGGTAAAATAGGAAAGGGACTTACTTTATACATCGTCTTCCCAAAATTTAGTAGTCTAGCATTAATACTTCCAAAGATATTGAGTATGAAAGTTCCCATTTGTATGGGAAGTGCCACTCCCCCTTTACGATTTCAAAAAGGGATAGGTATAAGGAAAGGGACTTACTTTATACAACGCCTTACCAAAATTTAGTAGTGTAGCATTAATACCTCCAAAGATATTGAGTATGAAAGTTCCCATTTGTATGGGAGGTGCCACGTCCCCTGTTCCGATTTCAAAAAGGAATAAGTATTAGGAAAGGGACTTACTTTATACAACGCGTTACCAAAATTTAGTAGTCTAGCATTAATACCTCCAAAGATATTGAGTATGAAAGTTCCCATTTGTATGGGAAGTGCCACTCCCCCTTTACGATTTCAAAAAGGGATAGGTATAAGGAAAGGGACTTTCTTTATACAACGCCTTACCAAAATTTAGTAGTCTAGCATTAATACCTCCAAAGATATTGAGTATGAAAGATCCTTTTTGTGTGGAAGGTGCTACGCCCCCTTTTCCAATTTCAAAAAGTGATAGGTAAAATAGGAAAGGGACTTACTTTATACATCGTCTTCCCAAAATTTAGTAGTCTAGCATTAATACTTCCAAAGATATTGAGTATGAAAGTTCCCATTTGTATGGGAAGTGCCACTCCCCCTTTACGATTTCAAAAAGGGATAGGTATAAGGAAAGGGACTTTCTTTATACAACGCCTTACCAAAATTTAGTAGTCTAGCATTAATACCTCCAAAGATATTGAGTATGAAAGATCCTTTTTGTGTGGAAGGTGCTACGCCCCCTTTTCCAATTTCAAAAAGTGATAGGTAAAATAGGAAAGGGACTTACTTTATACATCGTCTTCCCAAAATTTAGTAGTCTAGCATTAATACTTCCAAAGATATTGAGTATGAAAGTTCCCATTTGTATGGGAAGTGCCACTCCCCCTTTACGATTTCAAAAAGGGATAGGTATAAGGAAAGGGACTTACTTTATACAACGCCTTACCAAAATTTAGTAGTGTAGCATTAATACCTCCACAGATATTGAGTATGAAAGTTTTTACTTATTTTCGAGTAAGGTTGTCACCTAGGGTTGCCACCTGACCGCATTTTATTTATTCCTTCAGATATCGACCACTATCTCGGGAACGGCTGAACCGATTCCGATGAAATTTGGTAGATCGATAGCATGCTTCCTTCTAAGATTTTCTACTTGGTTGTTGCCACTAAAGGAAGCTTAGAGAGTTGCCACTTTTCCGATTTTTTTTTTAATTTTAAGAAATATATGGCAATATTGGTATCAAACGGAAGGTATTTGAGGCCGTATACCAACCAGAATAGTTTTAAGTAGGATTGCCACCTAGGGTTGCCACCGAGCAAGTCCCGGTCACCCAGGTACTATATATTTATATATGGTTGATACATTTAGATTTTATTATTGTATACATATGTTTTTTGTTTACACTTGCGGTACATGTTTATATTTACGGTACTTTTAATTTATCTACATTTATGTTTTTTTTTTGCTCTTTTGCTTTTACCAAAGTTATCTTTGTCAATTCTGTTTAGTCGATCATACATATCCATATGTGTAAGTCAGGCTTTTTGCTACTGAAATCTATGTTTAAAAATTGCAATGTTTTTCTTTTCGTAGTTTCCTGATGATGACTTCAGGTTGAAGTCGAAATATCGAAAAAAATAAATGTATGAATACTACTGAAAAAGAAGTTTTATTCAAAAATCTGGCCTAAAGCTCAATAAAAATTATCAAATTACATTAACCAAGGCTATTAAATTTATCAATGAAATGGAAAATCGGAGAGCATACCGAGAAAACAACGACACACACAAAGTGTATAAAACAATCAAAGTCAAGTATGCCACTCACTCGAAAAGATCAATTAGGCGATTCCAACAAACTGCAAAACAAATCACCCGACTGGCAGAATCGACAAAATTCTTAGAGAGGTGCAAAAGAAGCGGTTTGGTTCCAAAGTTCATCACAGATGCAACCAAGAACATCACATACATCATCAACAACAATGAAATTCCATACAAATACATAGAGAATGGGTAACTCCTTAACCTCACTATACGTATCAAGCATGATCTAAGAAGACAAAAAGAAAAAGAGAAAAGAAAACTAAAAGCACAAATAACACGAAGCCTCGACTCACATCACTCAACGGCATTTTTTGAGAGCGAAGATTTCCCTAAATGCAAAAACTTAAGAGAGAAAGAAAAAGAAAAATATAACATTAGGGTGGTACCAGCACTTTTTTGCAACACCACATCTTTAGACATCCCTGAAGACATTCAATGGCTTTTATCTCTAGGTCCTAAGCACGCTTTACCATTAGAGAAAGAAAAATTCCTCTTTTCCAGTTTATAGAAGACGGAGAGAATATTATTCAAACAGTGCAGAATAAAGAAAGGCAAGAAATCGAAAGAAACAATTTCACTGTATTGATACAGGAACACATGAAAAAGAGTACAAACACATCTCTTGACAAATGCATGTGTGAGACTTTAAATTGTACCAAAAATTTTCTTCACAACAATAAACAAATTTAGACAAGGACAATTTTACTGTAGCGGTGGAGAAAAATAATTATTTAAGGAAGATGCAAACCATAGTGAACAACATTTCTGACTACAGGGTTCTAAAACGAGATCCGACAAACAAGCTACAGGACAGTAACAATGAATTAGTAATGAAAATGTTCAACAACGGCCACATTGAGAAAAAAGAGAAGAATTTCCTAATTTGTAAAGGTGCAAATCCGCCTAGGATTTATGGTTTACCAAAAATCCATAAAGATGGCATACCTCTGCGGCCAATATGCTCATCTATCGGTTCCCCTTCCTATAACTTGTGCAAATATGTCGTTCGTATACTTAAAAATATTACAAAATCTTCAAAATACAATGTCAAAGATTCCACAGAGTTCAAAGAAAAAGTAAAAGGCACCTATATTTACGATAATGAAAGTTTGGTGTCGTTCGACGTCGTTTCCTTCTTCCCCAGAACTCCCGTGGATGTAGACATAATTGCCTCAAGATGGACTGGCATTAAAGAATACACAGGTTTGACAAAGGAGTTATTTATTAACATAGTAAAATTTTGCGTGAGAGATAATAGATATTTTAAATGCAACGACAAAATTTACGAACAGCGATTAGTAATGCCGCGATTAGTGATAGCAGACTTAGAGATGGAATCAAAAGCAATGGAATCAAAAAGCAAACCAGGATTGTTAAAGAAATACGTGGACGACTTATTTGCCATCGTCAAAACGAGCGAAATGGAAAATATGCTTAAATTATTTAACACCTATTACAAACCCATACAATTTACAAGGGAAGTGGAAAAAGATAACCGACTCCCTTACCTTGACACACTTATAATTAGAAATAACAACAAATTATTATTGATTGGTATAAAAAACAAACCGCTTCCGGTAGATTTATTGACTATAATTCCAAGCATTCACCGAACACTATCTTAAACACAGCGAAAAATTTTATAAGACGGGTTCTTAACATCAGTGATAAGATGTTTCACAACAAAAACATAGGAATAATTAGAAAACCCCTGAAACAAAATTCATTTCCCATGTCCTTGATAAACAAACTGCTCCATAAACACCACACATCGAATGTATAATAATAAAACCGAAAAAGGCGATAAAATTTATAAGTCAATGGCTATATCCCAGGAGTGTCTTAAAGGATCAAAGGTTAAAATTTTTATGATAAGAAAAAATATCAAATCGCGTTTACATATAACAACAATCTAGGTCCAATTTACAGCAATATGAAGGACAAAATTCTAAGTTATGAGAAATCCGACGTGGTTTACAAAATTCCATGCAACGGCGACGTGTCCCACGTATGTGAAAAAGTATATGTAGGGACAACTAAACTTAAACTAAAGACAAGGCTTTCCGTCAACAATAAATTGCATTGCATTGTAAAGACACAGGACACTATCTGGAACATGTGAAAAATTATAATAAGCACTTTATTTTGGAAACCTTACATATGTTGAACACCCCTAATGAGGTAAAGATGAATTTTAAAACAGACACAGACAATTGTGCACAAACCTACAGGAATTTGGTTTCAAAACAACAACATCACGCGGGGGTCAGTTAAACATACTCACTAAACTTAAGCTAGAACAATATCTCTCGCAATGAGGAGAGCACAATATGCATTAACATACGTACATATATATATATATATTTAACTCTGGTTGATACATTTAGATTTTATTATTGCATACATATGTTTTTTGTGTGTTCACTTGCGGTACATGAAATTTGTTTATATATCCGGGATTTTTAATTTACCTACATTTATGTTTTTTTTTGCTTTTACCAGAGTTATCTTTGTCAATTCTGTTTAGTCGACCATACATATCCATACTCGTATGTGTCAGGGTTTTTGCTACTGAAATATATGATTAAAAATGGCAATGTTTTTCTTTTCCTAGTTTCCTGATGATGACTTGTTGACAGGTTGAAGTCGAAATATCAAAAAAAAAAAAATATTTTAATACTACTAAAAAAGAAGTTTTATTCAAAAATCTGGCCTAAATCTCAATAAAAATTATCAAATGAAATAAAAAATAAAAATTACTCAAATAAAAAAAAGTATGAAAAATAAAAAATTAATAAAAATAAAATGAAAAATAAAAATATAATAGAAAAATAATTCAATAATATATTTCTAAAATAAAAACAAAATTAAATAAAAAAAATCAATGAAGTAAAATAAAAAATAATATAAAATAAAAATAATTAAATAAAAACAAAAAAAAGACCAAAACACCTAAAGTTAGACTAATAACATATACTAGTAACGCCCGTGGTCGAAATTCGACCAACTTAAATATATTTAGAAGTTTGTAAACTTTAAAAAATTTGCCTTTTCCACACCACCCGCGAGGTATACACTTCGCGCGTTACCGAAGTTAGTTTTGGGTGCTCGGTTCGTCAGTAGGCCTATTTCACCCATATATATTATATACAACTGCAATTTCGGTGTAACCAACAAAATTATGAAATTCCGTTTTTATAGATACTAGAGTTCGCCCAGTGGTTGAAATTCAACCAATAAACTTTATTTTATTTTATTTTTTTGCTGTAGGTATGTTTTATCCGCCTTTTTTTCTTCCTTTCTATGTCGTTCCTTTCCTCTGACATATTTTTATTTTCCTTGATTTATTTTTTTACTCTCTCATTTTATTTTTTACTTTCCTCAAACTTCTTTTCCTTTGCCTTCCCTTCCTTTCATTTCCTTACCATTCCTTTCTTTCCTTTAATTTTCCTTCCTTTCCTATCCTTTCCATTCCCTTCCCTTTCCTTCCTTTCCTTTTCCTTTTCTTTCCTTTCTTTCATTTAATTTTCCTTCCTTTCAATTCATTTCCTTTCCTCTATTTTTCTTTAATTTTCTTGTTTAATACTCTTTATGAGTAATCATTTATTTTATTTTTGTAAACCCTGTTTGTACATAGGTATCAGCAGTGAATTTTACATATTTGCTCATATTTTACATTGCTTGTTTAATGTATCCAACAAAGCAACTTTTCGTGCTCTCAGGAGAGCAGCTGACACTGGGCATCGTAGCCAGTAATCAATACAATAACAACAACTAAAGCAAAAATGCATGACACAACAGAGTATCTATAGTGCGAATACTTATTTTTCATTGGTCCACTACCAACTCTTCGCACTCACAATGAGAGCCGACCACACGAATAACACAAAAACATGCATGGCAAGTCTACTCACACTACTACGGGTCTTAATTTTTTCCAATAAAGCAACTCCTCGGCCATGCTCACGATTCAGCATAGTACACAAAAAGCAAGTACACACACACACAGCGTGTCTATAGTGTGAATAAGTAAATGTGTAGTGGTGTGACTTTTATGTAAAATTTTTTATATTAAAATGATTTTTAAAATTTTTTTTATTTACGGATAAAAGTACACCTCAAAATTTCCTATCTATACATATATAATTTGTATACCTTAGAATTATAGTTTAGCAGAAAAGGGTTCTACATTGAAGTTCATCTTGGCTATTTATATATAAGATGATTAATTCTGTTTGTTTTAAACCAGCTTATGAACTATCACAGAAAGTGTGACAATTTGTGTTAAACTTTGAAAATCTCAACAAAATTCCATTTTTGTGGGTTACACTTGAATTGGGCTCGATATGTTAGACATACTCAGGTTAAAGTGATAAGTAGAATAAAATAAATCAGCTTGACAACTATTTTTACAAAGTATCTAAAGTATACTAAAACGTAAAAGACAATTCACAGTTTCAAAAGTATGAAAAATAAATAAATATAGAAATTAAAATTGTTAATAAATATATTCAAACTCCAATATTCATTAAAAAAAAATATTTATGAAGCTTTTTACAGTGACAATTTCAGAAAATGTTTCAATCATAAACATATTTTATTTATGCTATTAGGGCTTTATATGTTATACACACTCAGGTATATAGTGATAAATAAAATAAATACAATGAAATAAGTAAATAAAATTTTCTTATAAGCATATAAACAATTTCAAAAGTATGAAAAATATATATATAACATTAAAATATACAAAAAAACAAAAAAACCAAGAAAACCTCAATTAGAAAAAATTAAAAGACAAACAAAAAAAGAAATAAAAAAAACAAAATTAATTGGGAAATATAAATAAAATAAAAAATACATTAAAGATATTCAATAAAAACTGATAGGAGAGGTCGTTATTGGACCAGCGGAACCCAAATCTACAATTTTTAGAATTTTTGTCTGTCGGTCTGTCCGTCTGTATGATTGTGCGCCCATCACGCAAAAACTACTGAATAGAATTGCATGGAACTTTCACCATTCTATCACTTAACGTCTAACTTAAAATTTAGGACAACTTTCATTTGGATATCTTATTAAGTTCCCGAGTTATTGACCAAAATGTGGGAAAAATGAGACTGAAAATGTGGTTTTTTACCATAACGCCCGCGTCAAACAAAAACGACTGCATAGAAATGAATGAAACTTTCAATAATCATTTTCTAGACGTCTCTCTTAAAATTTAAGATATCTTTCACCGATATCTTACCCGGTTCCCAATTTATTGACCTAAATGTGGACCTAGGGTGACTGTATGATTTGTGCGTATCTCTACATACAACAAAATTATAAATTACGAGGTGTGTTCAAAAAGTATCGCGAATTTTGTGTTTTTTCAAAAATTATTTATTTATTCATGAATATCTATTTTGTGCCCTTCAAAGTAATCCCCATGAGATATTATACACTTGTGCCAACGGTTTTTCCAATCTTCGAAGCACTTCAAAAAATCATTTTTTTGTATCTTGTTCAGCTCCTCCTTCGATGCCGTCTTTATCTCGTCAAGAGAAGCGTAACGTCGCCCTTTCATGGGCCTCTTCAGTTTAGGGAACAAGAAAAAGTCACAGGGGGCCAGATCTGGGGAATACGGTGGCTGCGGCATCATTAGTGTGTTGTTTTTGGCCAAAAAGTCGCGCACAAGCAACGATGCGTGAGCAGGGGCGTTATCGTGGTGCAAAAGCAAATTTTTGTTCTTCTTTGCACATCTTCTCAGCCTTCTGAGAAAATTTTGTACCACCGATAAACGTTGCTTCGGTCCAAGGTAGCTTCTCCGTATGCCACAGTCAACATTCGGAATGCATCCGCGCACTTAATTTCGTTTTTCACACAAAATTTGATACAGGTTCTTTGATCCATTTTTTTGAATAGGTAAAAATCGAAGACGATCCAAAACACGTGCAAGCAAAGCAGCTGTCAACAATTAATTGAACATTCAAAATGGCCGAGGTTGTCGGCATAAGTGAGAGACATGAGTACCAACATAACGCCACAAAAAATTAGAAATTCGAATATACGTAACCAGCGAAAATTCAAAATTCGCGATACGTTTTGAACACACCTCGTATATACACATTGCAGATATTTAAGAAAAATCGATATCAATGATCATTATTAGGCCAATAGAAGCCAAATCCACTGTTTATAGAGTTTTTGTCCGTCTGTCTTTCTATCTGTCTGTATGTTTGGGCGCATCACTAAAAAACGACTTAATGAAATTGAATGGAGCTTTTACCTTTGTATTACTTGACGTTTAGCTTAAAATTTAAGATACCATTTGTTCCGATAGCTTGACCGGTTTCGGAGATATAGACCGATTTGCTGACCAAGGTGATCCAAAATTTGTTAGTAGAATATGGGTATCAAACGAAAGGTGACAATGAGTACTGCAATAAGCGATGTAATGAAGTTCCATATCTTATCTGGTATGGAATATAATGATTAAAATCGGACTCAGTTTCTTATTAGTTCTGAGACAGCGAAGCGAGCGGGGTTTACTATCCATATAAATTAAAAAAGAAAGTTGTGTTAGTTGCACTTTTCATAACTCAAGAACGGCTAGACCGATTTGGCTGAAAATTGGTGGGGAAGTAGCTTGGAACCAGGAAAAGGATATAGGATATTCTTTTTCCAGAAATTGGACCGAGAACCTATTCCAAATTTTTTTATTTGTTTTGCGATTTACTTGAAATTTGGTACATTGATAGCCTTCTATTTTTATTAAAATTTACGATTGGTTCTTTTCCGGGAAGTGGATCAGGGACCGACCTATTCCGAAACTTTTTATTTATGGTGCGATTTGATTTGATATATTGGTAGCCCTTTGGTTTTGTTGATATTTGATATTCTTTTTTTCGGGGAAGTGGACCAGGGACCAGGGATATAGGATATTCTTTTTCCAGAAATTGGACCGAGAACCTATTCCAAATTTTTTTATTTGTTTTGCGATTTACTTGAAATTTGGTACATTGATAGCCTTCTATTTTTATTAAAATTTACGATTAGTTCTTTTCCGGGAAGTGGATCAGGGACCGACCTATTCCGAAACTTTTTATTTATGGTGCGATTTGATTTGATATATTGGTAGCCCTTTGGTTTTGTTGATATTTGATATTCTTTTTTTCGGGGAAGTGGACCAGGGACCGACCTATTCTAACATTTCATTGGGGCGCATTTTGACATTTCATTGGGGGAGAGAGTTGCTGGGGGAAGTTCACTCAGTCAAACCTGCAAGTCAAAAACAAATGATCGTGACATAGGAAAGCAACAACAATATCTTACAAATTTAAGTTATTAACCAAAATCCAAAAGCAGTTTTCCTTGCAACTGTTGGCGTACGCTGACTATATTGATATCAATGGCCTTAACAACCGCGCCGTAGCTTCTGCTTACTCCAAAATAGAAAAAGAAGTGGAAAAAATGTGTTTGGTGGTCAACGAGGGGAAAACGAAATACCTTTTGTCTACATGCAAATAGTCAGCTCATCGCACCCGTCCTGCTATATGGTGCAGAAGCATGTACACTAACAAAATCTGATGAGGTGGCTCTGGGGGTGTTCGAAAGAAAGGTTCTTCGAAAGATTTGTGGACCGTTACGCGTTGGCGACGGCGAGTACCGAAGAAGATTTAATGATGAGCTGTATGAACATTACGCAGACGCCGACATAGTTCAGCGAATTAAAACACAGCGGCTTCGCTGGATAGGCCACGTTGTGCGAATGGGCAAAGATGCTCCAGCCCAGAAGGTATTCTTATCGGTACCCGCCGGTGGAGGCAGAAGAAGAAGGAGACCACCACTCCGATGGAAGTACCAAGTGGAGACCGATTTGCGATCCCGCGGTGTTTCCAATTGGCGGCAGTGTGTTGGACGGTCAAAGTCGCCCAGGCGGTTAGATGACCATTTGAAGAAGAAAGGAGTTTTGCTTGCAAGTATTTACTTATTCGTGTTAAGCGGAAACATTTTACTTTTTGCGTTTGGAGATAGTTTTTCGTCATTCCCATTTTACTGACACTTCTTTGGAAGTTTTAAAAATTTAATATTTTGAAGTTGACCTGGGATTCGAAATGGTGCGAATGAAAGGACTGAAGAAGAGCAAGAAATTGCACGTGAAGAGCGCCCCGTTAGTATGGTTCGACTTCGTTCTTCTCAATTACAAGAGCAAAGAGAGGCAGCCCAAGAAACGGCTCGGTTAGCAATGCGAAATTGTCGAGCAAATCTCAGAAATCAACAACTAGATAATTTTCGACGCACAGGAAGAAATGTATCAAATCCAGTTTTGAATCGAGCAGCGTTTCGATACGATTGCAGCACTGATTACTACTTGCATTCTAGCGTTCACATTGGGCAAATGGATATTGTTTTGCCATGACCATTAACAAATGACAAGGCCAATTCCTGAAAGTTTGTGGTCTGAATCTAGAAAATCCATGTTTTTCTCATGGTCAATTATATGGGGCATGCTCACGCATCGTAAGACCATCTGCGTTATTTGTTCTTGAGCCGGATAATAAAACAAAAAATTTCGTCTATCACAAGGTGATTGATTGAAGAGTGCAACCCATGCACAAAAATACATGACCAAAAAGGAAAGGAATCGTAAAACAAATTAATTTTTTATATACATTTATCAATCTCCTCGTTTATTGCTTTTAAGGCGGAACAAAGTTCGGCGGGTCAGCTAGTAATAAATAAAAAATAAAAATAATAAAATAAATAAAAATAATAAAAAAATGTTGCTTTAAATTTTTCCTCGAATAAATATTAACCAATATAAATAATAATAATTAACCAAGTATTATTATCAACTGGTCTTGCTGTCGTTAAACTTACAGAAATATACAAAAATGAACAGACCATAAAAAAAAAAAATATAAAAAATAAAGTTAAAAGAAATTCAAATAAAATATAGCTATAAAATAGAAATAAAAGCCAAATTAAATAAAAAATAAATACAAAATTAAATTGGAAATAACAATGAAATAAAAATATAAATACAAAACTAAATGGGGATTGTAAATGAAATGAAAAATAAAAATTCTCTCTCTATGGCGCGATATACAACAGGTATATCATCATAAACCTCCTAAGAGATTTTTTTGCGCCAAGCTTCTCTTCCAATTTGTGGTGTGCCGATTTGAATTTTCCCTACAAATTGGTGGGACCTACAGTTTTTTTGCCGACTCCGAACGGCATCTACAAAGGAGACGAATTTTTGCTGAGAAGCCTGTCATGGCAGAAATACACTCGGAGAGTTTGCCAAACCACTGCCGAGGGGCGACCCCGTTTTGAAAAACTTTTTTCAAATCACTTTTGATGTTACCTGTACCAGGGCTCGAACCCTGGACCTTCGGTGTGGTAGGCCGGCAACACTACCTTCACACCACGGCGGCCGCCAATAAATAATCAAAATAATAAAAATAAAAATTACTAAAATAAAAAATAGTATGAAAAATAAAAAATAAATAAAATATAAAATGAAAAATTAAAATTAAAAAAAAATAATTCAATAATGAAGTTATAAAATAAAAACAACAACAAAATAACATAAAAAATTAATGAAATAGAATAAAAAATAATCTTTACATATAATAAAATTGTAACAGGTCGATGTCTCTACATTGAAGATATTCAAGAAAAACTGATAGGAGAGGTCGTTATTGGACCAGCGGAACTCAAATCTACAATTTTTAGAATTTTTGTCTGTCTGTCTGTTCGTCTGTATGATTGTGCGCGTATCACGCAAAAACTACTCAATAGAATTTCATGAAACTTTCACCATTCTATCACTTAAAGTCTAACTTAAAATTTAGGACAACCTTCATTTGGATATCTCATCCAGTTCCCGAGTTGTTGACCAAAATGTGGGAAAAATGTGACCAAAAATGTGGTTTTTACCATAACGCCCGCGTCTCACAAAAACGACTGCATAGAAATGAATGAAACTTTCAATAATCATTCTCTAGACGTCTCTCCTGAAATTTAAGATATCTTTCACCTCGATATTTTACCCGGGTCCTAATTTATTGACCTAAATGTTGACCCAGGGTGACTGTATGATTTGTGCTTTTAGGAACAAAGTTCGGCGGGTCAGCTAGTATAAAATAAAAATACTTTAATAAGAACAAAACAAAATTACCAAAACACCAAAAAACTTAATTAAAAAAATATTAAAAAAAACAAAATAAAAAATAGAATAAGAAATAGGAATAAAATAAAATAAAATAAAATTAACAACAAATAGATAACAAAAAAACAAAAATAAAATAAAATGGAAAATAAAACGGAAATTAAAAATAAAGTTAATAAAAATAAAAAAAATAATTAGAAGAAAAATAAAAAAAACAGTAAAAAATAAAATGGAATAAAAATTATAATTAAAATTAAATAAGATAAAGAAAAAACCAAGAAACACTAGATTAAATAAAATTAAGATCAAATATTAAATAAAAGTATGAGTAAAAATAAAAAGATATAGTAAGAAAGTAATTAAAAGAATTAAAAATTATATCAAAAATAAAAAATTTGTTATGGATGACAAAATCAAAAGAATTGAATTGAATACAACACAAAAGAACGTAAATGAAAAATAAAATGAAACAACGTAAACTATACTACAACAAAACTATTAAATTGAATTTAAATAAAATTAACTAAATATGAACTAAATTCCAATAAATTTCAGAAAATGAAAATGATTGAAATAAAGCAAGATCCAGTGAAAATGAAATAATATAACAGAACAAAACAAAAAAAATTAAATATAGTAAAATGAAATTTAAAATGAAATGATTTAAAATGCATTGCAATGATTTGAGACTTACCTTTTTTTTATATATTAGGTTAGTGTTAATAAGCTGTAGTTATATGTTGGGTTGATGTTAATAAGCTGTAGTTATATGTTGAGTTGATGTTAATAAGCTGGAGTTACATATTGGGCTTGTGTTAATAAGCTGTAGTTGTATATTGGGTTTGTGTTAATAATCTGTAGTTATATATTCTATCTATCTATGGCGCGATATACAACAGGTATATCATCATAAACCTCCTAAGAGATTTTTGCGCCAAGCTTCTCTTCCAATTTGTGGTGTGCCGATTTGAATTTTCCCTACAAATTGGTGGGACCTACAGTTTTTTGCCGACTCCGAACGGCATCTACAAAGGAGACGAATTTTTGCTGAGAAGCCTGTCATGGCAGAAATACACTCGGAGAGTTTGCCAAACCACTGCCGAGGGGCGACCCCGTTTTGAAAAACTTTTTTCAAATCACTTTTGATGTTACCTGTACCAGGGCTCGAACCATGGACCTTCGGTGTGGTAGGCCGGCAACACTACCTTCACACCACGGCGGCCGGTAGTTATATATTGGGTTTGCGTTAATAAGCTGTAGTTATATATTGGGTTGGTGGTTACAAGCTGTAGTTATATATTGGGTTGGTGGTTATAAGCTGTAGTTATATGTTATAAGGTGCGATGATGATATTCTCCTAAAAAGAAGACAATACAAAGTATTAATTGAATTAAATTTCAAAGAGCGTTTAAATTTAATATAGCAATGAAATTTAGAGTATACCACTTTAACTAATTCCATTGCTCCTTTAAATTTAAAATACCTTTTTTTAATTTTCTTACTTTGAATTTGTCGACTGCTTTCCTCCAGAACTTTTCTGATACCATGCCGCGCTTTTCTACGCACTTATTTTCTAAAAATTATTTGTCTCATCTTGAGTGAGGGGGGAAAAAAAAGTTATACACTCACTTGAAACTTTCTTGCTTGCCCATCACAATTGCGTTATTTTGCAAAGCCAGAAAGCCTACCATTAGTGCCGCCAGAATGAGTTTGATCGAGATATACCAACAACAAAGTTAGACTAATAATATATACTAGTAACGCCCGTGGTCGAAATTCGACCAACTTAAATATATTTAGAAGTTTGTAAACTTTAAAAAATTTGCCTTTTCCACACCACCCGCGAGGTATACACTTCGCGCGTTACCGAAGTTAGTTTTGGGTGCTCGGTTCGTCAGTAGGCTTACTTCACCCATATAAATTATATGCAACTGCAATTTCGGTGTAACCAACAAAATTATGAAATTCCGTTTTTATAGATATTATTAATTCTGTTTGTTTTAAACCAACTCATGAACTATCACAGAAAGTGTGACATTGTGTTAAACTTTGAAAATCTCAACAACATTCCATTTTTGTTGGTTACACTTAAATTGGCCTCGATATGTTAGACATACTCAGGTTAAAGTGATTAGTAGAATAAAATAAATAAGCTTGACAAATATTTTTAAAAAGTATCTAAAGTATACTAAAACGTAAAAGACAATTCACAGTTTCAAAAGTATGAAAAATAAATAAATATAGAAATTAAAATTGCTAATAAATATATTCAAACGACAATATTCAATAAAAAAAATATGTAGGAAGCTTTTTACAGTGCTATTAGGGCTGTATATGTTATATAGTGATAAATAAAATAAATACAATGAAATAAGTAAATAAACTTTTCTTATAAGCGTATAAACAATTTCAAAAGTATGAAAAATATATATATACAATTAAAATATACCAAAAAAAATAAAAAAACCAAGAAACCTAAGTTAGAAAAAATTAAAAAACAAACAAAAAAAGAAATAACAAAAACAAAATTAATTGGGAACTATAAATAAAATAAAAAATTAAAATAAATATCATAAATAAAAAATAAAAATAATAAAATAAATAAAAGTAGTAAAAAAATGTTGCTTTAAATTTTTACTCGAATAAATATTAACCAATATAAATAATAACAATTAACCAAGAACTATTATCAACTGGTCTTGAGCTGGTTAAACTTACAGAAATATGTAAAAATTAACAAACCGTAAAACAAACAAAAAAAATAATAAAAAATACATTTAAAAAAAATGCAAATAAAATATAGTTATAAAATAGAAATAAAAAATAAATTAAATAAAAAAATAAATACAAAATTAAATTGAAAACAAAAAGGAAATAAAAATATAAATACAAAACTAAATGGAGATTGTAAATGAAATAAAAAATAAAAATTACTAAAATAAAAAATAGTGTCAAAAATGAAAAATAAATAAAATAAAATATAAAATGAAAAATTAAAATAAAAAAAAAATAATTCAATAATAAAGTTATAAAATAAAAATAAAAACAAAATTACATAAAAAAATTTATGAAATAGAATAAAAAATAATATAAAATAAAAATAATTAAATCAGAACAAAAAAAAATTACCAAAAACCAAAAAACTTAATTAAAAAAATAATAAAAAACAAAATAAAAAAATAGAGTGATTGATTGCGTTCTTAAAAAAAATTTTAATTTTCAAGTTCGTGAGCAGCACCGACTTTGGATGCTTTTAAATCTCATTTTGTTTTAGAGTTCTATTTAAAAAAATTTAGCTTTATTGTGTTTTCCCTAAAAATTAAAATTTTAACATATTGCTTGCAATAAAACTCGCGAGATAGATTGAAAACAAATTGGTATTTTTTTTTAAGATTTTGGTACAGTTCAGTATAGGGGACAGCAACTCTCGCTCAAAATGAAATTGGACAAATGCCCCGACGCCGGAGTATACTTTAACTCAATTTGCATAATGAGTAAGAGAATGAAAATATTTTTACCTTTGGGAGAGCAAATGAAAAACGAGTTGGACGCACCCATGATCCAACTAAAACAGGTCGTAGCAGCTCAACAAACCAACAAAGACACACAAATTTTCCATGTATTTTGTTTTTGTAATTTGTGAGTTTAACGTCAAAATCGTACTGAGAAATGAGTGTAATGTCAAAATTCGAGCCAAAAGTAAAAATCAGCTGGTCTATTAACACGACCTTATTATTGGATCATGGACGCACCGACGCCACTACTTTAACTCAATATGCTCAATGAGTGAGAGATTGAGAATATTTCGCCTTAGGATTGTGTCCACATATACATTTTTGATTGAAAATGAATTTAGCGTGTATTTTAAAGTTCCTTAAATTTCTCAATATGAGCATGACACCGGTTTCCATTTTGTTTTTTTGTTTTGGATATACAGACAATGCTGTCAATTTAGCAATTTTCCTTTTGGTCTGGCCTTTTTGAAACCTACTTAGCGGGGGAAAATTAGAACTTCAGTACATGGTTTCCTGGTTTTTTCCCTTAACTACAATTTATACATGTATAAAGACATTTCATATTGACTTTTATAGCATTTCAATAATATCTCTTCAAAAGTTTTTGAGAAACTTGTTAAATGCAGAATTCTTTCTTTTCTTGAAAATAAGAACTTTTTCAGCCCTATGCAATACGGATTCAGGAATGGGAGGTCAACAGAAGATTCCCTTTTGGATTTTTGTTCGTTTATCTATAGGGAACTTCACAACAAAAAGAATTGTGCTGGTTCGTTTGTTGATATCACGAAAGCCTTTGATATGGTAGATCACAAAATTTTACTCGATAAATTATTTTCCGCTGGCTTCCGTGGGTTCTTCTTTAATTGGTTCGAATCTTACTTATCGGGGAGAGTGCAGCAAGTAAAGGTTGGTAGTAGTTTAAGTAATCCTGTTACAATCAACTTAGGAGTACCTCAAGGATCTGTTTTGGGTCCAATATTATTTCTGGTTTATCTGAACTCCATCTTTTCCTTACCATTTTTTGGAAAAGTGACGGCTTTTGCAGACGACCTTGCTATTGCGTATGGTTCATCGAACTATTTGGATTTGGTAGCAGGCGTAAATAATGATGTACATTTGCTAAGGGCGTGGTTTGCTGCACATAAGCTTATTGTTAGCAAGAAAACTAAGATAATGTATTTCAATCGGCATCCAAAAATCTCACCTGAAATACCCATAGTATTCCATGCCACTGACTGCAAGCGTTACGCTTTAAATGCTATGCTGTGCTCAGGAACATCTTTTTGTTCCGATAAAAACTGTTCTGAAAAGTGTTTCTCTATTGAAGAGGTCAGCGACTTTCAATACCTGGGTGTTTCTGTTGACAATAACCTAAGTTGGTCTACCCATATATCTCGTTTAAAGTCCTACATGCGCTGTACTGTTCGTTATTTTTATAGCTTGAGAAAGATTTGCTCAAACGCAACTCTTAAAACTATTTACTACGCGTTGGTCCACTCAAAACTCGACTATGGTATAAGCTGTTGGGGAGGTGCATCTTATAGTAAAATCCAGCAGCTTTTAATTACTCAAAAATGTGTCATAAGAAAAATATCGAATGTAAACCGTCTTCATCACACCATCGACCTGTTTAGAGATCTGAAAATTCTTCCCGTAAAACATATGTACTACTACAAAGCTTTAAAGATATTTTTCCTTCGCTGTGGTTATTTACATAGCCTGGTCTCGGATAGTTACAATCTAAGACAAAACTCACACGGACTTGTTTATGTTCCCATATATCGCACAACTCACTTCAGTAACTTCTACACTATTGTCTCTTGTAAAACTTTCAATGCGTTACCTGCGTCTATACGTGTCATTAGAAGTTTGCCTAAATTTTTATCAAAGGTTAAATCATTTTTATTAGAACAATCACACAATGACATCAAAGTTTTGCTGAACCCAATAGCTTAGTAAACTTGAACTAAATCTGTAATCTCTTAAGAATGTACACATCTTTTTCATAAACCAACTTAATTAAATTTACTTTACAATGTATAGGTTACACTGAATTTCACCCCACACACTTTTGATAATGTGCATTTAATTTGTTTTAAGACGGCATTCGATACTAAAATATCAATACTTTTTACAGAATGCCTTACCTTTTCTTTCTTTTAATATTAACAGTCTTAATTTAATTTAAGTTAAAATTGTAATTTGAATACAAATGTTTATTTCAGAAAGAAAAATGAATAAATCAATCAATCAATCAATCAATCAATCAATATAATAAAATTGTAACAGGTCGATGTCTGTACATTGAAGATATTCAAGAAAAACTGATAGGAGAGGTCGTTATTGGACCAGCGGAACCCAAATCACCAATTTTTAGAATTTTTCTCTGTCTGTCTGTCTGTCTGTCTGTCTGTCCGTCTGTATGATTGTGCGCGTATCACGCAAAAACTACTGAATAGAATTGCATGAACCTTTCACCATTCTATCACTTAACGTCTAACTTAAAATTTAGGACAACTTTCATTTGGATATCTCATCCAGTTCCCGAGTTATTGACCAAAATGTGGGACCAATGTGACCAAAAATGTGGTCTTTTTACCATAACGCCCGCGTCACACAGAAACGACTGCATAGAAATGAATGAAACTTTCAATAATCATTCTCTAGACGTCTCTCCTAAAATTTAAGATATCTTTCACCTCGATATTTTACCCGGGTCCCAATTTATTGACCTAAATGTGGAACCAGGGTGACTGTATGATTTGTGCTTTTAAGGCGGAACAAAGTTCGACGGGTCAGCTAGTTTTGTGATATATATGTATATGACCTGAACTTATTATTTCTTATGGCTGTTCGTATAAGTTTACCTTAAGTCCTATATTCATAACAATACGTAACTATGTAAGTATTTATCTTACATATTTTGTTATGGTAAATTTTTAGTAATTTTCCTGGTGTTTTTTTTTGTAAAAAATTGGTTTTAAGAAAAGATTGCTTTACAAACTTAACAAATTCAAGTCAAGTTAAGAAATTCAATTTTGCTTTTTTATACCAACAATTTTTGTTGATTTACGGCCTGTACATTTTTAAGTATTCATGAAACGAGCTCAAGGCCAAGAATAATAATTTTTCACTTTTTGAATTTTTATGAAAATTATTATTGTTTTTATTTATTAATAATCATTTTAATTAATTATTAAAAGTTTTTTGATTGAATAGAGTAGGAAAAATGTTTAGAGACAACTGCCATAGCTATTCTTATAGATCCATTTCGGAAGCTGCTAGACTTCACTCATCAGAGAAATTTTGGCACGCATTGCTAACAATTAAGCTAACAATACGCTGGTTTTGATGTCATCTAAACTCCTAGTTCTATTCTTCTTTTTACCATATGCATAAACCACTTCCGCCATTTGACAGTTAGTAGTGTGATCATGATGGATTTTTGACAGATTTGTTTTATCATCAGAACTGCCTTACCGTGTGCTCTCGGTTTTGTTATTGCTTTTTTATACCAACAATTTTTGTTGATTTACGGCCTGTACATTTTCAAGTATTCATGAAACGAGCTCAAGGCCAAGAATAATAATTTTTCACTTTTTGAATTTTTATGAAAATTATTATTGTTTTTATTTATTAATAATCATTTTAATTAATTATTAAAAGGTTTTTGATTGAATAGAGTAGGAAAAATGTTTAGAGACAACTGCCATAGCTTTTCTTATAGATCCATTTCGGAAGCTGCTAGACTTCACTCGTTTCATGAATACTTGAAAATGTACAGGCCGTAAATCAACAAAAATTGTTGGTATAAAAAAGCAATAACAAAACCGAGAGCACACGGTAAGGCAGTTCTGATGATAAAACAGATCTGTCAAAAATCCATCATTATCACACTACTAACTGTCAAATGGCAGAAGTGGTTCATGCATATGGTAAAAAGAAGAATAGAACTAGGAGTTTAGATGACATCAAAACCAGCGTATTGTTAGCTTAATTGTTAGCAATGCGTGCCAAAATTTCTCTGATGAGTGAAGTCTAGCAGCTTTCGAAATGGATCTATAAGAAAAGCTATGGCAGTTGTCTCTAAACATTTTTCCTACTCTATTCAATCAAAAAACTTTTAATAATTAATTAAAATGATTATTAATAAATAAAAACAATAATAATTTTCATAAAAATTCAAAAAGTGAAAAATTATTATTCTTGGCCTTGAGCTCGTTTCATGAATACTTGAAATTCAATTTTATAAAAAAAACATTATTGTCCGGAACCAGGGCTAGAACCATGGAATGCACGCGTCTCACCCAAGACGCTTATGTCTGATTCAGAAAATATTTCCACCATTAGGAGTATACATACAAGGTGGCGCAAAAGTAAGCTTCCGATGTTTAGCATATCGGTTGTGGCACGTGCAGTGTGTGCTGTTGCACCGTCTTTTTGGAACCACATGTTTTCCAATCCCAATTCATCAAGTTGCGGCAAAAAGAACTCGTTGATCATTGCTCTGTAGCGCTCACCATTCACAGTAAACGTTTGGCCCCGATAGATTATTGGTCAAATAAATAGTCAGCAATATTCCGCGTTCTGGAGCAGTGTAGCGTAACATTGTTTATTAACGTGTATTTCGCATGTGTTTACTACACAAATGTCAAAACAGAACTGACTTTAGGGGCCAATCGCAAAATGTATAGCATTTTCTGGTAGGGTTATTACTTTTGCGCAGTAACCGTTTTTCACCGACCGATTATTGGTCAAATAAATAGTCAGCAATATTCCGCGTTCTGGAGCAGTGTAGCGTAACATTGTTTATTAACTTTTATTTCGCATGTGTTTACTACACAAATGTCAAAACAGAACTGACTTTAGGGGCCAATCGCAAAATTTATAGCATTTTCTGATAGGAGGATTACTTTTGCGCCACCCTGTACATATAAAACGTTCATTTGGAAGTTCCACAAATTTCGCAATACTAGCGTGACGGCGGTTTCCCTATTGGGTTCGTTTTTTTTCTTTATATACAGGCCGTTTTCTCAAAGTTTCCTTTACATCTGGCTTTTTTGAAGTCCATTTAAGGGAAGAAAATTACAATGAAATGATGGTTCTCTGGCTTTTTTCCTCAACCACAACTTAGACATATTCAAAACACATTTCATGTTGAGTTTTAAGGAAGGTTATCATCTTAACTGGTCAAATTTAGTCTACATATGTAAGGGTTCGGGCGATATGTCAGCTCTTTGACAAATTAAAATATTTGAAGAAGAAAATAGTTGATGTCTTCAGGAAAAATAACACGATTTCTAACCACTACGTAAATAGAAAATTGAAGAAGCTACAAACTGTGTTTTAACCCGTGTGCGACGTTGTTCGCAAGTTCAGTTTTTAAATTTTTTCAAAGATGCTTTACTATTAAATACATACATACATAATGTTTTGAAATAAGCAGAATATATTGGTTTCGATATCGATTTAAATGTGAACATTGATTTTTTTTTATTTACATTAGAGAGTAACAAAACACTAAACATTTTTAATTTTATTATCTGAAAACAGCAGAATAGCTTGGTTCTGAGGGTTTCAAGTTCTGGATATTGCAACATACAATTGCCCATGTGTGAAGCACTCTGCCCGTAACTCAATACCAACATAGTTGAAAGTTTGTCCTTGCGATTTGTTTATTGTCACTGCGAAGAAAACTTTCACTGGAAATTGCAAGCATTTATATTGGAAAGGTATATCGGACGGAATCATAGGTATGCGCGGTATGAACGATGTTTGTCCTGTAGCTGGACCCGTAAGGATTGCTACCTCTAGGATATTGTTATGCATTCGTAATCTCGTCCCGTTGCATAACGTGGGTGGCTTGAGGTTGCGCAGTGAAATAACTGGAATGTTACCTTTTAACTTTAATTTATGAGGGGGTAAGCCAGAGGGATTAAGAGAATTTAAAAACTCAGTAGGGTAGTGCACTGCGTCTTCTCTATTAAGGGCAGAGTCAGTTGATAGGTACCCTCTAGCTTCGCTGGGAATTCTATCTAAAATGATGTTGTTAATTTCATCTACCGTTTTATTTCTTGGTGGCACGATAGCCCTCTCGCATAGCCAGGTATATCGCTTTCTGCAAAGATGTTAAATTTTCGGGTAAATTTGCAATATTAACTCGTCCACGTTATGCACCACATTACCAAGCCTTGAATCAACTTTAAAGTAACCGTTCTCATTGGAAATTTTACCATCTCCAATGTTGAGTAAATCCTGAGGAAATGTACTGGCATTTCCGTTCAGATGTGCTCTCATGTTTGTTCGCAATTTCTCTACGTGATTCCAAAGTATAGATGCCTTGAAGTATGATTGGACAATATCAGCTCGAGTTCCCTTCACCACTACAGGCAAAGTCTGACGAAACTCCTGCAAAAAGGATAGTTATTCCACCAAAGGGGTTGTCGTTGGATCTAATGTGTTTTAAAGTGCGTTCTACTGTCTCAATATGCGCTCGATGGGTCATTGTAGACTCATCCCACACTATCAGTACAGCTTCTTGTAAAATTTTAGCCAGTGACCCGTTCTTTCGAATTGAGCAAATCTTTTCTTCTTGGGCGGACACGTTTAAGCGCAACTTGAAAGTGGAATGGGCTGTTCGACCAGCGGATAACAGAGTCGATGCGATTCCAGATGACGCTACTGCCAGTGCCACGTGGCCTTTAGATCTGGCATAAGCCAGAAGAAGATTAAGTAAAAAGGGTTTTCCACAACCACCAGGAGCATCTACGAAAAATGCTTGACCAGCTTTGTTATCAATGCTGTTGAAAACTTTGCCATATGTTAGTTGCTGATCCGAAACCATTTTTGGTACATTAGTTGCAAGGTAGTCATTTAAAAGGTTTACGTCACATGGACGCCTCAATGTGGTCTCAAAAGGGCATTCAGTTCGCTGAATATTCCGATTTGGAGAAGGTAGCCCAAAACTCTATAACTCTTTTTCGCATAGTCCTATTACTTTGTCTTCGATGTCAATTAAACCTCAAAAAAAGGAAAATTACTTTCTTAAACATAATCAAATTATCGTTAATTTTTATCAAACCTTGGTTTAGCATATCTTCAGAAATTAGTAGATCGGGATCGTTACGTCTTCTGCGCTCATTGAAAAGAAAGTCTTCACCTAACATCTCCAAATATGCATTTTTTGGTTAAAAGAAACATAAGCTTTTTCATTTTCAAATGGAAAACTCTAGCTACAACATCATGTCGATTGTGTGATTTTTTGCCATTAAAAACCTCATGTGTTATTTCTGGCCATTCATGATTACACATGAAAGTTATAAATGAGTCAGGTCGGCCATAATGAAGTACATGTGTCATCGCGTCTTGTGTTTTTTCTTGCATGCAACGTGCTGATCCCGTAAATGATGAAGGAAGTATGTGTTTTTGCTCAATCTTATAGCTGAATTCTGTAAGCTGTCTCTGGTCACTAACAAAGACATTTCGTGGTCAATTTCAATTTTGAGACAATTCGGTATTCAGTAAGCTGTCTCACATATCTAGTGTAATGTGATTGAATCGCTGATGTGTAGCGTATGATCAGAATTGATTGTTCTTTATTCAAAAGCTTTCTCTTTTATACATTTCTAGCTTAACTTACGTATACAAACTTACACTAATACTTAGACACTAAAAGTATTTGCATTGTGTGCAATGTCAGCACATAATTTGGTAGTTCACGTTGACCAACCGATAGTGTCGATCAGTCGTGCTGATCGATACGTGTGTTGGTCAAAGCGACGCATTGAGTAATGGGTTGACAATTTGATAGGTGTCAGTTGGTATATGCTGTTGAACTCCCGTGGGTTCAACATAATTTAAGTGGGTCAATATTTGAAGTGCATTGACAGTGAAAAGCATTCTGAGTAATGCTACACCATCCGCCTTTAAAGCGACTTATTGACCTACTTAGGGTTTGTTTGCGTTTACAAAATTTTAATTGTTTTTCGGCTCTTATTGCCATTATTGCATAAGAATTTTTTTTTTCACTTGTTTACATTTGTTTCTCGTTTGTCATTATTGCATTTATATATATTTTTTTTTTTTTTTTTTTCAGTCGTTTACATTTATTTATTTAGTGTATAGTTGTATTTTGAACATAATATGTGGGTTTTTATTTTCTTTGGCTTGTGCCTGTTTATTAAAGTGAGTAAGCTGGATTGCTGGTGGTGAGTGGTGTTATACTGTTTTAAGTCTATTCTTATGAATTATGATTTCTTTTTTGTTTTTATTGCTATTTCCTATGCTATGTGGAATTAAAGTAAAATTGTTGTTCTTATCAATATTTTTAACTCTATATTGTCCATTATATCTATTTTCTAGCTTATGGGAGGCCTCTTCTCTAACTAATACTAAATCTCCTATGTTAACTTCCTCACTATACCTGTTCTTGTCATAATTCGTTTTTTGTTTTTCTTTAGCCTCTTGGACTAATTTCCTAGCTCTTTGCTCGGCTATTTGGAGTCTATATTTTACCTCTTTGTAGTAAGCTTCGTGATTGTATAGTGGGCTGATTATATTTTCTTTTAAAAATTCGTAATTTGGTGGGTTTTTTCCAAATATGAGTTCAAAAGGGCAATATTTATGTGTGGTGGATGGCGTCGTATTGTAACAATACGCGAAATATTTGAGGTATTCATCCCAATCGTCTTTGTCACTGGATATGTATGCGCGTATATATTCATTGAATGTTCGGTGACTGCGTTCTACAGTACCCAAAGTTTGATGATGGTACGGTGTTGAAGTTTTATGTTCAATTTTCAACAATTTACACAGTTCTTTGAATAAGCTATTTTTATATTCCGTGCCCATGTCTGTCAAGATTGTTTTCATTTGTCCATAAATCAATATGAAATGCTCGAACACGGCTTTAGCGACTGTTGTTGCGTGTTTGCTTGGGACTGGGATAGCTACCAAATATTTAGTTAGATCGCATATAATGGTAACTGCATATTCGTTTCCATTTATCGACTTCGGTAAAGGGCCTACTGTATCGATTTGTACAATATCGAATGCCTTCGGAGGTGTCTCCGTTATTGTCATTGGTTCTTTGATATGTTTATTAATTTTATTTTTCTTGCAGTGGATGCAGTTTTTTATATATTTTCTTATATCATTTTTCATGTTCAGCCAGCTATACTTCTGCTTGATCTTATCTGTCATGCGATTTATTCCTGGGTGGCCACCACTAATAGGATCGTCATGATATTTATGCAGAATTTCCTTTATTTTCCCGGGATTTGTCATGTATATAACCTCTGGGGTTAGAGCTATTGTTAACTTTTTGAGAACTTTATTACCCATTTCTATAAATTTGCCTACTGCAGTATAATTCTTTTTAAACAATTTGTCCCCTAAGGACAACTGTACTTGTACAAGTCCTAAATTGCCGGCTTCTCTTTCGAGCCTGGTAAAGAATTATCCTAAGTCAATCTTATCCTCAACAATTAGGTTGCTTGTATCAAAATTGCTACAAATTTTCTTTCCTTTTTTGAAATAAAATTTCGGAGGATTGAAAACGAGCTCGACATGTCTTTTTACTTCAAATTTATTTAGCGCTTCGTATATTTTGGGGTTCTCTTTGTGACTTTCTTTAATTTCAGTTTTATTACTGATCTTTTTAGCTGCTGATCTTGTTGTTATTTTAAATATTTTATTTGCTTCTACTGACATATCTTTTAAATTTGTAATTGTTATGCGGGATAATGCATCCGCGATATGATTTTCTTTACCAGCTATATACTCCACTTCAAAATCGTACTCTTCTAAATCTAGTCTTACTCGTGTCAGCTTTGAGGAAGGACTTTTCATTGAAAATAGGTATGTTAGTGGGCGATGGTCGGTTTTAACTAGGAATTTTCTGCCATATACGTATGGTCTGAAGAAAGTTATGGCCCAATGGATTGTGGCTAGTTCTTTTTCTATTGTAGACTTGTTGGTTTCGCCTTTTGTAAAGGACCTTGAAGCGTAAGCAATTGGTAACTGTTTGCCATCGTGTTCTTGGCTAAGGACTGCACCACAAGCGTATCCACTAGCGTCTGTTGTTATGCAGAATTCTTTTCCGAAATCTGGGTATTGCAAGAGTTTTGGACTAATTAATGCTTCCTTTAAGTAGACAAAAGCTTTTTGACATTCTTCTGTCCATTCGAAGGCAACATTCTTTTTGCATAGCCTAGCTAACTTTCTAGAATGTTCTGCAAAATTCGGTACAAATCTTCTGTAATAATTACAGAAAGCTACGAATCTTTTAACTTCATCCGCTGTTTTCGGTATTGGATAGTTTTGAACGGTTTCAAATTTACTTGGATCGGGTAATATTCCTTTGTTTGTGCATTTATGTCCTAAATAAGTTACTTCCTGACTGAAAAATAGGCATTTATCTGGATGTAATTTTAGGTTGTATTTTCGGCAAGTGGAGAATACGTCTCTTAGATTTTTTAGCATGTGATTTTCGGAACAGCCTAATACAACTAAGTCATCCATGTAGAGAAATGCTTGGGATGGTTTGAGACCTGCGAATGCTAGGGTCATCATTCTTTGAAATGAATTTGGTGCTACTTTTAAACCGTAGGGTAGTCTTTTGAACCTATATGTGCCATTTTCGGCTGTAAATGAAGTTATATCCCTCGAATCTGGGTGTAGTTCGATTTGATGAAAACTTGACATAAGGTCTAGGCATGAAAAATATTTTGCTCTTCCAAGTTGGTCTAAAATGTCATCAATTCTTGGAAGTGGGAATTTGTCCGCTGCTAGCTTTTTATTTACGTGTCTGTAATCGACCACTAGTCTCCATCTTTTTTCTGTTTTTCCTGGAAGTGATTTTTTAGGGGGATTGGGCTATTATATTCCGATATGGAAGGTTCTATTATATCATCTTCTATTAGCTTATTTATTTGTTTGCTGATTTCTCCCTTCTGGGTTTGAGGCAATCTGTAATTTTTTATGTAGACTGGGGTGTCATCCTTCATGTGTAATTTCTGTTTGTAGAAATTATTATAGGTGATTGGTTCGGTTTCTAATGCGAATATGTCTATAAATTCTGTGCAAAGTGTTGTTAATTGAGGGTTGACGAATTTTGGAAAATTTTTTGTTAATCTTTTTAATTTTTCTGTATCGGTGCAATTTTTACTGTGTGTTTGTGTTTTAATTAGTGTGTAATCATCTAAGTTTTCGGTATTGATTTTGTAATTTTGGATAGTTGTGTTTTTATGTGTAGTCTTAATGATTCTAACGAAAGTTTGATCCTTATTTGTTATTGTGTTTGCTATGAAAATGCCTTCAGATAATTCTTGGTGTGGGATAAAAATGTTTTTGTTATCGGTATTTACTTTAATTTGTCTAATAACTTCCGATCTAGCCGGAATTGTGATTGTGTTGACGGACAGACAATTTGTAAGATGCATTGTTATTGTTTGGGGAAGATCATATGGTCTTAGGATTAATTTATCCTCTGTTTTTCCATAGTCTAGAATGCAATTGTACTTTTTTATGAAATCCAGCCCTATTATTCCATCGCATGGAATTGGGAAATCGTCGTCTACGACATGAAATTTATGGTAAATAAGAAGTTCATCGCCTTTTAAGTCTGCTTTAATTGTGCCTAGAGTGCTGGTTATTCCCTGACCAATGCCTTTTAGATCTGTAATTTGTTCCGTATTTATTTTATGACTTTTATTAATTTGATTCTTTTTTATAATGGAGATGTCTGCTCCTGTATCGATTAAAAAGTTTGAAATTACATTATTTAGAGATGTCCTTGTTGCTATATAGCTGTTTAGATGTAAGTTTAGTACGCATATTTTTCTTTCTTTTACTCTTGAAGTGGAGCTTCTTGGTTTTCCGTCTGCGTGCAGCTGCGCACGTTACGGGTCTGGTTGTAGGGTCTGTTGCTATTTCGGGATTGTGATCCTCTTTGGTTATTGTTATAACTATTATTGTTGGTACTACTTGGTCTAGAATTGTTGTTGTACCTTGGTTGCGGTCTAAATCTCCTGTTTTGGTAATTCCCATAGTTGTTACTTCGGTAACCTCCACGGAAATTACTCCTGTACTGACCTTGTTGTCGTACATTTAAAATTGTATTAGAGCTGCCTGTAATTTCGGTGCAGCTGTTTGTAAATTTAGAGATTGCGTCGTTCATCGTTGTGAACGTTCCTGCTTGCATGATCATTTTGACCTTGTCATTAATTAATTTTTAATTTTAATTTAATATAATATTTGTTCTATCGTGCTTTCGTTGCTTATAAAATTCCTTGCCGTACCCTTCAGTTTTGTTTTTATCATGGTAATGGCCAATGCCTCGTGTGTATCCTTGATTTGCTCAAGTATATCGAGTGCATCTAGGAAACTATGTAGATTTTCCGGTTTACCATCAAACTCTGGTAATACTGACGAAGCAGTTTTGATAAATTCAACTACTGTTTGTGGCATTGTGACGTTTATTATGAGACGTGTATTGGGTGTTGGTTTATACGCGTTGTTGTACAGTGTTTAATCGTCTCAATTTATTTTTTATATAATTTTTGATTGAAATAATAATTGCGATAATTAAACATGTAACCATAAATGCGACCAAAACTACCCATTTATCAGACAGTTCTTCTTTATTTTCAACAGGTATAGGGTGTGGTTCGTACTTAACTATTCTATTTTCAGAGTTTTTCTCTGCTGAACTTTCTTTACCAACTTCATATCCTGCTATACCTACTAGAATGCTGTTTACAGCAATTTTCCACCATGTTGCCAATTTAAAACAGTAAAAAATTTTTCTTCTTACATTTTTATTTTTATTTACTCAGTTTCCTTATTAATCTATTTATTTCTTCTTCTAATGTGGAAGGGTATACTAAGTCTTTCATTGTGGGTTCTCTACCCATTCCTATATAGGACCAAACGTGTTTTAAATATTCTAAATTTTTCCTGTTGCCTCCCTTGTTACGAGGTCTTGACCTTTGTATTCCTATTTCTTCGTTTTCATGCTCTAGCTTATCAACAATATCATTGATTAATTCATAATCAAGATCAGGTGGTAGTGCATTATCCATAAGAAATAGGTATTTTTACATTCCAATTTACTCAATTTATTAACATTGATGAAAAATTTTGTCAAATTCTTTTTGAGTCTCAATCTCTTTCATTATTGATACTGACATGTAATTAAACTATTTATAATCCCTAAGCAAATTTAATTGCTACTGGTTTAGCGGCCATAAGGCGTGCTCAAATTATTCTAATATACTTATATTTTAATAGCTGCTATTCTTGCTGCCAGTCACCATATTTTGCGCTGCCAGTCTTGTTGAGTGTTGGGGTTTATTGTCATCAAATTATTCCACTCTTTTTTTTTTTTGCACTATACCGCCAGTTGGGTTGCTTCTATTATTCCACCCTTTTTATGCCTTTATTTGTGAAGCCCATTCGACGGATTTGCCACCAGGTAAGTCCAATTGTTTACCCGCCGTATATAGCGGTTTCATGAAAAGCAGGTAGGTATCCGCATAAAATGGTGTAGTGTCCTCACCAGTTGTAGCATCTAAATTTTCCTCCTGTTTAGTGTTCAGTGTAGGCAGCTTATTAAATTCAAATTTACATGCTGAGAGCCAAAAACTGTATCTTCATCTTTAAATAATTGCAATAGAACGACCAAAACTGGCAGGATCTCCATGTAATGTGATTGAATCGCTGATGTGTAGCGTATGATCAGAATTGATTGTTCTTTATTCAAAAGCTTTCTCTTTTATACATTTCTAGCTTAACTTACGTATACAAACTTACACTAATACTTAGACACTTTAAGTATTTGCATTGTGTGCAATGTCAGCACATAATTTGGTAGTTCACGTCGACCAACCGATAGTGTCGATCAGTCGTGCTGATCGATACGTGTGTTGGTCAAAGCGACGCATTGAGTAATGGGTTGACAATTTGATAGGTGTCAGTTGGTATATGCTGTTGAACTCCCGTGGGTTCAACATAATTTAAGTGGGTCAATATTTGAAGTGCATTGACAGTGAAAAGCATTCTGAGTAATGCTACACTAGTCTAAAAAAAACAGTCACTAATTTGTGAGCTGGTTGTAGGCAGATCACAAAAATAAAAAACATGGAAGAAGAAGCGTTTGCCGCCTGTTTGATTTTTAAAAAAATAGAAAATGAAGAAAGGTATTATGTTAATTATTATTATACTCGTATTAATATAATTTGTTAACAAAAATGTTTCCTTGTTTATGGTACAGACTTGTTCGCAGGCGAAATCTTGCCAGTTTGAGGGACACGGAGAACCCATTTCTGTTGAAGGAGGAAATCTTCCGCAAATTTTTAACGTTTCCCAAGACGCTATGCTGGGACCTTATGCAGGAGCTGAAGCGAGAATTCCGTTCGAGCTTCGGGTAAGAACAATTGTTTGGTTATTCTATACGAAAGCACTTAATTGCTAAAACACATCCAAAATTATCAGAAAAGTTAATGAGCGACGTGCTTTGATCGGTATCAATAATCCGAAAGCAGAGATCCAATTTTTTTTTCTGCAGAGAGATATTTGCAACCAAAGTAACAAATTTTCTATAAAATTTGTGTGGTTAATATATCTGTATCGGTCCGGCTGAGGGTTATTTCTTTGAAGCGCGGCCAAAGGTCGCCTACGTTGACAGTGCTCTGCATATAAATACCATGGATCACGCGCTCCATTTGGGATCATAGCAGGGGTATTTTTACGTGCGTTCTTATAGAATTACCAATTGTTTTACAAAAAGTATGCTCGTCCCTTAAAACTGCTATTTTATACCTTTCATGAACATGAAATATTATATTAACTTTGGTCCGATGTTTGTAACGTTTAGAAATATAAGAGATAGACCCACCATTAAGTATACCAAACTGATCAGGACGATGAACTGAGTTGATACAGCCATGTCCGTCTGTCCGTCTGTCCGTCCGTCCGTCTGTTTGAACGCAAACTAGTCCCTCAACTTTTGAGATATCTCGATGAAATTTGGCACAAGGATGTAGTTTTGTATTATATTAGGCATTTGTCGGATCCGGTATAATCGGGTCACTATAGCATATATCTCCCATACAACCGATCGTTCAAATAAGAGGATTATGACCATTTGTCCCTCATTTTTAAAGATTAAAACTTGAAACTTGGTGAGATATTTTCTTATGGATAGCAAAAGATTTTGTAAAAAAATCACCAAGATCGGAGTTATATATAGTATATATCCCATAAAACCGATCGTTCAGATAAGAGGATTATGGCCATTTCTCCCTCAACAACAACGCGCATTTAAGTTTGCACGTATTCATGAAAGGTATAAAGCCTTCGGCACAGTCCTTACTTGTTTAGTTTATTTCAGTACTTTATTTCCTCGCAAACGGGTCTTATCAAAGCTGTGTAGGAAACAGCCACTTTGCTGCTATGAGTCAGCCGTCGGTGTCCCGAAACATAAAAGCCATTTGCAGGCTTGTTGTTGAGCACAAAAATGCTGAAATAAGCTTCCCTAGTCCCTAGTTCCCTGAAACAACAACTTGAAAGTCCGATTCCGGATTACTGTTACCGAGGCCAAAACGCGTCTTTTGATACCTTTCCCGATCATTTTGGACATGTTTTAGCAGTTGTCTCCTAAAGGAAACAATTACCAATATTGAGCTGAACCAAAGGAACACATTGCGCTGATAGCGGCCAAGGCACTGCCACCACCAATACTTTACATTGAAGGTGGCGCTCACACACCAATGTTTGCTAACATTTTTTGTCAGTAATATTCAAATACTTACCTCCTTCCATTTCGCCGGAGTGCGTCTAGGACCCTTGAGAGCGTTTAACGACTCTGACAACTCTCTCCATAACTCTGACATCCTTCTAGGATTGGTTGGGTCATTTTTGTTACTCCTTATTTGGGGGTGGCTGTCTATAAACGCCAGATAGCAGTCGATTTGCTCTTTGCTTGTGCGCATGTTTTTATCCATGGCATATAGCTTTACGAGGTGTGTTCAAAACGTATCGCGAATTTTGAATTTTCGCTGGTTACGTATATTCGAATTTCGAATTTTTTGTGGCGTTATGTTGGTACTCATGCCGACAAGCTCGGCCATTGTGAATGTTCAGTTAATTGTTGACAGCTGCTTTGCTTGCACGTGTTTTGGATCGTCTTCGATTTTTACCTATTCAAAAAAATGGATCAAAGAACCTGTATCAAATTGTGTTTGAAAAACGAAACTAAGTGCGCGGATGCATTCCGAATGTTGACTGTGGCATACGGAGAAGCTACCTTGGACCGAAGCAACGTTTATCGGTGGCACAAAATGTTCTCAGAAGGCCGAGAAGATGTGCAAAGAAGAACAAAAATTGGCTTTTGCACCACGATAACGACTTTTTAGCCAAAAACAACACCCTAATGATGCCGCAGCCACCGTATTCCCCAGATCTGGCCCCCTGTGACTTTTTCTTGTTCCCTAAACTGAAGAGGCCCATGAAAGGACGACATTACGCTTCTCTTGACGAGATAAAGACGGCATCGAAGGAGGAGCTGAACAAGATACAAAAAAATGACTTTTTGAAGTGCTTCGAAGATTGGAAAAACCGTTGGCACAAGTGTATAATATCTCATGGGGATTACTTTGAAGGGGACAAAATAGATATTCATGAATAAATAAATAATTTTTGAAAAAACACAAAATTCGCGAAACTTTTTGAACACACCTCGTATATGGCAATATGGGTATCAAACGGAAGGTTTTTGAGGCCGTATACCAACCAGAATATTTTTAAGTAGGACTGCCACCTAGGGTTGCCACCTGACTGTATTTTAATTATTCCTTCTTATATCGACCACTATCTCGGTGCTCTTGGTAAGTAAGATTATTATGGTAAGTAAGATTATGCGACAAATTCGAAAAATACCGAGCAAGGCTCGGTCACCCAGGTACTATATTTTTAAAAGCCGTTTTCTTCTGGACCGCAAAGCTCAAAAACGGCTAGACCGAATTAAATGAAATTTTGCACGTGGTTTTTGCTGGAGCCCGACATGGTTATAGGCTACAAGAAATATTAGAATCCGGGAAGGTTTTGGAGATATCTTGCAAAATGTGGACCAGGGTAACCTCATAACGTGTTCATACAATATGGGTATCAAATGAAAGGTGCTCGCGAGTGCTTTAACATGGTGTAGTTATTAGTACATTATTAGACCCCGGTTTCTAAGTATTGCCCCAAATATGGACCAGGTGTGGCCCTAGAGGGGTTTCCTACAATATGGATGTCAAATGAAAGATGTTGACGAGTGCTTTAACATGGTGTAATTATCAGTCCCATATGATACCCCGTTTTCAAGGTATTGCCCAAAATATGGACCAGTTGTGGCCCTAAACGGGTTTCCTATAAAATGGGTGTCAAATGAAAGGTGTTGACGAGTGCTTTAACATGGTGTAATTATTAGTCCCATATAAGACCCCGTTTTTGAGATATTCACCAAAATATGGACCATGTGTAGGTAGACTTAGAAGATGTTCGTATGCGAAACTGTTTCTGATAAAACTTTTAATCAGAGTGTGGTTTTTAGATCACTTTTTTCGAGATATCAACCTAAATGTGGACCTGTGATAGAAATATGGTGCTTTTCAAGTACGTGGATGTACAGTTTTTTGTTATTCGGTTTAACTCTTAAACTACCGCACATTCAAATGTACATAAAAAACTAACATCGCTTGACTTTTCTATTAAGTATGTAAACTTTTGAAATAGAATATGCATTTCGTTTTGTTTGAAATTTAATAGCATATTTCTTTCATATTGCGTGAGAAAGAGTTTCAAACAGTGACTCTTTAACTTTTGAAAAGTTGCGGTTACGAATAGTTAAAAAAAAATTTCATCAGTGTAAGTTTATATACAAACCTGTGCGAATAATTTTGAAACAGTTGAAAACACTAAAAGTTGCGAATAGTTGTGTACATTTAAAATAAGAGTTAAAATCAGAGAAAATTTAAATCGCTGTGCGAATAATTGTGAAACAGTAAAAGTTTATAATTTACGAATAGTTGTTTACATTTAAAAAAATAATTAAAATCAGTGGAATTCTATATACCTACATACGATTAGTTGTGCACTTACAAAAAAGAAAAATGGCGAAAGTGCGAACCAGGCTAAGTCGGAAATCACCGCACAATGCTTTAACAGCATCTACATATCGTGCACAAGAACGACCTCTGATTTACCGTTTTTCCAGTAGATGCGCGCTTAACTACCGTATAAATGTGGATTATGCTAACTCAAACGATCTTCAAACAGGAAGAATGAATGTGGTTTGTGCACATTGCGGTGCAAAAAAATGGAGTGGGGAGGCTCCAGGTTTATGCTGTGCTAATTCTTCCTAATCTTCAGGAGCCGCCGGACCCACTAAAATCCCTAATTCTGGGCACTCACCCATTATCAAAGCATTCTCTGGATAATGCCAGGAAGTACAATAGTTTGTATCAAATGACTTCTTTTGGCACACATGAAATAAGAGAAGGGAATTTCATGCCAACCTCCAAAATTCAAGGCCAGGTATACCATCTTATTGGTTCACTGTTACCGGAACCGAATGTACATGCCCAGTATCTTCAAGTGTACTTTATTTCCGAGGCTGACCAAACCTCAATCAAACATGATGCCAGCATTAAATTTGGAACTTATAGAAATACTACAAAATTTTATGCATACATATAACTCTTTTATTTTGAGCTTCAAATATAATAAGATAACATTACTTTTATTTTGAAAAATACGTTAAAATGGTCAATTCTAAGTAAAAAAAAGAATTTTTAAAATAAATTACATTAAGATTATAACAATTGTGTTTTTTTGCTTATTACTTGAAAAAAAACGAATTCGAAAAACTGTCTGAATGAAAGGTGTTCGAAATGTTCTGAACTTATTTTAGCTATAAAGAACTTTGTTAAAAATTATAATATAGTAGTTGAAAGTTTATTTTAGGCTAATTTCTCATAATTCAAGCCTGATATCTCTACTAAAATTCAAACACACTATAGATATTAGTACAGATACTGAAGTACCTTTAAAGTAAGCCCAATATGATATTTTTCCTATTATTCTATTAGACCGCCGTGGTGTGAAGGTAGTGTTGCCGGCCTACCACACCGAAGGTCCATGGTTCGAGCCCTGGTACAGGTAACATCAAAAGTGATTTGAAAAAAGTTTTTTAAAACGGGGTCGCCCCTCGGCAGTGGTTTGGCAAACTCTCCGAGTGTATTTCTGCCATGACAGGCTTCTCAGCAAAAATTCGTCTCCTTTGTAGATGCCGTTCGGAGTCGGCAAAAAACTGTAGGTCCTACCAATTTGTAGGGAAAATTCAAATCGGCACACCACAAATTGGAAGAGAAGCTTGGCGCAAAAATCTCTTAGGAGGTTTATGATGATATACCTGTTGTATATCGCGCCATAGAGATAGAGATTCTATTAGAACTATGAAGAGTTTTTGGCAAAATATCTATTTTGCAACAGTGGGGGACTCGAAATCGGACTTAGAGCTGTGGTGTCTTCAGCAATTTCTCTTAGAATTATCTGTAGATTACGTTTTTGCTATACTCCTTATGGAAAAAAATTTGACCCGATCTGTACATATTGCAAATGCGATTTTTTATAAAAAAGAAAAAAAAAAAACACAAGTAAAGAAAGGGCTCTCTTCGACTGTGCCGCAGACTCTATACCTATAATGAATAGGCAACACTATTTTAAGTGCCCGATCCTTACTCACAATTAGCAAAAACTAGGCAAAACTGATCATGTAAAGATACATAGCCCAAACCCCATTTATCGGAACAATCGATTGTATGGAAGCTATACGAGTATGTTATGTAAATCCGATCTGATTGATTTTCACTGCACACATTACATATACAAGGTGGCGCAAAAGTTATCCTCCTATCAGAAAATGCTATAAATTTTGCGATTGGCCCCTAAACTCAGTTCTGTTTTGACATTTGTGTAGTAAACACATGCGAAATACACTTTAATAAACAGTGTTACGCTACACTGCTCCAGAACGCGGAATATTGCTGACTATTTATTTGACCAATAATCGGTCGGGGCCAAACGGTTACTGTGAATGGTGAGCGCTACAGATGAATTGGGATTGGAAAACATGTGGTTCCAACAAGACGGTGCAACAGCACACACTGCACGTGCCACAACCGATATGCTGAACATCGGAAGCTTACTTTTGCGCCACCTTGTATAATAAGTACCAAACCTGCAACATTTTACGTTCCTAGTTTTTTAATTGCAAACTTTATAGTCCAAAACCCTTTTATAAAACTATGCGTTTGATTGTTCCGATCTTGCTGATCCCGACAAATCATTAATCTCATGCAAAATGGAGGCTCCATACCAAATTTCATCAAGATATCTAAAAAACTGAGGGACTAGTTTGCGTACAAACAGACAGACGGACAGACGGACATGGCTAAATCGACTCAGCTCATCGTCCTGATCATTTCGGCATACTTATTGGTGGGTATATCTCTTCTTCTTCTCATACTTACAAACATCGGACCAAAGTTATAAAACCATTATGATCATGAAGGGTATAATTAAAACAATTGATATGAAAATAGCTTTTGCATTTTTTCCAGTATACATAAACATATCTATTGTCACAATAATAACAATAGTCATTAAGTTGAATTTTGTTATAGTTCAAGCATTAAACTCACAGATACCAAATCTTTGTTTAAGAACAAATTTGATTGTACTATTTGGCGACATAAATATAAAGGTAGTCTTATTTTGTATACCAACAATTGAATTTAATTGCTGTTTTCACGGCCTATACATTTACAAAGTACCATGACTATAAACGAGCTTAAAGCCAATAATAATAGTTTATTAATAAATTATTAAAAGTTTGTATAGAGTAGAATAGAAAAATTTTAGAGACAACCGCCATAGCTTTACTCATAGATCAATATCGTTAGTATTCATATACAGGGTGGCTAATGAAAGCCGCTACCAAAAAAAAATTAAATAACTTTTTTTCTATTTAATGAATCTGGTTAATTTTTTTTTTATTTTGCAGATTGACTTTTACGTTTAACAAAAATGGATAACTGGGACACTGAAACAAGAATTTGGATTGTCCGCCGCTATCACGCACTGGAGTCCGTAGTTTCGGTTCAAAGAGAGTATAGGCGCACGTTTGGCGGCAATCCTCCGAGCAGATGGACCATAATAAGACTTGTAAACAATTTTGCCGAGCATGGGACAGTCAACAGAAGACTTTACCATCGAAACCCTTCAGTTCGAACGGAGGAAACAATCGCTGCTGTAGCTGCTGCCATACAAAACAATCCACGTGTTTCGACAAGAAGCTTATCTGCTCAAATGGGTGTAAGCAGACAGTCATTACAGTCAATTATGCACAAAGATTTGGACTTATTCCCATATAAAATTCAAATGGCCAACAAACTGAACGCTGCAGACTTGCCGATTCGCTTGGAATTTTGCCAGAAGATGCTTCAAATGGTGGAAGAGGATGGAAACATGTTGAACTGTCTTTTCATGTCTGACGAGGCCCATTTCGATTTAAACGGCAACATAAACAAACAAAATTGTCGAATATGGAGTGCTTCCAACCCACAGATACTCCATGAGACGGAATTGCATCCACTTCGTGTCACAGTGTGGTGTGCAGTTTCATCACGCTGCATTGTCGGGCCCTACTTCTTCGAAGAAAACGGTCACACCGTTACGGTTACTGGAGACCGTTACTTGAGCATGTTGAGAGAGTTTTTCTATACAGAATTACGCCGAATGAGAATTTCTTTCAACTCTGTGTGGTTTCAGCAAGATGGTGCAGCTCCTCATATAGCCCAACCTGTTATGACAGAATTGCGACGAAAATTTCCCAATAAGCTGATATCCAGAAACTCCACATTCCGTTGGCCACCCAGGTCGCCTGACCTTACTGCACCTGACTTTTTCTTGTGGGGTTATTGCAAACAGGAAGTCTTCAAAGCAAAACCAACAAATTTGAATGAACTAAGGCAATCCATTCGAGAAACAATTGCGGCTATTCCTGTCTCAACTCTCCAAGCAGTAATGAACAACTTTTTGGTAAGATGCCGCACATGCATCGACGAGCAGGGGGGGCATTTAAATTCCATTATTTTTAAAACTTATTAAGCTATATTTAATAAAATTTAATTAGTTTTAACATGAATAAAAGAAAAATGAATTCCATACACTGAAAAAAAAATTATTTGAGTTTCTTAATGTAGCAAAATTCATCAGCCACCCTGTATTAACTAGTACGTAGGTAGATTTTCGAAGGGTTATTAAATACAAAAAACTGTTAATGCCGTTTTCTAGAGTAAATAAACTTTAAAATTTCAAACCAAGGTATATTTGAAGAAAGAGCAAATTTGTTTAAAGCAGGTTTGTATAACTAAGGAACCTTTTTTATAGGTATGCTTCGATTTTTACTTGATCTGAGTATAAATAGGAGTGAATACGCATTGTTCCTTCATAATATCTGCAAGGCTCACCGGATACTGTTCAGTCTATAAGTGCATTTTATAACCCGTCATTTACTTAAAAAATAATATGAATAAAAGGGCGCTAGAGTTTGAATGTAAAAATGATCCAGATATTATAATAACTAGTATATCCCGTAGTCGAAATTCGACCACCTGAAATTAGTTAAAGTTATTAAATCCTCTGTTCATATATTTGAGAAATTTTTGTTACTGAAATTAATTATATATAGTAGAGTGGTTTAGGACCGCTTTCATAAAAGTCGCTTTACACTAAACGGCGGGTAATTTGACAACTAACCGAAAAAAATCAGTCCATTAAAGACCGGTAATCATTAATAGGAGATGGCAGAACGAAACTAGGCATTGAAAATGACAAGGGATGACGTAAAATCGTTCCAACAAAAAACCGGCAAAAACAGTCCTTAGGAATATTTGAAAGCCCACCAGATTCGGACTTATTTCAATAAAATAACTTGGATTTGATGGACATATACCACCATAGTTAGACTTATAATATATATAATGGTTACTTTAACTCAATGTGCTCAGTGAGTGAAAATATGTCCACCATTTGGACATGGTTTCCATACTGTAATTTTTTGGTTATTAGTATACAGGCAGTGTTTTTTTGTAATCCATTTACCGGGAGAAAACTACAAATTCAATTTAGCAATTCCGATTCAACGACGCACCTTCCTAGTTTGACTCTGCTTTCTTTTTGATCTGAAATTTTGAATTAAAAGGCGGCCATGGCTGGTTTGGAGTCCCGTTTTAATATTGAAGTTTTATGAACAGTAAACATTTACATTTTATTATAAACACTTATGTTTTTTAGGATTTTAGGATGCATCTAAATACCCGTTTGATTGCGCATGGAAAAAAAAATATTTTGAATTATATGAACAGGAGGCGACTATGGGTGTTTTGAACCTCATTTTTATAATGGAGTAAAAATTTTAATTTTGAATTATTGTTTGCAAAGAATAGTGCAAGATATGTTGAAAACAAATATTTTACGATGCATCTAAATAACCGACCGTAAATAGTGGCCATCCATACCTTTGAATTTCATTTTCATTATAGAATTTTACAAAAAATAGAAGTTTGATGGCGTTTTTAAAGAAAATTTAAATTTTCAATTATGTGAGCAGCAGCGAATTTGGATGCTTTTGAATCTCATTTTCGTAATAAAGTTCTATTAAAAAAAGTTTTGCTCAGTGTAGGGTACTCAAATGAAATTGGACAGACGCGCCGACGCCGGTGTATACTTTAACTCAATTTAGTTAATGAGTAAGAGAATGAAAATATTTCAACCGGTTTCCATTTTGGTTTTTTTTTGTTTTGGATATACAGAAAGTGCTGTAAATTTAGCAAGTTTCCTTTAGATCTGGCTTTTTTGAAACCCATTTAGCGGGGGAAAATTACAACTTCAGTATATGGGTTTCTGGTTTTTTTCCATAACCACAATTTAGACATGTATAAAGACATTTCATATTGACTTTTATAGCATTTTAATAATATTTTGTGATATATATTTATATGACCTGAACCTATTATTTCTTATGGCTGTTCGTATAAGCTTACCTAGGACTATTAATCAGAAAAAACTTAATTCTTAAAAAAAAAAGAGGTGCGGTCGCGGTACCGCCGTCAGAAGCTATAGCTTTTTTGCATTAAAAGAAGCTCATAAATATCATTGTTATAGAAAATAATTTTTATTTGTTCAAAGTATGTGTTGATGAAATTTTTAGGAATATGTTTAATAATTAATGCAATTTAAATAAAATTATGTCAATTTAAATTTATGTGTAATTTATTCATCATTACATTCTATCATTGAAATTATTGGTTTATGATAACTAAAGTATGTTTTTTTACACGTTTATTATTTGATTTGCCTAATGTATTTGTTGATGTACTTGGCTCTGTTCTCGTATTTGTGAAATTTGTTCTTGCTCGTTTAATTTTTTTTACGTTCTCTATAATCTTTACATCTTTGAGCATTTGATGTATGCGCACTATGACGTTCTCTAAACTCTTTAGCTCGTTCAGCATTTGTTTTTGCAATTTTTTTTGTCGTCGTCATGCATGGGCTGTGAAAATATTTAATACGAAATTGTTTACTCAATTTTTTTATATTATATAATTTTTTTTATATATTTTTTTTATATATTATTATATATTATATATATATTTTTTTTTTTGACTATATTGAACTTACATTTGTGAATTCCCATCCTGTTGATTGGTTTGATCACTATTATTCGTTAATGAACAATTTTGTGATTGAACGTCATGAACATCAACATTTATTACTTGTTGAACCCAATGCATGTTACTTTGAGACGAATCATTGTTGGAGTTGTTCATTATACATGAACTTTGTATAAAGTTACAATTCTTCGTATATTTCTTAAAAAGCCTATACTCATACTCTGTCTTTTATATAGTTATTTTACGAACATACACTGATCATTTTATTAATGATTAACACTCACTGATTATTGTAGTAACAAGTACACTTAAAAATTACGCACCACGAATTTTTCTTTTTTTTTGGTTATGGCGCCGACAAAAACGACCGTTGGACGTATACAAAGAGAAACTGATGGCACTATACCTGCCGTGCGACGACTACAACGACCTTTGCGCATGCGCGGCAATTTAGCTTAGCTGCTTGTGAGAGCACATGATGCTGCGTGGTCGTCTATAGCATATCTGCCGGTGTATATACTATGCTGTGTGTGTGTGCGTGCGCGCTTGTTCGTGGGAGAGAGAGAGAGAGAGAGAGGGGGAGAGAGAGCCCGTGCCGTTTGTAGCTCACTCACCCATATACAGAACACGCCCTCTGTACTTCATTTGTAACGTAGCGTTACAATTGCACGACCCCCACTGTAACTAACCAACGCCTAAAAGCATGCTGTTCGCGCCGCTCACACATATTAGTATCAGACATACATATGTACATATTCGCCTTGCCTGGGTTTCGGCGTAGACACACATACATATTATTTCAGCCTGTAAATTTAGTTTTAAGTTGAGTATGAATTCAGTAATAAATGAACTAGCAGAGCATAAGTCACGCGTCGCCTTTATTTTACTCCGCTACTAACGCAACAACTGGTCCTTCAGTCCGGATTTCGGTATACAACGCAAAATCGATTGATAATCGTTTTACATAAAATTAAAGCGCAAATTTATTAAAAATACACTTCGGTATTTAAAACAAATGAACGCACAAACGATCTCGCGAAAAGTAAAACGCGGGACTACATTGTTTAACTAATGCAAAATTAAAAGTCATTTTAAGGTCGAATTCATTTCTTTGATTTACCGTTTTGAAGCGCAATTTGCAATGAACAAAAGAGACTCAGCCCGAAATGCTATTAAGCGCTCCCTTGAACTCAGTAAAACTGAAAGCGGTAAATATTCCAAGCAACAACTGGAAGTATACATAGAGCTTCTACGTGAACAATGGAGTCGATTTAATATTTCTCAAGAGAGTGTTGAAGAGTCATGCGGAGCTAGCGCCATAGGAGCCGAGCAGTGCGAAAGAGAACAAGGAGAACAGTGGTACGCAGCAGCGATGTCGAACTTTAAAGCAATGCTTGAAGCACAATCCACTCTTAACACAACAACAACAAGCGAAGTTCCACGTAACACATCTGTAATTCCAAATATCAAACTTCCAACCTTTAATCTACCGCAATTCGAAGGAGACCCAACAACATGGCTCACATTTTTCGACAGTTTCAGTGCCAGTGCTGACTGGAAGCCAAAAACTACATTACTTACGTTGCTGCCTGTCTAACGAGCCGCTGCAGCTGATATCCAATTTCAAGCTTCAAGACGCAAACTTCAACGAAGCTTGGAGTTTACTAATAACGCGATACAATATTCCACGGGTTATAAAAGACCACCATTTCCGTGCTATTTTCTCTGTGCAAAAAGCAGACAGCGACACTCCTAAAGCTATTAAAGGTGTATTAGATCCTATCATGCAAAATGTGCGTGCGCTAAAAGCTTTGGCGCTGCCGGTTCAACATTGGGATGAAAGGCTTGCACACGTAATAGTACATCGGTTAGCAAACGAAACAAGACGCCAATGGGAACTGTCACTTGGGGAACAACAGGAGGTAGAGCTTAAGTCTTTGCAGGAATTTCTTGAAACACGATGTCGCTCACTGGAGACAGCGTTGACGAACACCGCACCTGCGAAACAAAGCAAGAGCTGGAGCAAAAATCAAAAGGTCACCGCATATCATGTAACGCAAGCGAATCAGTGGGACTCTAAACAGTGTTTATACTGTTCTGGGGAACATAGAATATATTAATGCCCACGGTTTCGCGATATCTCAGTTCCATCGAGAAAAGAGGTGATACGTAATAAAAATGCATGTACTAATTGTTTGAGTAATATGCATAAAAAAGACAAATGTCGAAGAGCTTCAACATGCAAAATATGCAAACATCGCCACCATACGCTGCTTCATTCGTCCGAAGACAACACAAACGTCAACTTACTCGTAAGACACATGTCGCCTTCTGCCACTACCTCGCTAAAAGCATCAGAAGCCACTCCGAGCGATGCGAATTCCGACACAAATGCAGGTAAAGTCGTTCTCTTAGCTACTGCCCAGTTACGAGCAACGGAAAGCAACATATTCTACGCGCGCTTTTTGATTCGGGATCGCAATCATTTATATCTGAAGCATGCGTGCAAAAGTTACAATTAACTAAAACCCGAAGCGAAGTCATCGTGTCTGGAATAGGATGTTCAAAGGGTGTAGTAAAGGGCGAGACAACATTGCTGGTGACACCAACGGAAAGTACCGAAACCTTCCCACTATCGGTACTTGTTCTCGCTAAGCTTACAGAATGTTTACCAACGTCAAAAATACACACGGCGAGGTGGCCGCATCTCAAGCACTTGAAATTAGCAGATCCGCAATACAATATGCCCTCTCGCGTTGATTTAATTATTGGCGCTGATGAAATGTATTCGCTAATGGGCACAGAGATTATAAAGGGTCCACCGAATACTCCAGTAGCGCAAAATTCAGTGTTTGGCTGGCTGCTGTTCGGTAAGCTAAGCATCCCCGATAAGTCTACCAGCACTTCTCTTTGCTTGTACTCAGACCTCGATATGACAAGAGCTGCAATGAAGACTTGGTCACTGGATGAAATAGCTGAGACTCGTTACTTTACTCCAGAAGAGGCCATGTGTGAAAAACTATTCGACCAAACACATCAACGAAATACGCAAGGTCGTTTTATCGTACGTTTACCGTTCAAACAAAACTTAAAACTTGGTGATTCACGAGCTCGAGCGGTTCAAGCTTGGCTAAGAATGGAAAGGCGGCTCGAACAAGATAGCGAGCATCGCGCACAGTACCATGCATTCTTACAAGACATGTTAGATCAGGGTCATATGGAGCCGGTAGATCATTTGCCTTCATCGAATTACTATATGCCGCACCACAACGTTATCAAGGAATCGAGCTCTACAAAAAAACTCGCATTGTATTTAACGCATCACAGAAAACGACAAGCGGGTTCTCGCTCAATGATAATTTAATGATCGGACCTCAACTTCAGAACGATTTAGCTTCTATTTTAAATCGCTTTCAAGTTCACAAGTACGCTTTAATCGCTGACATAAGCGGTATGTATCGTCAAGTAATGGTCGCTAAAGAACACGTCGATTATCAACGCATTATATGGCGTAAAAACAAGCACGAACCGTTGCAAGATTTCCGTATGCTAAGAGTTACTTACGGTCTCGCCTCCAGTTCTCATCTCGCAATCAAGGCGTTGCAGCAAACAGCAAAGGAAGTTGCTACGCACTACCCCCTCGCATCGTCGGTAATACTTCGTGATTTTTATATGGACGATTTGTTGACTGGTAGTACGTCTGAAATAAATCTCAATGTCCTGCGTAAACAAGTATCGCAAATAGTTGGGCAGTGTTGTTTTGAACTACGAAAGTGGGCATCAAACTCTCCTATCGTTATTCGTAATATTCCACATGAAGCGAGAGAACACGCTATATCTCACCTGCTGGCTGAGGACGATACAGTGCGCGCTCTAGGACTAATGTGGAACTCTAAGGAAGATTACTTGTACTACGACATTAAACTGGGGCCGCCACCGAAACATTTTACGAAACGATCGCTTTTGTCAGATTCATGTCGCTTATTCGATCCCACTGGAAAATTAGCTCCAATCACTTTAGTCCCAAAAATGCTCTTCCAACGATTGTGGCAACTCGACTTAGAATGGGATGACGTAGTACCAGAGGACATCGCTACCTATTGGTTAAATCACCGTCATAACTTAGAATTACTTTCGGGGCTAAAAATACAGAGATGGCTTGGAACCGGAACGGAAGGTTCAACAACAGATCTGCATTGCTTCGCAGATGCGTCGGAGCAGGCGTACGCGGGTGTAGTTTACACGCGGACACAACACTCCGACGGGTCAATTACTGTGACTATGGTAAGTGCAAAAACAAAGGTCTCACCTCTACGTCCTATTTCCATAGCTAAACTCGAGTTATGTGCTGCTGTGCTGGTCTCAAAACTTCCTCATCACGTAAAGCAGTCGTTAGCTGGATCCATATCCAAGGTGTATGGATGGACGGATTCTATGAATGGATTGGCCTGGTCACAAAGCCACCCTAGCCGTTGGTCCGTATTTGTAGCTAACCGAGTCGCAACAGCCCAGTCCTACATTTCAGCGGAAGATTGGTCCTATGTGTCTACAAGCGATAATCCCACTAATTGTGCTCGCGAGGCATGTCGCCCGCAAAATTTATTCAACATGAATTATGGTGGAAGGCTCCTACCTGGTTGGCGCTGGACGTTAGCTATTGGCCTAAGTCTCCATCGATACCACCGACAGAATTGGAACTGCGTCCAAAACGAGTGCTTACTCACATCGCCGCTACTAAGACAGTGAGTTTTATAGCGCGAGATATGCTCGCTAAGTTTTCGTCGTTTTTACGCTTGAAACGCATTACAGCTTACTGGCTACGATACATACAAAATTTACGAAGAAAGCAAAGACAAGGGGGTTCGTTAACGCACGCCGAGTTGCGCGCCGCCGAAGAATACTGGATACGTCAAGTGCAAGGAGAAGCATTTCACGAAGAAATTGCCTGCTGCCAGAACGCAAAACACATTCCACTCCGTAGCTCACTCATTCGCCTCAATGTATTTCTCGACGACAACAATATTTTAAGAGTGGGTGGTAGAATTCGGCGATCCACTGTATCGTCAGACACTAGGTTTCCTATAATCTTACCGCCAAAATCAATAATCGTCACCATGATCATTAACGACCTTCACAAAAATCTTTTACACGGTGGGCCACAACTCATGCAATCCGTATTACAACGCCGCTTTTGGGTAATAGGCCTACGAGGATTGGTCCGAAAAATCTTTCATAAGTGCACTACATGTCGACGTCAAAGTGCAAATCGACAGCAGCAAATGATGGCAGACCTACCGAGTTTTAGGGTAAACCACACAGGCCGCCCCTTCTCGGTTACCGGCGTGGATATGGCAGGCTCGTTTAGTCTAAAATTTTCCAAAGGTCGCGGATCAAAATCTACAAAGGGCTATATAGCTGTCTTCATTTGCATGGCGACGGGCGCTATGCACCTAGAGTTAGCGAGTGACTTGTCTTCAGAAACATTCGTCAGCGTTATAAAAAGATTTATATCACGCCGAGGGTACTGCCGTACATACGTATCAGACAATGGTACTAATTTTGTGGGAGCTGAAAAAGACTTACGTATGATGTTTCAGCAAGCGATGCAAGATTCCAATATTCAACAATTTTTTGCGAACTCTAGCATAGAATGGCAATTTAACCCCCCAAGCGCTCCTCACATGGGCGGGTACTGGGAGTCTGCTGTCAAACGGGTAAAGTTTCACCTTAGGCGAGCCCTCAAAGCGACGTTGTTAACGTATGAAGAGTTTTACACTCTGCTTACTGAAGTCGAGGCATGCGTCAACTCACGCCCTTTGTGTCCGCTCTCAAATTCTCCATCTGACCTCGAAACATTGACACCTGGCCACTTTTTGATTGGCGAACCGCTCAAAGCCTTGACAGAACCTACGACGATCGACTTTAAAGGTAGTCTAAATCAGCGATGGCAGCTTATATCTGCTCTTTGTAACCATTTTTGGCACCGTTGGCAATCAGAATATCTTTCAACGCTTCAAGCTAGAGCTAAATGGGTGCGACCACAAAGGAACGTACAAGAAGGAGATTTAGTCGTAGTACGAGACGAGCGTCTCCCTCCTGCAAATTGGAAGCTAGCCCGTGTCTTCAAATGTTACCCGGACCAAGATGGCTATACAAGAGTGGTAGATGTCAAGACAGCGGAAGGACTATTGACCCGACCTGTCGTAAAGCTTATACCTATTTTATCAGACGAACAATCTCAGTAATACGCATATTTCAACGTCACATATTTGAACTACCCATATCGCTATGAATAGTCCAAGGAGGGCGGTATGTTCGCGCCGCTCACGCATATTAGTATCAGACATACATATGTACATATTCGCCTTGCCTGGGTTTCGGCGTAGACACACATACATATTATTTCAGCGATTAAAGCGTAATAAATGAACTAGCAAAGCATAAGTCACGCGTCGCCTTTATTTTACTCCGCTACTAACGCAACACATGCTATAATCTCATAGTGAACAGTTGAAACACTGTGCTAAAATCAAAAGCACTTCGATTTTTGCGCAAGTATGCTCTGTGTATGTGTGCATTTCCGTTTGTCGGTTTTTTATTCACTCGCCTTCGCCAAGAGTCCCCACATAAGAAGCTATAGCTTCAAAAATTTATAAAACTATATAACTAAGTAAATATTTATCTAATAAATTTTATTATGGTAAATTTTTAGTAATTTTCTTGCGGCTTTTTTTTGCAAAAAATTGGTTTTAAGAAAATATTGCTTTAAAAACTTAACAAATTCAAGTAAAGGTAATTAATTCAACTTTATAAAAAAAAAGTACTGTCCGGAACCTGGGCTCGAACCATGGAACGCACGCGTCTCGCCCGTGACGCGTATGCCTGCTTCAGAAAATATTTCCACCATTAGGAGTATACATACATATCCATATGGCTTTTGAAAATGCATGAAACGTTGATTTGGAAGTTCCACAAATTTCTCAATATTAGGGAGAGAAAATTACAATGAAATGATGGTTGTCTGTTTTTTTTTTCACTAACCACAACTTAGACATATTAAAAACACATTCCATGTTGATTTTTAAGGAAGGTATGTAAGGGTTCGGGCTATATGTCTGCCCTTTGACAAACTAAAATACAAAATTGAAGAAGCTACAAACTATGTTTTCCCCTTTTTTTATTTTAAGTATAGGGCCATTCTGTCTCATCGGAAAACCCCGATAGAAATAATGAAAATTATCAAAATTCTCCACTGAGTTTCTCGTTCCGACGGAATTGGGTTGAGATATATAAGATTATTTTAATATTATTACATATGGGCCACACTATATGTTTACTTTAAGCCAAATATTATTGAAAAAAATTGTATTTCTTTAAAAATTCATGAAGCTATGTAGGTATTTTTTTAAGTATTTTGTTTTGATAAACTGGAAACATTTTCTGGCGGTTTTTTGCAAAAATTTGATTTTTTCCCTCCAAGATAGAGGTCATACACAGAAAAATATTGGGTGAAAAATAACTTAAAAAAAAATTATGATAAGAATTTTTCTTATGCATATTTAAAAACAAATTAAATTAGCAAAAAAAAAGTTGTCCGGAACCTGGGATCGAACCTTGGAATATAAGCATCGTAGCCGAAACGCTTACCAGCTGCTCTAATACTGTATGTACAATACCGCAGTCAGATATTGTAGTTGACAGCTTTCGCTGTATGCAGAAAACTTTAATGCATTATTACAAATAAATGAAACATTATTTGTTAAACATAATATGCCTAAGCACTGCTTCTGACCCATACAAAGATATCAAAATAAATTTTTATTAAAATTCTTCATGTTTAGATATAGATATACTCTGGCAATTGATTGTATGAAAAAAGTGTTAGCCTATTAATATATAGATAATAACGCGCGGAGTAATGTTTCGTGTCGAGTCGTTGAAAGGTTTGTTAATCGTCGAGATCTAAAACTGCTCAGCTACAGAGAAAACCTCATCAGCTAAGTAAAGTAGATATAAGATAGATTATACATTAAAAAATAATTAGTTAACAGAATAAAATTATTGTTAGAAGTTAATATAGAAGTCAAAGAATAAGAAACAGTCAGTAGCTATGTGTTTAGGATAGAAAGAATTGATTTTTGTATGCTGAAAAGCGAATCTGAAATATCAAATCTACCAGAAGGAGGGTTATAATCTTGACACAAACAGCGAAAGGGCTCATTTAACTGAAAATTGGTTCGGCTGTTTTAAGACTAGAGGTTTAAAATGCCTTGAAGGACGAGACGGTACATTGAAGTTCACTTCACTTAGAATAAATGGGCCGGAGAGTGAACCATTTAGCAATTTAATCATAAAAACAATTCCAAGCATTCCCCTCCGACTAGAAAGGGTGTGCAGATTAATGAGTTTTAGACACTTCGTTTAGGGTGGCAAATTATACAAGGGATCCTAATGAAAATCTCTTAAGGCACATGGTAAACATTTTTTTGAACTGATTCTAGGCGATCTACATGAGCCTGGTAACGCGGGCTCCAAATTATAGAACCGTATTCAAGTATCGCTCTGACTAATGTAGTGAAGAGGACTTTAGTTACATAAGGGTCGCTAAATTCTTTAGACCATCGTTTAACGAATGCTAGGACACCTCTAGCCTTATTGACTGTTGTGTTAATATGGCGGTTGAAACTGAGTTTATAGTCCACAGGTCAACAAAATCATACACTTGCTCAAGAATATAATTTTTAATTGTATTGGAAGCCGGCTGAGAAATTCCACCCGAAAAACCTATGTATTTAAATTTGTTAAGGTTAAGTGACAAATATTTTAAATCGCACCAAGTAACTAGTGTATCTAGATCTGATTGTAGCTAATTTCTATTTTCAAATGACGCGAATGTCATAAAAAGCTTTACGTCGTCAGCATACATTAACATTTTTGAAAATTTCATTTTTGTAGAAATATCATTTATAAACAACAAGAACAGAATCGGGCTAAGATGACTTCCTTGAGGAACTCCTGAAGAGACATAAATGACATCGGATACTAAATTTTTAAAAACTACTCTTTGTGTCCTGTCACAAAGGTAGGAAGAGATCCAGCGATTGAGACCCGGCTGGAAGCCCAACTCGAGTTTATGAATAAGTAATGAGTGACACACTTTGTCAAAAGCTTTGCTGAAATCCGTATAAATAACGTCGGTGTGCAGATTTTTTCTAAAGTCATTTGAGACATGACTGGTAAACTCAAGTAATTCGTAACTGTGGACTTTCCCTTACTGAACTCGTGTTGGCAGTCAGCTATCAAAGTAGAGATCGGACCCGTAAATTGATTTGTAATAATAATTTCAAACTATTCTGGGATGACAGAAAGCTTTGCTATGCCACGATAGTTCGGTATGGAAGATCTACTCCCGCTTTTATGCAGCGGTAGAAGAAACGATTCTTTCCACGCAGTTGGCAAAACACCACACTTTAGTGATAGATTGAACAAATTGGTAAGGGGTTGGTGATATCGTTCGCACACTTTTTCAAAAAACATGTAGGAATCCTATCACGACCGTATTCAAAAGATTCTTTTAAGGTTTTAAGGTAAATTAGAACATCTTTGGCGCATATAATTGGTAAATTAATTAAATTTGTCCCGTGTAGCTTATAGGGATAGTTTTGGAAGTTTGAATTGGTGACGGCAGAATAGTTAGAAGTGAAAAATTGAGCAAAGAAATTTGCGATATCTTGACTATCGCTAAATATAATGTCTTGATATTTCATGGCTGAGGGAAACCCTGATACTTTACGTTTAGAATTTACGAAACCATAAAATGACTTTGGATTGAGAATAATGTCTCTTTTTGTTAGAGATATAAGGTTAATAGCACTTTTTATTTAAATCTATGTCCTTCTGATGTAGAATGGAATACAGTAAGTTATGTTTGTTTAATCCGGATTTCTTATATAAATAAAATGATCGCGTTTTCCTATTTTTCAGAGCCTTAAGTTATTTTGTAGACGAAGCTTGCGCAGGATGATCATAAGTTAACTTACGTTTAGGAATATACTTCTCAAATAGCCAGTAAATAGTGTGATTGAAATGTACGAGTAAGACGTTTAGATCGATATCACTACCAAATTCAGGCCAAGTTAATTTAGACAGTTCTTTATTTAATTTCTTGTAGTTGGCTTTGGAAAAGTTAAAATCAAAGCTACTACATGAGTAGCATTGAGTATCTTGGCCATCACTTATGGTTTCGTAGACTATTTCCATAGAAGGGTGGTAAAGGTCTTCTGGTAGAACCAACGGATCACAACGATTTACAAAAATTGGTTTATATCATCAACATACACTAAATCTAAGACTTTTCCAAACTTGTTAGCGGTAACATTTATTTGATTAATGCAACGATCGGAAATTCCATCTAAAAGTCATTGTGCCCCAGTTTGGACGGATTTGGAATAATGTTTCCATCAGATACATAGGTTATACGATATATGAGGTAAGCTGAAATCACCAAAAACAATAATTGAATCTGAAGCATTAGTCAAAAAGTTAACAGTTTTGAGCAGAGAGACATGTTGCATGTAGACTGAAAAATGTGATGCTGGAGGGATGTAGCAAACATATAAGTACATGGATACGTTCTCTAGCTGAATGCGGATGCATTTGAACTCAATGAAATCGATGTTAGGTATTTTACCTCTTCTGAAGGGATGGAGGAATGAACGGCAAGTAGAACACCAACGCCGACTCTGTTCAAACGATCATTTCTATATACTTGATATTCATTACATAAAAACTCTGAATTGAAAACATGAAGTTTTAGCGAAGTTTCGGTAAAAGCAATTACGTTATATTTAGAATGAAAAGATTTTAAAAAGAGATCAGTTAATTTGGTATTTAAACCTCTGACATTTTGATAGAAGCTATTCACGGGTTTAGTGCTCAGTTTTTTGGCTCAACGTTATTACGAGAAATTTTTGCTACATTTTGAACATTCCTATTCGGTCTGTATTCAAACTCCCGCACATATGTTCTGTTTCATCTCTCTCTCTCTCTATGGCGCGATATACAACAGGTATATCATCATAAACCTCCTAAGAGATTTTTGCGCCAAGCTTCTCTTTCAATTTGTGGTGTGCCGATTTGAATTTTCCCTACAAATTGGTGGGACCTACAGTTTTTTGCCGACTCCGAACGGCATCTACAAAGGAGACGAATTTTTGCTGAGAAGCCTGTCATGGCAGAAATACACTCGGAGAGTTTGCCAAACCACTGCCGAGGGGCGACCCCGTTTTTGAAAAACTTTTTTCAAATAACTTTTGATGTTACCTGTACCAGGGCTCGAACCATGGACCTTCGGTGTGCTAGGCCGGCAACACTACCTTCACACCACGCCGGCCGCGGTCAATATATTGTTAAAAGAATGGGACGGGTGTTTTCAAATCCTTTGAAAGTTACATACTAATAGTATTTTGGCATTCAGCCTAAGAACATTGGAAAATAATGGACACCGAAGACTGTGTCCACCACATGTCAAATCGAATTGATTCGTTCGGAATCTGGAACAAAAAGGTGCATAGTAAAATTTAGGAATTTGCTTCTTTAAAATGCATATCTGACTAATTTCTGAAACTATCTACTAAGGTAGGTAGATTACAGTGGCTGCTAGCAAACGAACTAGCACACATAGGCCCCGGAGGTCCCGTTGTGATACCACATGGGTCTAAAAGTAGAAGCAATCCCCGTCGCCGCCAACTCCACAGCCACAACGCCAACCAGCTGCCCCAATCAAACCTTGGGAAATCAATGTAATCGATTATACTTGCCATAACATGACACTACCGCGTATACATTCACCTCCAAAAGGCCGGCCGGAACAGCCGTCCAGCGCCACGGGTACGGCGCTAGCGACAACGAAGACCACTTGCACCCCAAAAACCCCTACTCGAACCATTTTGTGGATTCCGCGAAACGCAGAATGTCCTTTGGCTTAATTAATGATAAGATATTTTAACCTACTGCCCCATAGCTCGGGGCATTCCTCCTCATCGCTAAAGCTTCTGCAGAAGTCATTAGAGGAAATACCCAACCTTTCTGCATGCCTGCCTAGACCTATATGCCCCGTTATAAGCCCCATCAATAGCGAGAGTTCCTCCCTTCTGAGTTTGAGTAGATCCTCCGACCTACTCGCTATGATCTCTGGCCACACCATCTTTGCATGACTGCAAGTACTGATCTTGTCCCATCTATCACTTGCTTGTTGGAGGAACTTATGCCTCGTTAAGAGATTACAAGTCGCGAGCGGCATGCCTAAACCCTTCCAGGACTGTGAAAGTGGAGCATATGTGCCCCCTCTAGCAACCTCATCAGCCGTCTCGTCACCCGGTATGTCACAGTGTCCACACACCCATACCAGGTGAGTCGAGAGTGGCTCAGCCATCTCGTTAAGAGATTTGCGGCAGCCCTCCACCGTCCTGGAATGCCCCCAGCGTCATGAGAGCTGCTTGGCTATCAGATAAGATATAAACATCACCATTATTGATGTCCACTGTCTTCAGAAATTCTACAGCTTCCTGTATAGCAGCCACTTCCGCCTGAAAGACACTACAGTGGTCAGGCAATCTAAAACTAAGATTAAGACTAGGCTGGAGAGCGTACACCCCTCCTCCAACCTTGTCATCAAGTTTCGAGCCGTCTGTGTATACTCGTATATGGATTGAACCGTTGTCTTGGGGAGGTACAGTGTCCCAATATTCTCGTTCCGGAATTGTGATTTGAAATTTCTTCTCGAAACAGTACTTCGGAGTACAGTAGTCCGAACTGTACGCGTGGAGATAGTTAAGGATGGAGGATCTTCACAAAGGGACCTCCATACTGGTAGACACCTCAGTCGCAAAGCGGAGCATGCCGCAAAAAGTTTACCGCATAAGTCAATCGATAGAATGTTTAGAATTGCATTCAGTGCGTCTGCCGCTGTTGTGCGAAACGCCCCGCTAACACATATAAGCGCACTTCTCTGTACTCTTTGAATTAAGGTGATATTGGAGCCCTTATCCAGACCCGTCCACCAGACAAAGGCTCCATACAAGAGAATTGGTCTTACCACAGCGGTATAGAGCCCTCGGTCTACATATGATCTCGCTGAGATCCACGGCCTTGATGATCGCACCAGGGTAGACCGCTTCCATCCTTTCAACTGCCCCTCTTGTACATGGCAGCGGACCTTGAATCCCCACAGGCCACTACCTTCACCGAACCCTGGAACCACCCCACTTCTTTCCAGAAAGGGATGGGACCAGGGAATTCGGCCAAGACACTGACCGAGTGGTTAGCCATCTCAGCCCGCAAGCAGTCCCAGTTAGGCCGGAGGCACCTCTCCCCTTTGGGATTAGAGTCGAAGACCCCCAGAAGTATGCTACCTTTAGTAACCTCTGCAAACGAGGGGCCTTGGACTCTAACCCGTTTAGGATTAGAGGCTCCTCCCACCTCCATGGAGCTCTTGCGCTTCTCGGTCCCTTTTCCTGATTACCGTCGAAGTCAGGGACAACAGTTTTTGCCCACTCTATCTCGGCCTTTATCTCTGCCAAATCACCAAGCAGCGCCTTGGTTAGTAGGTCTGGCGTATGCCAGGATCTCCTCAAGGTCCTAAGCGCTGTGCGTCTATGTCTAGCACGCACCTTGTCTACAGATGGCCTATCGTAGGCCTTACTTAACGCCGTGGGCGTAGGGAAGGGTTCCTCGGAGCGAGCGCACCGGCTTCGACGGTGACCCCAGTATCGAGCCGATTACTAGCTACGTCTCCGCCGGCAGACACAACTCCCTTCGTTGCCCCACCCCCACCCACTGCAATAACCTGATTACCTGCACCAGACTCCGGCATCGCCTGAAGCCTATGTGCATTATCCCATTCAGCAGCAGCGCGGCTGGTAGAGGCGCCCTTCATCGCTAGAGCGCCATAAGCAATAGGGACTAGCCCCTCCGACTTTTTTGGAGTGCCGGCCTCCTTATCTTTTTTATTGTTTTTCTTATTATTTTTTGTTGGATTATTCATTTTAATTCCCACGAATAGCGGAGAAGGGGGTTCGTCCACACCGAGAAGAGATCCGCGGTACTCGGGATAAGGCCAAGAGTTACAACTGGGAGTGGCCATGCTCTCAGAGGGCACCGTTCTAGACTTGGCTATTTGAAAGGGCCCCCAGCTAGGCTGATCCTCGGCACGGTTCATGGCGCATGACACCTTGATCCAGCCCCTTACCTCACACCATAGTCAAGAATCATATCCATACGCCAGAGCTATTGAGAGAGCTAGGACGCACAGTGGCGCCTCTGCCGTTAAAGCATGGCAAAAATAAAAAAAAAATCATGAAATCGTTCGCTAAATATAATACATGTTTCTAATAGCGAATTTTCCAGGGATCAAGAATATACAACTGTTTTTTCACAGAAAATTATAGTTCACCAGGTAGAGCCACTCAAAGTTGACCAATTTTCCACATTGGGAAAAATTTGAAATTTTTCCTCTTTTCCGTTGTATTTAAAATGGTTTTGTGAGTAAATAAGGCGGCCGGTTGTCGTTTTCTTGGATAGCAATTAAAGATAATTTAATTTAGGACTGAAACAAAAAAAAATTGTTTTGTTTTGTTAAAAGTTGGCGGATATACCTGTTTTTCGAAATGCCTATTTTTAGGACCTTTTTAAAACTTTGATGGAAAAAAAAACGTTAAAATATGTGCTCCGTCAAATTAACAGTAGTTATTTGTGAAATATTCAGTTACCTAAATTCATAAAGTCTACCTGCGCCCAGCTGCAACTTCACTTTTTACATCAAATAAAGTTAAACAACCTTTGGCATAAAAACGCGCCTGAGCAGGTATATATAATTCTGTACTGCCGTTAGGTCGTTTTTGTTATTGGAACTTGTTAACAACATACATTTTTTTAGTTACGAATTGTATACCTGAAATTCATTTTAATAATTTGAGTAGGTATGTATATAAAGCTATCCATCATAAAGGGTGTTTTTTTTAGGGGTATAGAACTTCGAATTGAAATAAAACACAAGAAAATCGTTTTAAGGTCCATCAATTTGACTTTATTGGAAGGCTAATTTTATGCCATTAATGTTTAAATATGATTTCGGCCATGTGGCCGCCGCGGCTGGCTCGAATAAAGCCAATTCTACAGGTTTAATTTTCAACCTTTTTTTCGAGCATATGGGGCCGTATGTCGGCAATAACGCCACGAATGTTGGCTTCCAATTCCCCTAACGTTTCTGGTTTGTTGGTGTAGACGAGCGACTTCACATATCCCCAAAGAAAATAATCCAATGGTGTCAAATCACACGACCTTGGTGGCCAATTGACAGGTCCATTCCGCGAAATTATGCGCTCATCGAATGTTTCCTTCAATAAATCGATTGTGACGTGCGCTGTGTGGCATGTAGCGCCGTCTTGTTGGAACCACAACTCATCCACATTCATGCCATCCAATTCGGGAACAAAATAGTCGGTTATCATGGCTCTATACCGGTCTCCATTAACGGTAGCTGCCTCTCCAGCATTATTGCGGAAGAAGTATGGCCCAATGACTCCACCAGCCCATAGAGCACACCAAACAGTCAGTTTTTGTGGATGTTTCAAGGGTCTCATGTGGATTCTCTTCACTCCAAATGCGGCAATTTTGCTTGTTGACGTAGCCATTCAACCAAAAATGAGCCTCATCACTGAACAAAATTTTGCGATGAAAATCAGCATCGAAATCAATCTCATTTTCGGCCCATACACCAAAATCTCGACGCATTGCATGGTCTCGCGGCTTTAATTCTTGCACAAGCTGGATCTTGTAAGGTCGCAAGCCAAGATCTTTGCGCAAAATCTTCCATAAAGTTGATGGACAAAGCTCCAATTGCTGGGCACGGTGGCGAATCGATTCATTCGGGTCCTCTTCAACACTTTGCTCTACAGCGGCAATTGTTTCTTCGGTGCGCACTGTTCGACGTCTCTGCGGATGCGTATTATCACATAGAGTAAACGTAGTGCGAAAACGATCCATGGTTAACCGAATTAATTGCTCTGATGGACGATTATGTCGGCCATAAAATGGACGGAGCTCACGGTAAACTTCGCGAACTGAACCATTATTTTCGAAATAAATTTGCACGATTTGCAAGCGTTGTTCTTTTGTCAACCTGTTCATGATGAAATGGCAAACCAAACTGAACATAAATGACATTAGAGTTGCCAGATTTGACCACAAAATGCCAGTTTTATCTCTATTCGAAAAACAAACCTGTAAAAAAAACACCCTGTACAATGCAGATTATCATTCGTCTTTTGGAGATTAAGGAACTTAATATTCTGTTTACTTAAATAGAGTGAATAGTATTTTTAAATATAGTTCACATTTTAATATTTAGTCAGATATACTCGAAGCCAATTCTAATATGTATCTAGAAAACTCGAAACTATTTGCGGTGTTTAAATCTACAAAGTCAAGACGGGACTTCGTTGAGGCTATTATGAGAGAATTAGCGAGTGAAACAAGCATTAAAGAAAAGGAAGGCCTGAAAAAAAAATTGGTTTACAATACATTATGATAGAAAAAAAATGGAAGGATGCCTATCGTAACAATTCAAAATTTCTAAGTAAGCATGAAAAGTGGCTAGCTGACAAAACTTTTTTGGATGAAGAAACGCCTAGCTCGTCAACCAATTCAACTAGAGGGAGACCAACAAAACCCATAGAAGGGTGTTCTACCTACACAAGGAAAAGGAAGCTGTCTGATACCACAAAAGTTATGGCCACGACTCATCCTTCAGAAGCACTGGCTATTAAATATAAAAAAGACGAAGAAAACGTGAAGTCTCATATAACAGAAGCAGTTGCGGTAGCAAGTCCAGTGCGACTGATGAGCATCAAAAACAGCATTCCCACACCAACAAATGCGCCACCTAGGAAATACACTCCCAAAGAAGCTTTGGCGCTGTTTATAGATCTCGGTTTAGCGAAGAAAAAATATATTAATGCCGATATTTTACCTGGATACAAAAAAATTACTCAAGCTAAGAAAGAAGCAGTTCCTCTAAGCCCCAAAATAACCGAAGTATCAGCTGAAATTGAGCTACAAAACCTAATGGATCATACGTCTACACGACTCCTTCAAAGTTTTACTGAAGAAAAGTTTAAATCACTGCCAAAGGAGCTAGCATTGATAACTAAGTGGGGCTGTGATGGATCATCAGGCAAAGCGCATATAAACAAAGAATAAATGTAAATGTAGACGATGAAACAATTACAGATAGTAATATGTTTATGGCTTCTATTGTTCCATTACAACTAAAAGATGAAGCTTCAGAATATTGGAAAAATCCACGTCCGTCATCAACTATATTGTGCCGCCCGATATTATTTGAATACGAGAAGGAGTCTTCGGAACTCATAAAAGCTACAGTGAGTGATATAAAAAATCAAATTGCCAAATTAGAACCAACAATAATTGAAATTGAAGAGGAGAATGTCATTACAATAAAGCATGATTTTCTTCTAACAATGGTCGATGGAAAAGTTTCGAACTTAATAACAAATACGACATCTACAATGAAATGTCCAATTCGTAAGAAGAGCCAAAAGGACTTTGAAAATCTTGATGATTCAATAACTGACGAACTAAATTATGAGTATGGAATATCTACTTTGCATGCTAGGATAAGATGTATGGAATTTGTTTTGAAGCTGGCTTATACACTACCACAACAAGGAGAAGTTTTCGACGACAATACAACATGTGAGGAGAAACAAAACAGGAGAAAAAAAATAATTCAGGATGCATTCTATAAAGAGATTGGCCTTAGAGTTGACTGTCCAAAGTATGGATACAGAAATACAAATGATGGTAACTCCTCGAAAAGAGTTTTTGAAAACGATGAAGTGACTGCTCGCAAACAGGAGTTGATAGAGATATTGTGAAACGATTGGGAGTAATTTTAAATATTTCAAACTGCCATGAACCAGTTAATGGACCCAAATTTGGAGAATATGCATCTAAAACTACAGAGTTGCTGCATCAAAAGTGTCCTGAGAAGAAACTGACACCAACGGTACATAAAATTTTAGCACATGGAAAAGATTTAATAGAGTACCAGTGCTTACCATTAGGACTACAAAAGATATAGATGTATGAACACCTGCAAAGTATCACGAGTTAGACAAAACGAAGACCTTTTCATGTTAGCTATCTCTTCTGATCCAGTCATATCATCTATGAGTTACACAGAAAGATCTTACAGATGCGTATAGCTCAGAAATGGTTGCTTTGTTAGATATATGTTCCAGTGACGATGACTATGTAAAGATAAAATAAGTTTCTCACTTCTTATCACAACAATGAAAAAGAGATTTACTAATCAATTTTGTTACTTTATTGAAAAATAAGATATCTATGTACAAGTTAATTTTTTATTTCAAATAAAAGAATTATTTAATTTAGTAATTTATCAATACATACTTTTCGTTATTGCATTTCTCTAAAGTTTATCAAATTTATTTTAAAGTTTAGGCATTTCGCCTTCAAACGAGTATTAAATTTTTATAGAAATCAATACGTCTATCGAGTTTGGTACAAATTGGTAAAGCGGTTACTAAGATCAAACTTTTTAGCATAAATGGGCAGTGCCACTCCCCTTTTCCAAAATTCGTTGGCTGTTTAATCTTTAGCTCAAATAAAATTTCTATATTAATAAAATACATATTTGGCTTGTAAATTAAAAAAACATGTAAAATTTTACCATGAATTTTGAAGCACCTTGTTATTGTGGAACCAAAAACGGACATTTGAGTTTTATAAGAGTATTGCCATTTAAAATAACTTATAACAACTTTTTGTAATAAGTGGGCAGTGCCACGCTTTCTTATCAAAATCATTAGTTTATCTTTTTTAATGCTTAAATACGTCATTGTAAGACAAATCTCATTTAATTTTTTTTATATTTTTAACTAAAAACATTTTGTTTTTGCATTTTTTTAAAAATTTTCGACTTTGACGAATTTTTTAGAAGCACCCTGTATCTGTGACATTCTGAGCTTTCACACAATAAAACCTCAAATAATTAGCTTTCATTTGCATTTAAAAATTTTAAAATATCTTGATTGGTTCAAAAGTTATGATTTTTGCAAAGAAAAAACTCAAAAGGCGCCACTGTGGGACGTATAGCTGTAATTCCTGACCTTAGCTGGATACTTTCCGTACAGGAAGGTACTAGTGTACCCACCTGGCCAGAACAACTGTAGTAACCAATACCAGTCGGCACCCTCGTGGAGGGTTCGGTCTGAGGATTTCGTACACCAATGAAGTGGAGGGAATCAACTTGCCATTCGATGGACTGCTATATTTGTACTACAGAAGTATTTGGGGTTGGAAAGTCAAGAAAAGTAACGCATGCCAGCGTATCTATTATAGAACTCGTCACGAATCATTTTCCAAGTTCTATACGAGAGGGCAGTGTTTATTACTGCAAAGACATTACTGGCTTATTCAAACCGTTTGGTGAACCATATGATTCCAAAGAGTGGCGATTGTTCATAGACGACAATAAACTAAGTTGAAAATCCGTATTATTACATATTGGCAACTAAAAGCCGTCTATCCCGATCGGGCATGCAGTAAATACGAAGGAAACCTACGAGATTATGCAAAAATTACTTAAAACTATTAAATATAAAGAGCATGGTTGAAAAATATGTGCCGATCTTAAAGTCGTTGGAATGCTATGCAGTCTACAAAGTGGGTACACAAAATACTGTTGCTTTCTCTGCAAATGGGATAGCCGAGCTCGTCAAGACCACTGCATCAGAAAGGATTGGCCAGACCGAATCGAATTTAAAGTTGGTGTGGATAACATAAAATACTCCCCTTTAATAAAGCATGAAAACATTATTTTACCCCCGCTCAACATTAACTTCGGCCTTATCAAAAACTTAGCTAAAACTTTGGACAAAGAAGGCAAAGCCTTCCGTCATTTAAAAACCATCTTTCCAGAGATTTCAGAAGCCTTAAGGCTGAATTCATCGTTCAGTTCCAAACAAATTTTTTGTTTACACTTTGCTCGTTCCCTTCTCATTCTGCACCAGAGAAGTGGAAAAAGAACGAGCATAATGCAAACAAAAAATTTGTTCGGAACTGAACGATAAATCCAGCCTAAGAAAATTACACACAAATGTGTCACTTATTTACCAATTTACTTATTTATTTTCTTTTCAGAGTAAAAATAAATTTTCTGCACTCCCATTTAAATGGCGAACGGTTTCATCAGCAAATGAAGTTAATTGAAGGTCGGTATCAAAGATTCTGGGATGTGGCACTGGTGGCTGACTACTGTTGCTTTCTCATAAGAGAAACCGATCTTAATCGGAATAAGCGTCAAAGCAAAACAAATAACTTTTTCAAGTATAAAATAAGGTCATAGATTTAAGACAAAGCTTACATACATTGGTATCGTCTCATATGTACATATGCTAATGTTTGTAGGGTACTTCAGTATTAGTGCCTGAGTGACCGAGCCATGCTCTTTGGCAACCCTAATTGGCAATCCTAATTAAAAATATTCTGGTTGGTATACGGCCTCAAATACCTTCCGCTTGATACCCATATTGCCATATATTGCTTAGTATTTAAAAAAAAAATCGGAAAGGCGGCAACCCTCTAAGCTTCCTTTAGTGGCAACATCCAAGTAGAAAATCTTAGAAGGAAGCATACTATCCATCTACCAAATTTCATCGAAATCGGTTAAGCCGTTCCCGAGATAGTGGTCGATATTTGAAGGAATAAATAAAATGCGGTCAGGTGGCAACCCTAGGCGGAAACCCTACTCGAAAATACTTTGGTTGGTATACGGTCTACAATACCTTTCATTTGATAACCATATTCCCATATATTGCTTAATATTTAAAAAAAATTGGCATAGGTGGCAACTCTGTGAACCACCCCAAGTGGCAACACCAAAGTAGAAAATCTTAAAACAAAGGATACTACCCATATACCAAATTTCATCCAAATCCGTTAAGTCGTTCCTGAGATAGTAGTGGATATACAAATATACAAGAATAACTCGTTTAAAGTTTAAGATATGCCTATATTTATTTGAATGCTAATAACTTTTGTATTAGTCCATCAATTTTATTGGATGAAAGCTTATTTTTTTTGTAATAAAATAGAGCTTACAGAAAAATAATAAAAAGTTTTCGATATCCTTCCTCGCAAAGTACACATTTTTTTATATTTTTACAAAAAAAATGTAAAAATATTTTTTTTTTAAATAACGGTAAATCGTAAATATCTCAAAGATGGTACCATAGAATCAAAAATAACATACATCGACTCAGCTCATGCTCCTGATCATTTCAGTACACGTACAAACATATCATGTTCATGGAAGGTATGAATATCAAAAAAGATATACAAATTCGCTTTGCAGTGGGGTATTAACTACTTGCCCGGATATTTTAGTTTTCATCCTGAACGTTTTGATATACATTAATAAATATATATCTCGTTTCGTTTATGCGGAATAAAGTAATATACCTTGTGTGCATAACAAAAATATATACAAACAAGTAAGGGAGTCTAAGTTCGGGTGGAGCCGAACATTATATACCTAGTAGTGATCTATTATTGCATCCCAGTTGACGCAGGTCTATTTTAATACTTTCAGTTCGTATTTGCGTTCAAAGACACAGACGGACAGACAGATAGACGTATCGAAAGACGGGCATGGCTACATCGACTCAGCTCATCCTCCTGATCATTTCAGTATACGTACAAACATTTCATGTTCCTGAAAGGTATGAATATCAAAAAAGATATACAAATTCGCTTTTGCAGTGGGGTATTAACTACTTGCCCGGATATTTTAGTTTTCATCCTGAACGTTTCGATATACATTAATAAATATATATCTCGATTCGTTTATGCCGAATGAAGTAATATACCTTGTGTGCGTAACAAAAATAGATATAACAAGTAAGTAAAGGGCTGTCTTCGACTGTGCCGAAGACTTTATACCTTTCAGGAATACGCATCACGGTTTAAAGTGTCCGATCCTTACTCACAATTAGGAAAAACTCTGCAAAACTGATAATTAAAAGATACATAGCCCAATCGATTGTATGGGAGCTATATGTTATGTAGGTCCGATCTAGCTGATTTTCACTACACACATTATATGCATGTAATAAGTATATAAGTACCAAACGTGCAAAGTTTTACGTTCCTAGCTTTTTAATTGCAAAATTTATAGCCCAAACCCCATTTATCGAAACTATCGATTGTATGGGAGCTATCCGTTGTATTGCTCCGACCTTGCTGTTTCCGACGAATGATTAATCTCATTCAAAATGGCGGCTCCATACTAAATTTCATCAAGATATCTCAAAAACTGAGGGACTAGCTTGCGTACAAACAGACAGACGGACAGATGAACAGACGGACAAACGGGCATGGCTAAATCGACTCAGCTCAGCGCCCTGCTCATTTCGGACATCGGACCAAAGTTACCATTTCGTGCTCATGAGGGGAACACAAAATGTATGGCTTTTATAGGAGCCAAAGAACTCAACCGATCTTTATGAAACTTTCAAAATGTATACTTGGGTTCACTGGGTATAGCATAGACAATATATAGTTTTGGAAAAGTGGCCGGAGCCACGTCCCCAGGCTATATAAAGTTTCAATTCGTCATACCTCCGAACTTTTTTGGTCTAAATTAATGAAAATAGGATATATGTGTGACTTAGTCAATATCTAAATAATTTTTCAAAAGTGGGAGGTGCCACGCGCAAATATTTTGATTTTTGAACTTTCACGATAGGTTCAGGAGTTCGCTGGGCACGACACAGTCTGTATATTGCTTTTGGAAAAGTCTCCAGGTTATGTAAAGCTGCAGTTCGGTATAGCTAGGAGTTTATTTGGTTCAAGTTAATGACATTTTATATATAAATGTATTCTATGAATCAAAACGTCAAAACAACGTCTACCGGGTTTGCTAGTATATTATAAAATGGCGAAAGCAAACAACGAATTTCAGCATTCTTTTGTAAAACTGAGACACCAGTTTGCGTTCAAATAGACAGACGGACAGACAGACAGACGGACGGAGAGACGGACATGGCTAAATCGACTCCGCTCATCGTACTGATCATTTTAGTGAACTTTTCTCTTCTTCTTCTCATACTTACATACATTCATTGTTTATGAAAGGTATGAAAATGAAATGAAATTTATGAAATTTTCATTAAAATAAGCGATTGCCTTTGAAAATAGCAGACATTTTATCCTGAAAATTCGGCGGCGCCACGCCGACTTCTTCAAATTGACAAAATTCGTTTGCAGTCGAGTTTTCCTTATAAATCGTATTATGTGTGCAAAATCTGATTGATATAACTTACTTAGTTGTAGAAATATGGCTTTTTAAATTTTCCAAAAAAATATTTCAGAACTATGTTAAAAACTAGGCGTGGACATAAACCGAATTTTACAACAAACAGTTACCTTTATATGTTAAACATTATCACCAAATTTCGTTTCGACAAATCAATTTTTGACGGAGTTATGGCATAAAAGGTTTTGTAGAATAATCCAATATAAAAGGGGCGGGCCACGCCCATTTAAAAAAGTTTTTATTTTTTGGATTTCTTACTTCACGAGAACTTTAAAAATGAAATATATGATGTTAAGCTATTTTACCCAAAGTTATTGCCTATTTAATATATCTACGATCGTCTTCAAAATCTTTCATATAAAAGTAGGCGTGGACCTTAACCGATTTCGCCCATTTTTTCCTGGATCATTCCTTGCACACCTGGAAAGCTGCTGATTAATAACATTTGCGGTGCCACGCCCATTTTCACAAATTCTTGAAAAATTTATTTTATGCCTTAATCTCAATGTATATTTTGTCTTTATAGGTGTGTTATGTATTGAGTAATCACTTTTCTTGTGTTTTCGAAAATATTCTATATATAAAAAGTGGGCTATCATCCGATTTCGCCCATTTTAAAAACCGCTCGAAGATGAGTGCCAAGGAACCTGCATACCAAATTTCATTAAGATATCTCAAAATGTACTCAGGATATCGTGTTCATAGACGGACCGACAGACGGAAGGTCAGGGCTTATATAATTTCTCTTTTCGTCCTGAACATTTTGATATACATAAGTCAATATCTATCTCGATCCGTTTATGCCGTTACCTACTGCCGTCAGGCGACTAAAGTTAATATACCTTGTGTGCGTAGCACTACTCTTTATTCTTACATATCAGGAGCGCGATTCACTAACTTTTTTAACACAATTTGTTAACGATAAATTAACTTAACAACAAATTTAACAGTTTTGCGATTCACTAACTTTTTTAACACAATTTGTCAACGATAAATTAACTTAACAACAATTTTAACAAACTATGCTATTCACTAACTTTTTGCCTACTCTAAGTTCGATAATTTATCGTTGTCGATTGGTAAACTGTTATTTTATCCCAGATTCTTATTGCGCTGTTAAAGTTTTGTTTACTTTTGTTTTATGTGGGAAATTTATTGTTATATTTATATTTTTTGTCATGGCATTCGAGTTTGTAGCGTCCAATATGACACGGAGTGCAGCTGCAAAGAGCGCAACAGTAGATCGAAGGTTACTTAGGGACATAGACGATCATCCCTTTGACCTAGCAGGAGTTTAGAAAGTTGTACCGGGTGGGCCCTGAAATTGCGGCAGGCGTTGCGGAGCGGCTGCAGGACCGATTGCAAGGACGGAGGATCACTGGAATATCGGCAGAGAAGCAGGTAACTTATATTAATTCTAATTAAAATTATAAAATTTTATTGAACACCTCTTCTTTGTAGGTATTGTGTGCATTACGTTTCTATGCTACAGGATGTTACCAACGGCCTGTGGGGGAACAGTGGGGCATCTCAATGAGTTAAACCTCAATAAGCCGGTACATGCACCGCGTTACAGATGCCATATACTCCTTAATGTTTTTCGATGAGATTAACTTCCCTATGTCACAGGCGGAACGTCAAGCGGCAAAGGAAGTGTTTAGTGCGTCACCTGCCCCATTTGTTGGAGGTACAAAAGGCGCAATTGACTGTACGCACATATCGATATGCGCTCCGAGTGTGCACGAAGAAGCGTACGTAAACCATCATTCGTACCACTCCTTAAATGTTCAAATGGTAAAGTACAGCTCTAACTAAAACTATAGCTCTATATAACTTTTCATTTTTGGATTTCAGATTTGCGACCCCAATTTAAAAATTTTAAACATAAATGCCAAGTTTCCGGGAGCCCACCACGACGCCTATGTATGGAGTTCATGTGCGGTACGGCTTGTCATGCAAAGGGAGTATGAAAATGGAAACCGCAACATGTTTTTGATTCTATTCACTTTGCTTTTAAATGTACATTAGTTTAAATTTTACCTTGTTGGTAATTCCTTGGAACCGTGGCTTATGACGCCATTACCAAACGAACCAGAGGGTACTGCCAAATTTCGATACAACGAGGCGCTATGCAAAGCACGGAACCCAATAGAAAGGCTATTTGGGTTCCCCAAAGCAACTTGGCGGTGTCTGTCGAGTCAGCGGGTTCTCTTGTATGAGCCTGGGTTCGCGGGGAAGGTAGTGAACGCGTGCGCCACCTTACATAATGTTCGTTTAGCCGAGCGATGAGATGTCCTGGACATGCACACCAATGATAATTCTAACAATTCAAGTTCAGTATCTTTCGCTGGAAAACGTGTCCAAGAGAGACTGATTTCGAATTTTTTTACATAAATTTTTGATAAAATAATTTTATTACAATTCATTTAATTTAAATTAAAGCAATAATTTGTGAAAATCGCAAAAAACGACTGTGTAAACATATCCGCCTGGCTAGATTAGCCACAACGCTGGCGAGTGCAACCCTACCGCCAACATTCATCACATCACACACCCACACTTACACAGTCACGCACGTATAATTTGTCAACACCGAACACACACACACTTTGTAAACAATACACAACTCTTAAAAACCTTGAGCAAGACGGTCACGTAGAACCTGAGCTAACCCGAATTATAAATAAATATTTTAAACATTAATCCCCTGCTTTTCGAATTATTATTTGAAATTAGATGCCGAGGTGAGTGCAGTGAAAAGTGAAGTGAAGTGCCCCTAAAAATATATATTGTCCTTCAAGCCTAAGAGACAGGCACCTATGGAAGTAGCGAAAAATCAAAAAAAAAAAAAAATATTGGAAAACAACAATATAAAGAGGTACATTTACCCAAATTAAAAGAATTTTCACAGTGCAAATAAGTGGAAAATAAACAAACACAATATAGGCACAATCATACAAAACTAATAAATAAATAAATATACAGTCGCAATTACGGGCAAACGTTGACGAGTGCGGACGTTTTTATTTTTCGCTCCTAAAATAAATTGTAAATTGTTGGTCAACATTCTGATAAAAACTCTCTAAAAACGTGAAATTTATTGCAACTCCAACATTAATATTAACTGTTGTACTGCAAACTACAATTTAAGTGAATTGCAATTACAAATAATAAAAAAGTGATATTTTTGTGATTCTACTGTTTGTGGATAAGAAAATATAAATAAATTTGCGATGCCTCAATCAATTCCCTCTGCCCCGGCCAAGCGTCCCTCGAGCAGAGGCTCTCCGCAGCCGAAAACCCCGCAGTCGAAAACCCCGAAGTTGGATGATAATGCTGTGTTAACATCAGTTGTTGCTACTGTTCGTGAGGTGGAGGAGAAAATACAAGAGCAATCCAATAACCTGCAGTTGCTATTTGGTTCTTTATCCCAAAAAATTTAGTCACTGGAGAATAAGTTGGTAAAAAGGATAGAAGAAGAGGTCTCTGTTTTGTCAAATAAAGCTACTGAGTCGGAGCAGCGTATAATCGTGCTGGGAGCCGATGTCACTGAGCTAAAGAGCAACATGGAGAAACTGCAGTTTCAAATAGAAGAAATGCAAGCAGAGAAAACAGCACCTGACTTTGCTGCAGATGCAATAATTTTTGGATTACCGTGCATGGAGGGGGAAAATCTGAAAGGTGTATTTAATCAGATTTGTCTCTCCATTGGCTTTCACCCGCCTCAAATTTGCGACATATTTAGAGTCCCACGAAGAGAAAACAGTGTGGTAATAATCAAATTCAATAGCCCGTATGACAGAAACAAAGTGCTGCGCGCTTTTCGTGAGCATCGCAAGCAAACCAAAGCAGCATTATCTCTGTCCATTATTGGCCTCGAAGGGGAATTTCGAATTTTTGAGAGTTTGTCGCTGATGAAAAGAAAAATTCTGCAAAAGGCAATAAGACTGAGGAGGGCAGGCAAGTTTAAAGCGACTTTCACTTTGAGAGGCGACGTGTTTATAAGGGAATCTGATGACTCCCCGCCTGTGAAGATCTCCCACATAGATGAGCTGTGTTGTTTTTGACACATACATATACATGCATACGCAAGTATGTACATTGTTATAAGTATGAATATCTTGTCTGCTTAGAGCTTCTCTTTATATTCTCCTCTTTCTCTTACTCCTACTCTGCTTTCTTGTGCTTCACATTTCTCTTTATGTTAAGTATTTATTGCTTATGCATAATATATTTTCAATATCTTTTTGACTTCTTAGTTGTTTTGGGTTATGTGTTTGTTTATGGTATTTAGCGGAGAGGAGCGTGGCGCTGTTGATAACAGTGTAGCTATGATTAATGTGTTGTGTAAACAGCATAAGGGCTTTAACATAGTGCACTTTAATGCAAGAAGTTTGAATAGCGAAAAGATGGATTATGTTAGATTTGTGTTCGAGAATTCTGCTGTTGATGTCATTTGTGTGACTGAGACATGGTTTTCACAAGATCTGGATGACTCTTATTTTAATATCCCCAACTACAAGATCATTCGAAATGACAGAAAGCATAAGAGAGGAGGAGGTGTGGCTGTATTCTGTAAAAACAATATTAATATAAAACCCATTTTAAAATCTGAAGGTGAAGGCGTTGAATATTTATTTGTAGAGCTATATGACAGCTGCACCAAAGTCCTAGTGTCGTGTGTCTACAATCCTCATAGGTCTATTTGTCTTGATGCATTGTTTACGTCTTTGTCCTCTTATGCTGTAGATTATGATTATTTAGCTATGTGTGGTGATTTAAATGTCAATGTTCTTGTTCGTGAGATGTGTAGTGACAGTCTACTGGATCATATAGCTGCGGCTCGCCTGTCTGTTGTCAATAAATCTGTACCTACAAGGTATGCCAGACACTGTGTTCCCAGTTTGTTAGATTATTTTATTATTTCTGACCCCGTAATTCTTTTAAACTTTGATCAGATTGCTTTTTTATCAGACCATGAACTTATTTATTGTTCACGAGATATCAGTTTTGACCATTTTAACATAAGTAGTACACATACTTTTAGAGAATACCGATCACTTGACAATAATGCTTTATTTTCTGACCTATCCTTTGTAAATTGGTGTGAATGTTGGCAACTTCCGGATGTAAACGATAAATTAGAATTTCTGAGGGCGGATTTCTCGACTGCCTGTTAATGGTAGGATTAGCCAACCGGCAGATAAATTTGTCGGCCAGATAAATTACATTTCATTTTCTCAACCTCCTGTTAATTACTTCTTTAAAATTTTTCAAAATGTGGCAGCGCTGCGAACGGAAAGAAAAAGAAACGTCAAAAACAGCTGTAAAATATAAATAATAATTTGCAAAATTGTGTAAAAGCTGTGCAATTTGTGTTTAAAAAGATTGTAAAATGAGTTCTAGTGCAAAAAATAATAAAAGAGGTAAAAATTTTACCAAAGAGGAGGAGCTAGTGCTTGTAGATCTGGTTGAGGACTACAAGCACATAATTGGAAACAAGAAATCAGACGCGGTCACTTGGAAGCAAAAGGAGGAGGGTTGGCAAGCATTGGCACGGCGATTCGCTAACAAAACTGGTGTGCACAGGGAGTGGACAGCGCTGCGGGACAAATATGACAATATGAAGCGCAAGACCAAAACTGACCTGGCAGAAGAAAAGAGGGAGACCTACCGCACTGGTGGTGGTGCCTCTACTTCGAAAAAGCTAGATAATGTGTCCCTAAGGATCGCGGCCATGCTGGATACATCGGGCTCCGGTCTGAAAAAGTCCTACGACCATGACAAGGGTAAATATATATATATAAGGTATTTGTTTCCTTTTGGGGATAGCATATCCAAAAATGGTGAGAGAGGTATCAAAATACGCGTTTTGTTCTTGCTATCAATAATCTTAACTTGCGAAAGTTTTTTTTATCGCGAACTCAGCAACGTGCCGTGAACATAAATACCATAGATCGCTCGGGTCGGCTTTATAATAATACCCTATTTTCTTGTCTATGCAAAACCACAGCCAATCTTCCAACGAAACTTGTCATAAACCTTCGTAAAGACTTCCTTTCACTCAATTTAACAAAATTTTATCAAAAACATGATCCGGTCATGGCACCGGTGTTTTACATAGAAATCTAAAAATGCTTTCCTAGAAAAACGGAGTACACTTTTGTGATTGGGATTACCCCCTCTATCCGCCGGAAAATTCCTTTTTTCCTAGTCGTAGGGTCTCTCCGTAAAGTTTACCCGAGTTTGAGCAGATGTCCCCTCAAGGATGCAAATACCATTCATAATTTTTATACGATTTCCATGTACTATATGTTTATTGTTCATTACTCCTTTTTTTAAGAATATGAAGTTTTGGGCGAGGAGCCGAACAGTTTAAACATATCCATTATTGAGGAAGGGGGCGATGTGGACCTATCCATTCTGGAGGAAAGGGACGATGTGGACATTTCCATCGTGAACGATAATAAAGTAAGTGGATTTGGTAAAACTTTACAAGGTACAGTGAACCAAAGAAAAACGGGGACAACTTGGAAAAGGTTTAAGTCGTAACCTATAGTCAGATGGTAAATGGTTTTTGTTACATAATTGGCTATATTTTAAATAAAAAATTTCGGAAATACTATCTTAGTACTCCGTCTAGCGAAATTCTAAAAAATGTAAGTGCACGAAATAAGCTGGGAGCCACTGTATGTTACGACTAAAACCATTTACAAATTTCCCAGGTTTTCTTTCGCTCACTGTAGTTCACCGTCTTGTAAAATGTCACCGTGTATTTATTATTATTTGCTTGCTTATATGCATTTTCCCATATGTGGACCTTGAGCAAAACAAAACTTTTTGCTTGCTGTATTGCGTGATATTTGGTGTATTTCGTGATACTTTCGCAGCTATTTGGTGCGGATTAACGCTCAGGAAAATGAGTATACTTCACATGGCATGTGAAGAGGTGGTTCGCTCGAGCGGAGGATCTCCATATGCCGACATTTTTTGGGATATTTAGGAGTTACTCATAAATAGGGGGTAAAAGGACAAATTGCTCATTTACTTCAGTAATAACATAACGTAAAGTTGAGTTATGACACCCTTGATGTAAATGAGCAAAATATTATTTAAAGACAGGGTAAGTAGGTCTATACGGAGACGTAGATGAGGGTATTTTGACGCAGGTGTGGTAGGGAGCAAAGTTGGGGTAAACACTTTTACTAACAATTATATTCTATCATTTTTTTAGGACAATAATTTGGCGGAGAGTGGCCAAGACTGGGCATCGTGGAACCCCACCAAATTGTGGCAAAAAAAAAGTGAGCATATTTGCGTTGAAAAAGGGTCGAGCCGCAAACGATCTATGGAGGACGAGAAGATGCGGCTCATTATTTTACAACAAGAGTTTTACAGGGATGAAAACGCTCGAGCGGCAGAAAAGCATCAGCAGGAGCTCATAAATATGCGTATAAAATGCGATATACTGGAACTGGAGTTGAGGGAAAAGTATGAATCTGAATGTAAGTACAATGATTTTTTAAGTAACGACTATTTTTATATAATTTATTTTCTTTAAATACATTTATTCTCTTTTCAGAAATTTGTAATTACATCGTCAACCGTTTTAGTTTTAAGTTATTTAAATACACAACATGTGTGTATGTACACATATATACATACATTAATACACAACAACAATTACACATACAGCTACGACTAAAATAATAGCAGTGAAATTAGATTTGGTATCGTTTGACAAAATAGGAAGGTGTGTTTTTAATCATTTTCAATTTTAAAAAAGCAAATTCTATAACAAAAATCACAGAAAAAGAAATATCAAAGCTTACACAAGGTTCAAGAAAGTTAATTAAACTTAAAAAAACTGACATTCCCGAAAGTTTTTGCGTATGCTGTATTTGTATTTTACTATAACAATGTGCAAGTTGGAACTCTTTCAAAAATTTCCCCGAATTTTCAGAATCAAGGGTGGAAGAAAATAGTCCTTTGGAAAAAAATCTGAAAATTCAGGGAAATTTTTGAAAGAGTTCCAACTTGCACATTGTTATAGTAAAATACAAATACAGCATACGCAAAAACTTTCGGGAATGTCAGTTTTTTTAAGTTTAATTAACTTTCTTGAACCTTGTGTAAGCTTTGATATTTCTTTTTCTGTGATTTTTGTTATAGAATTTGCTATTTTAAAATTGAAAATGATTAAAAACACACCTTCCTATTTTGTCAAACGATATAGAATCTAATTTGACTGCTATTATTTTGACCATAGCTGTACTTACTTATATAATAATACATATATGATTAACTAATGTTAAGCTGGGCTTAAGAGCCTGAAAATAAATAAATAAAAAAATACTTGAATTTGGAGAAAAAATAATGTCGTTGGCTTAGAATTTGAACCTAATACTATTTAAAATTTCTTTGAACCTTTAGGAAAAGTACTCAATGTAATATCTTTATGCTTTACCGAACTGCGCCAAAAAGTAAATTTTGATAAAAAGTGGATTACATGCAGGTTTACACTCTAAGCCGACGACATAGTATTGAATATTTAAAACTAACCTTTCAAAATAGTCGCATATCAAAACAGTTCTGGCAGTTGAGTCTCCGTCGTTTCTAAACGCTGTTTCAGGCTCTTCTGAAATTTGGGGCTGTGATATTTCGCTATCTATTGGAGGAAGCGGATCTTTTGCTGATATAGCAATGTTATGCAGAACTGCGCATGCCGAAATAATTGCCATTACCGTGGCTGTCGATACTCGCATCCCCATAGACAAAATAGGAAAACGTCGTTTCCAAATTCCAAAAGTTCGCTTTATAAGATTCCGAGTGCGAATCTGAGACTCGTTATACAATTTTTCTGCCGCATATTGTGGATTTAGTAGGGGTGTCATCATGTATCGACACTGCTTGTAGCCACTGTCCCCAAGGATCATGTACTCTCCAAAATGTCCCGTATCTAGTTGGTATTTCAAACGGCTGCAGTTGAATATGTGGCTATCGTGTGTAGATCCTGGCCACCTCGCCACTAAATTTTGGAAACGGAGATTTGCATCACAAACCGCTTTAACGTTTAGTGAAAAATAACCCTTTCTATTTCTAAAAATTTCACCATTGTCACCACCTGGTGACTGTATTCTAACGTGGGTGCAGTCAATAGCCCCAATAACTCTGGGAAACTTCGCTATATTATAAAAATGTAAAGAGTCTGTTCCATGCAAGCTGGATCACTAAATTTAACATATTCCGTAGTGAGTGATGCAATTGCGTTTGACACTTCCTTTACAACTCTGCTGGCTGTGGGTACGCTCACTCCGCAGAAGTCGGCCACAGTTATCAGAAAGCTGCCTGTGGCATAAAACCTGAGCGTTAGCAAAAGCTTAGTTTTCGGTATAACATTATATCGCCTGGAAAAGATTTAAACCATTAATTGCTTATTTGGATTGTGATGCTGTGCCGGTCCTGCGCCTCAACAACTGACAATGAAAAACCAAGAAACACACATATGTATACGCGTTACGTGGTTTTCCATTGTCACCGATGATATATAGCAGTCAAGCAGCGGTTATGGCGTTGAACAGTCCATTCCGCATTCCACGCTCATATGAGTATCTTGTCAAAGGAATGTTGCGGATAACCACCCAGTGCATGTGTAAGCTTACCTATTCGTGCTGGGCGTAATTGCGCTTTCAATGCCACTTAAAATGCCCATACAGGTGGACTACGTCAACCGAAATCTCCTGATAAACTCTTCTTCAGAATACTCTACGAAGTAATTTAAGCGGTTGCGAAAAGTCCTCTTCGATATTGTGCGCTCACTCGTTACCTGAAAGGCTTCTTCCAGTGTATGAACATAAAACGGACGTCGGTTTTCCATAGCAGATCTAATTTTAATTGTCTCGCACTTTTTTATTTATTTTGCAATTTTATACTAAATAAATTCACTTGACAATCAGCTGTTTTGTATTTGTCGAGCCGATAAATTTTAAAGGTTGTATTGACTGCCTGTTAAATTTGTCGGCAGAACAAACATAACAAGCACTTCAGAAAACCAAATTCGGTTTAAAGAAGAAATAAATTTTAGCAGGCAGTCGAGAAATCCGCCCTAAATAATAGAATTATGGAGGCTTATGATAAACATATACCTGTTCGCACTCGTAAAGTAAGGTCAGCCTCATGCCCTTGGTTTAATAATAGAGTATTGGCTGCAATTAAAGCACGTAATAAGGCGTACCGTAGCTGGAAAAGAAAAAGGGGAGATGCGGACTGGGAATTGTAAAAAGCTGCAAGAAACCGTGCTACAATGATTATAAATGGGGAAAAGTCAAAATATTTTTCATTTAAGTTAGATCCAGCACTTCCACCAAGTACCTTGTGGAGAAACTTAAAAAGTTTACGTGTCTGTGGTAAAGCCGTCCATGAATGTACTCTCAGTGCTGATGACTTAAACAATGCATTTCTAAATAGCCCTATGAATAGATCGAACTTAGTGGATGTCCGGCCGTCTGTTTCTGCATGCTTTACTGGTAATACCTTTGCGTTTTTGTCGGTATCGGAACTGGATATTATAAGATGTATTCAGAAAATAAAAACAAACGCAATAGGATTTGATGGTATTCCGATTAAATTTATAAAAATTATTTTTCCGTTTATTGTGAGCACTGTCACACATATAATTAGTCAGGCAATAACCACGTCCAGTTTCCCTGCCCTGTGGAAAGTTGCTATGGTGAAACCTGTTGCCAAAAATAAAATAGCAAGTTCTCCAGGTGATTTTAGGCCAATAAGCATTTTACCAGTTTTATCTAAGGTGTTTGAGAGCTTGCTTGCTGAGCAAATCAGTACACATGTGCGTCAATATAATTTACTTTCCCCAAATCAGTCAGGTTGACCACAATTTGCTTTGTTATAAACTAGAAACATATTTTGGATTTGGCAGCACTGCTCGGAAAATTATTGGGAGTTACCTATCAGACAGATCTCAGTTTGTTTGTAATGGTAATAGTGTGTCGGAGATAAAGTGTATAACCTCAGGTGTTCCCCAAGGGTCCATACTTGGTCCTCTCTTGTTCAGTTTATTTGTCAATGATGTGTTTCAGGTATGTAAATTTGTAAGTATGCACGCATATGCTGATGATATTCAGCTGTATTTGTCTAGCAATTTCTTTGATATGAGTGATTTATGTCTTAAAGTTAATAGTGATTTAATGTCAATATCTTGTTGGGCGAGAGACAACGGCCTATGCCTTAATGCTGCCAAATCATATGTGTTGCCTATTTCTAAGAAAAATCTCTCTAGCATTAGCATTCCTCCAATATGCATTGCAAGCACACCTCTAAAAACGGTCAATAAAGTCAAGAATCTTGGATACATAATTAACTCTAATCTCACTTGCTGTGACCACATAAATACTGCGGTGGGTAAGGTTTATGGTACCTTGCGTAGTTTACGGATGTCTGCAACCTACACGCCTTTTCAAATCAGGAAAAAATTAGCCATAAAACTTATTCTACCCATGCTAACCTATTCTGAGCTAGTTTACAGCAAGTTAGACTCTATGTCCGCTCACAAAATTGATGTTGCGTTTAATTATGTCACGCGTTACGTGTTTGGGTTGAGAAAGTTTGACCATATTTCGGCCTGGAAGTCTAAACTCCTAGGTTGTAGTATATTCAATTATCAGAAGGCTAAAAGTTGCATTTTTCTCTACCGTCTAATTCAACAAAAGACGCCGTTGTATTTATATAACAAACTTGTGTTTAGTAAATCCACTCGTTCATTTAATTTAACTATTCCTTCATTTAACTATGTTAATTCCACAAGACTGTTCTTTGTCAGCGCTGCGCGACTCTGGAACTCCATTCCTGCTGCTTTAAAAAAGACCCTAAACCAAAACAACTATGTATAGGAGAATCTTTCTTAGCTACTTTTCTACTTGAAAACCTAATCTTACCACTAAAATATCTGAATATCTATCGATATCTTTATCTTGACTAAATTCCTATTTTCTCACTTATTAATTGTGTATTTAATTTATTATTATATTAAATCAGTGTGGCCCATAGTCATAGTCGAAATTAAACACGATTTTGAGTTGGTTGAAGCATTTCTGACGGATAGCACATGTAAAGTTGTGTAAAAAAGCTTTAACTAGTTCAGAGTCTTGTTTAAGTTTGACTATGACTACGGGCCTGTAACTCTCTCATATCACGATAATTACATATTGTTTTCACATTGATATTGCTTAGTTTTAAGTTTTTAGTTTAAGTTGAAATATTTGTACAGGGTGTTTTTTTTAAAGGTTTGTTTTTTGAATAGAGATAAAACTGGCATTTTGTGGTCAAATCTGGCAACTCTAATGTCATTTATGTTCAGTTTGGTGTGCCATTTCATCATGAACAGGGTGACAAAAGAACAACGCTTGCAAATCGTGCAAATTTATTTCGAAAATAATGGTTCAGTTCGCGAAGTTTACCGTGAGCTCCGTCCATTTTATGGTCGACATAATCGTCCATCAGAGCAATTAATTCGGTTAACCATGGATCGTTTTCGCACTACGTTTACTCTATGTGATAATATGCATCCGCAGAGACGTCGAACAGTGCGCACCGAAGAAACAATTGCCGCTGTAGAGCAAAGTGTTGAAGAGGACCCGAATGAATCGATTCGCCACCGTGCACAGCAATTGGAGCTTTGTCCATCAACTTTATGGAAGATTTTGCGCAAAGATCTTGGCTTGCGACCTTACAAGATCCAGCTTGTGCAAGAATTAAAGCCGCGAGACCATGCAATGCGTCGTGATTTTGGTGTATGGGCCGAAAATGAGATTGATTTCGATGCTGATTTTCATCGCAAAATTTTGTTCAGTGATGAGGCTCATATTTGGTTGAATGGCTACGTCAACAAGCAAAATTGCCGCATTTGGAGTGAAGAGAATCCACATGAGACCCTTGAAACGCCATTACATCCACAAAAACTGACTGTTTGGTGTGCTCTATGGGCTGGTGGAGTCATTGGGCCATACTTCTTCCGCAATAATGCTGGAGAGGCAGCTACCGTTAATGGAGACCGGTATAGAGCCATGATAACCGACTATTTTGTTCCCGAATTGGATGGCATGAATGTGGATGAGTTGTGGTTCCAACAAGACGGCACTACATGCCACACAGCGCACGTCACAATCGATTTATTGAAGGAAACATTCGATGAGCGCATAATTTCGCGGAATGGACCTGTCAATTGGCCACCAAGGTCGTGTGATTTGACACCATTGGATTATTTTCTTTGGGGATATGTGAAGTCGCTCGTCCACACCAACAAACCAGAAACGTTAGGCGAATTGGAAGCCAACATTCGTGGCGTTATTGCCGACATACGGCCCCATATGCTCGAAAAAGTGGTTGAAAATTGGACCTGTAGAATTGGCTTTATTCGAGCTAGCCGCGGCGGCCACATGCCCGAAATCATATTTAAACATTAATGGCATAAAATTATCCTTCCAATAAAGCCAAATTGATGGACCTTAAAACGATTTTCTTGTGTTTTATTTCAATTCGAAGTTCTATACCCCTAAAAAAAACACCCTTTACGCATGTCGAAACCGACTGTCAATACTAAATCATTGTTGTGCTAAAAAAGATATCAATATCTTATTGTGCTAATTTTAAATCCTGAATAAATGTTAAATGTTAAATAAAACCCATTCGGGCGCGAAAACAACAAAAGCATATAAAATTAAGATATACAGTCCACTAAAACCAAATTCGGGCGCGAACAATTAAATAACAAACTAAAACAACACAACCACAAACAAACATAAAAATTCGAGCACTGCTCCAACAACAATTACCAAAAAACAAAGAGGTCAACTAAAAGGATAAGTACCGCTAACCCCTTAGAAGCGATACCAGAGTAAGTTGTATCTTAACAATTTATTTATAATTTAAATTTTGCCAGCTTATATGAAGACTTTTCCTGTTGCTAAAACAATAGCAACCAAAAACCTTAATTTTTGTACATACATAAGTACACGTTTACAAAAAAAAAAAAAACAAACAAAAATTCCGTCAAAAACGGAATATTTCAGGATAAACTATAGTCGGTATAAAAGCCACAAAAAATTATACATATATACACTCTTCCCGGGTTGATCAAAGTCCCGATCACCACCTACATACATATAAACGTTTTAAATTCCCAAAATAAGTCCCGCACAAAAAGTATACTAACAAAATACTTATTTAAATTTTAAACCGCAGCTTTTCTGCTTATTTTTCGTGTTATCAAGCACAAACAAAAATCAACCAAAAAAATTCAAGTTTCACTTGCAAATTTACGCGGCAATACCCCCTCTGCTTGCATTCCCTTACATATATAAGTCAGGCAGGGGCAGGATTGTAACAATAAATAAGCAGAAACCAACAAGCAAAAGAAAGAAAAACATTAAAATAACTACAAAGCTAGTTTCTGCTATCTCATCATAATTATCTATATTCTTATTACATACACGGGAAAAATATGGACAAACACACAAACGTGTGTTAAGCGAAAAACCACCCAAAACATTGTACACAAACAACAAAGTTCCTTGCACTCAATTGCATTGAACTTAAAATTGCATTGGCATAAGAAAAGCAGAGCACAGTTTTCATATTGGTTACATGCGTTGCTTTTGTCCACCGCTGCTATGCATTTATACAAACACACAAACTTGTGTTTAGCACCCTCACAAAAACAGCTTACATACAAACGTTCATATATATACGAAAAATTTAATAACTAACCTTAGTCAAGAGAGTAACCGAACTAACTTTTTGTGCTCGAAAGCATAAAATAAATAACAAATATATAACAATATATTTTTATCTTTAACGTAATAAGTATAATCTAGGTCGACTTGGAAATTACAGTCGTGAGTAAAATAAAAGCAGTGATACGCATAAAAGCGCGATTCACTAAAAACCATACTAATAATAAATACAATAGCATTGATATTTTTATTTTAAAACATCAAATCGTTAAAGACTGACAAACTACACTCGCGCGCAAAAAATAAGCACCGGTAAATTTAAAAGCTCGGTAAATTAAAAACCACACAAAAACCAAATATATATTGACATATATAAATATACCGATAATTTTATTTATAAAAGAGGTTCACTTTCCCACTTATAATGTCAACGGACCCTAAAGCAACTCATCAATTATAAGATGTACCCAAAATGGGCGAAGAAGAAAAACCTCAAGGCAGCCCTGCTGAAAGCACCCGTTCAAAACAGGGTGCAAAGCAAAAAAGGGGAAAATCCAGAGGAAAATACGGAAGCGGTTCTGGAAGTGAAAGAAAAATCATTTTATAGATTTGGGACACGGCTCCAATCGGTATATGACGCAATCATTGAAACAGATGATTCAGAATTGCCCGAAAATTTAGAAAAGCAAAATATGAAAACTGCTTAGACCAATATGAAGAAACTAAGGCTTTGATCGCGGATCAATTAAAACTTCAAAAGCCTGTAACTGCACCTACTCCACCCCAGCGAGTAGAGCTTCTTCTTCTTTAAATGGTCATCTAACCGCCTAAGCAATTTTGACCGCTCACCATAGCTCGCCAGTCGTTTCTTCGTTGCGCCACCTGGCGCCAACTGGAAACACCGCGGGATCGCAAATCGGTCTCCACTTTGTCCTTCCATCGGAGTGTGGTCTCCCTCTTCCTCTGCTTCCACCGGCGGGTGCCGATAAGAATACCTTCTGGGCTGGAGCATCTTCGCTCATTAGCACTACGTGGCCTAGCCAACGAAGCCGCTGTGTTTTAATTCGCTGAACTATGTCGGCGTCTGCGTAAAGTTCATACAGCTCATCATTAAATCTTCTTCGGTTCTCGCCATCGCCACCGCGTAGAGGTCCATAAAACTTTCGAAGAACCTTTCTCTCGAATACTCCCAGAGCCGCCTCATCAGATGTTGTTAGTGTCCACGCTTCTGCACCATATAGCAGGACGGGTGCGATGAGTGACTTGTAGAGTGTTACTTTCGTTCGTCGAGAGAGGACTTTACTTTTCAATTGCCTACTCAGTCCGAAGTAGCATTTGTTTGTCTAGGCTAACATTATTGTTGGTGTTAATGCTGGTTCCCAGGTAAACGAAGTCCTTTACTATTTCGAAACTATTGCTGCCAACAGTGGCTTGGTTGCCAAGGCGCGAATGCGCTGACTCTTTGAATGATGAGAGAAGGTACTTCGTTTTGCCCTCGTTCACCACCAATCCCATTTTCTCCGCTTCTTTTTCTTATTTGGAGTAAGCAGAAGTTACTGCGCGGTTGTTAAGGCCAATTATATCAATATCGTCAGCATATGCCAACAGTTGCACGCTTTTATAAAATATTGTTCCAGCGCGGTTAAGTTCTGCAGCTTGTATTATTTTCTCCAGCATTAAATTAAAGAAATCGCACGATACCCTGTCTGAAACCTCGTTTAGTTTCGAACGGCTCGGAGAGGTTATCAAGGTCATTTTGCATAGCCGTATATTCCGCGATAGTTGGCGCAGTTTACAGGATCGCCCTTCTTGTGGATTGGGTAGAGAACACTTAGATTCCAATCTTCAGGCATGCATTCATCCGACCATATTCTGCATAGAAGCTGATGCATGCGCCTTACCAGCTCCTTGCCTCCGTGTTTAAATAGCTCAGCAGGCAAACCATAAGCGCCACTTGCTTTATTGTTTTTCAATCGCGATATTGCTATTCGCACCTCATTATAGTCGGGTTGTGGAACGTCAATTCCATCATCTTCGATTGTGGGCTTGGGTTCGGCATCTTCTCTGGTTTCTTGCTCAGTTTATCCATTTAAAAGGGCAGAGAAGTGATCCCTCCATATTCTGAGTGCTCTCTGAACATCGGCCACTAGGTTGCCGTTCTCATTCTTACAGGAGTTTGCCCCGGGTTTAAAACCTTCTGTCATTCGCCGAATTTTTTGATAGAATTTTGGGGCATTATTCCCGTTGGCCAGCTTCTCAAGCTCCTTTATTTCACGCTTTTCTGCCTCTCTTTTTTTTGCCCGGAAAAGCCGCCTCGCTTCCCTCTTCAACTCCCGGTAGTGCTCACACACAGTCCTCGTTGCATTCGATCTCAGCGTTGCCTTGTAGGCTTCGTCCTTTCTTTTCGTTGCAGCTCTTCATCATCATACCAGTTGTTTCTTCGCGTGTGCCGGAATCTAATTACTTCTTCGGCTGCGGTACGGAGTGCTCTTGAGTATAAGCCCACTGCTCATGCATTCCACTAGGTTGAATTGTGCTCTCGGAAAGCAGGTGTGAGAGGCGATCTGCGAAATAATTGGTGGTCTGTTGCGATTGCAGCTTTTCGACGTCCAGCTTTCCCTACGTCTTTTGTTCCACCTGTTTTGTCGTACAGAGGCGGGTACGAATCGTGGCTGCTACTAGGTAGTGATCAGAGTCGATGTTAGGTCCTCGTATTGTGCGAACATCTAAAACGCTGGAAGCATGCCGTCCGTCTATCACAACGTGGTCGATCTGGTTGCGTGTTTTTCTATCGGGGGACAGCCATGTAGCCTGATGGATCTTCTTGTGCATAAACCTAGTGCTGGATATGACCATGTTTCGGGCACCGGCGAAGTCGATCAGCCTGAATCCATTTGGCGAAGTCTGATCGTGGAGACTGAACTTCCCGACAGTGGGGCCGAATACACGATCCTTACCCACCCTGGCGTTAAAGTCGCCAAGCACGACTTTGATATCATGACGGGGGCAGCGCTCGTATGCTTCTTCCAGGCGCTCGTAGAATGCAATATTTTCCACGTCGTCCTTCTCTTCCGTCGGTGCATGAGCGCAGATAAACGATATGGTGAAAAATCGTTCTTTTAGGCGGATTTCAGCGACACCCGCGAACGACAGTACTCGGTGACGGAGTCTCTCTCTCAGCACAAATCCCACGCCGAATCTGCTCTTGTTTTCATGCCCACTCCAGTAGATGGTGCAAGGTGTTTTGATCGTGTTTCCTCGCCCCGTCCATCGCATCTCTTGTATGGCGGTGATGTCAGCTCTTGCTTTCCTCAGGACCTCAACCAGCTGGGCAGCGGCACCTTCCCCATTAAGAGACCGGACATTCCAGGTACATGCCCTTATCTCATAATCCTTATTTCGTTTGCGGGTGTTGTTGAATTTCATTGGAACGTTGTTTTATGTGGTGGGTCCCAAACCCACGCACAACACGTTTCACGGGAGGTTGAATTCTATTACACGTTTGTATAGCGAGCCGCCAGAGGATACTTGGACGCAAAGCCCGGAAGTAGTGAGCTGCTTGAACCGCAAGCAAAAGAATCGCTCTGGCCATTAACAGGTGAATGGCGATCAGAAACTTTCCCCACTTGCGTGGACTTCTGCACACTGCCCCATCCTCCCGCGAGTAGAGCTGCCCCAAGCAAAAATAAACGAAGCAAGTTCCGGCATATATCTCAAAGTTCCAGCCTGCGATACTGAAGTATTTCATGGGGGTTATGGACAATGGCCGTCCTTCCAGGATATGTTTTCAGCCGTTTACATAAACCACCCAAAGCTATCACAAGCGCAAAAACTATATCACTTGCGAAACAAAACAAAAGGTCAAGCAGCGGCAATAGTCAAACAGTTCGCACCTAACGATGACAATTTTAATCTGGCTTGGGAAGCGTTAAAAGCTAGGTATGAAAATGAAAAGTCTTGGTCGATAAACAAATAACGACCTTAATGAATTTACCAAAAATTCAAAAAGAAACCAGTGAGGAATTTCTAAAATTACAGTCAACAGTTACAAACTGTTTGTCGGTTCTAGCAACCCAAAATGTTCCCACTGAAAACTGGGACCCCATTCTGGTCAATATATGCGCTGCCGCATTACCAGAAAAATCTTTAATTTTATGGGAGCAATCGCTCTAAAAAATGCCCAACGTGGCAACAAATGAAAAATCCCATTACTACACAGTTCGAAATCGCAGAACAGGTAGATAATAAAGTATCAAAGCCGAAAAATATACACGAAGACCATAATAGAAGCTTCTTTAAGCCCCAAGCCACTAAAAATAATTCAAATAATAAGAGCTTCAATAAGTCTCAATCGTTCACCTCTGAACAATTGATGACGGAGGTCATCAATTACGATCTTGCGAGAGATTTAAAAATTTATCAATAAACGAAAGAAATAACATAGTTAGAACTAAAAAACTTTGCAACAACTGTCTGTCACCTAGCCACACGGTACAGGCATGTCCAAGTCAAATGCCAAAAGAACCACGGGACTAGCTGCAACAGCTAGATCGGATAATCCCGAAAAAGACAATCCCGAAAGTTGTCAAGAACAACCATGCTGCTCAAACGCAGCCAGAATACAAACGCTACATTCAGAAAATTAAAGCAAAACACTATTACCGACAACAATATTCTTCATCGAACACCGAGGAGACCTATTAAAGCTAAGGGCCTTAATAGATCAAGGATCACATCGATCATTTATAGCATCGAAGATCCAAAAAATCTGCCAACCAAACAAGCCAATTTCGAAATTTCAGGAATAGGCTGAAGAGCTGTTCAAAACTCAAATAAAATCTGCTTCATTACCCTGGTTTCAACAAGCGCGGATCAAAAAATAAAAGCACAAGCTATCGTTCTGCCGCGACTTACCAACATGCTTCCAAGCTATAACATAAATAGCAAATACTGGCAAAAGTTTTCACATCTCAAACTAGCCGATCCCAACTGCCATACACCCGATCAAATCGACATGTTATTGGGAAGCGATATAGTCCCCCCAATTAATACTACAAGGTGTTTAGAAAATCTCCAACAACCTACTAGCCCAAAATACCATCTTTGGATGGATTTTAAGCGGGAAAGTCAAAGAGAAAATCTCCAGCTTCACAACGCAAGTGACTATCTTAACTCACAATTGAGAAAATTCTGGGAGGTAGAAGAATTACTCCCAATCCCCGTTACTACACCTGACGACAAGTATTGTGAAGACTTCTTCGAAGCCACAACTACAAGATCAGACAACGGGCGGTACGTCGTTCGACTACCATTCAAACAACAATTTCCCAACGCACTCGCCTTAGGTCACTCCCGAACCTCAGTGCTACAGCAGTTTTTAAGTATGGAACGAAACTTACTTAAAAAAGGCGAGCTTAAAACCTCATACGACAACGTCCTTGAGGAAAAACATAAAATTGGATCATATGGAACCAGTAAATTCCTATGAGAAAATAACAAAAGGCAAACACTCATCCTTTTATCTACCGCACCACGCGGTTATCAAACCGGAAAAACTTACAACAAAAGTACGAGTGGTATTGAATGCATCTAAATGCACGAGCTCAGGTAATGCATCTAAATGACGTGTTATACACGGGTCCAACATTACAACCCGATTTAATGCTACTTATCCTACAGTGGCGTATGTATAAATACGTATTCAATGGTGATGCCGCAAAAATGTACCGGCAAATCCTAGTACATGAAGACGACCAAGACTATCAGCGCATTATATTCCGCAATTCACCTAGTTTCAAGCCATTCGAACATTACAGGAACTGGCAAAAGACACTAAAGCAAAACTACCACTAGCCGCCCCGGTTCTAAGCTCTCAAGCCACAGCCTTGCTCTAGCGTGCGAGCCACTAGCTCAAGTTATCGAAGCCCTCGACTCAGCAGGGTTCCCATTAAAAAAGATAACTTCTAACCACCCACAAATATAAATAAAGAAAACTTGCTAGATATCAATTTTCTAAATTTTGAAAAGGAGAGCACCACCAAAACTCTGGGCATACAAGGGAACGCAATATCAGACCAATTTTCATACACTCTTGAGTCGATATCTGCAAAATCCGCAAAAACGAAAATACTAATTTTGTCATCTGTGGCAAAACTTTTCGACCCCGCAGGATGGCTTCCACCAATTATGATACAAGCAAAAATACTAATTCAAGAATTATGGCTAGATGGAACTGATTGGGGCGAAGTGGTTAAACCCTCCCCTTAATAAAACGGTCCCAATTTGCAAAACAACTTGCACACTATATCCGAGATAAAGATACCTCTGTGGGTGAATTTCTCCAGCATAATGGCAAGATTGCAAGTCACCTATTAGTGGCAAAAGGCAAGGCCGCACCTCTCAAGACCGTAAGTCTCCCTCTGCTCAAGTTATGCGGTGTACTCCTGCTCGCAAAACTAGCCTCTACCGTACAAACACATTTGAACCTGAGCAATCGGAATGATACCTATGGTCCGATCCAGAAATCGTGCTAGCCTGGCTAGAAAAACCACCACATACGTGGAAAACATGCGTGTCAAACCGCACAGATCAAATCATTGATCTAGTTGGGCCAGCAACTTGGCGACACGTTACCAGTGCTGATAACACTGCGGATCTTGGCACAAGAGGCTGCCAACCCCTGCACCTTACAACCAACACACTATGGTGGAATGGCCCTAACTGGCTGGTAGAATCACCAGACGCATGGCCAAAGTCGCCTGCAAGCAATATCATAGCCCCAGAAATTCAAAGAATCGAAGGCCTTCACACAACACTGGAGGACACAGACATCCTCGAGCGATTTTCGTCGTTCCTCCGAGCCTTAATGTGTTTCAATTTGTAAATCGCCTAAAGAATAAGGTAAAAGGAATACCCAATATAGCAAGCTATGCACTAACGCATCAAGACTTGCAACGGGCGAAAATAGTTCTAATCGAGTCCACGCAGACTCGCTATTATAGTGGTGAACTAAAACTTTTAATGGCATCAAAGCCTATTGACAAAGAGAGCACACTCTTAGTACTAAACCCCTTTGTTGACTCTAAGGGACTGCTTTGTGCCAATGGAAGGCTAGAGAACTCCAGTCTGAGCTACAATGAGCGGCACCCTATAATAATACCGGAAAAATCCGCATTTGCCACAATCTTTATTAATTATCTCCACGTCTTAATGCTACACGCCGAGCACAGGCTAATGCAACAAATGATCCGGCATGAGTTTTATGTTCCTCGACTTAAGCCTTTGATCAAAAAATCCATCTTTATGTGTAAAGTCTGTACGTTACACAAACAAAAGATGCGCACGCAGATCATGGCAGCTGTACCACCCGGACGCTGCAATTTTTCTATGCCTTTCACCATCACTGGTGTAGATTTTGCCGGACCTTTCTACCTAAAGGCCTCGATGTTAAGGTCTTCTACCACAATGAAGGGTTACGTGGATGTTTTTGTATGCTTTACGACAAAAGCCGTACACCTAGAATTATGTTCAGATCTGGCCGCGTCTTTTCTCGCGGCATTTGCACGCTTTGTCGGACGCCAAGGTTTTTCCTCTAAAATCATGAGCGACAATGGCAAAACCTCCATCGGGGCCTAACGAGCTACCGAAAAGGAGTTCATACAGTTCGGCAAGGAAGAAGTCTCGCCGCACATCATTGAAAAATACGCACCTCAAGGCATTAATTGGCAATTTATCCCCCCGAGTGCCCCACACATGGGTGGACTATGGGAATCGGCAGTGAAAAGTTTTAAATCAAATTTCAAGAAAACCGCTGACACCAATAAATTGACATTTGAAGAGTTCACTACGCTACTCATTCCGTTTTAAACTCATGGTCGCTATCAGCACTCTCGCAAGATCCCTCCGACTTTACAGCCCTCACCCCTGGCCATTTTCTTATAGGAGCTCCACTTTTGGCTATACCAGAACCAAACGTGGACTCACTCTCCCTTATAAATCTATGGGAACGAATCACAATTCTCCATCATGAAGTTAGTCGCCGATGGAAGGAAGAATAACTAAAAGACCTTCACAAACGATCGACGAATGTCTCCCTCCTACCGAAGGGCGGCTAGTCCGCATCGAAAAGGTATATTTTGGTTCCGACGGTCACATCCGAGTAGTTGACCTACGTCCGCAAAACAGCAAACTAACTCGACCGCTCGTTAAACTTTGTTTTCTACCAACCGAGTCTAATACCGTTAATATGTAAAATCATTACAAATCATTATAAAAGCAAATATGGAGCAATTGATGCCCCGAAGCGATGTTGCTATTCGAAATAAATACCTCACTCCTAAAGAGGTAGCTCGAAGAACTCTCCTCTCCTCGAACTAAACGGGAAATTATACCGCAAATAAAAACCCTCATAATATATCCAATAACGAAATCACATTTGAAAAACATATGTCTATAAAGTGCTTAAATCAAGCACCCTCTACTTTCTAAGACACTAAAGTCTATAATTTCTTTCCATACAGAATCATGAACATGGAAATTGAGGAAGTCGCCCCAACACCAGCCATTCGTTCTGCGGTTACCGTGCCACGAGCACGAGCAGTACCTACAGCACCACCGCGCACTGCTACTCCCAGGGCAACAACGGCGCCCACCGTACCGCCTCAACGACCACAGGCCACCAGGGCCGAGGAATGGCCGGAAACACCACCAAGGGACCCCGTGGTAGCGCATGGCGTGCGTTGCCCTCTCTGCTGTCGAACGCATGCACTACGCCTATGCGCTATTTTTAATGGTGCAACAACATGCGACCCAGATCGTGACCACCTCGCGTCACACACTCTCATCGAGCGACCTGGCTACAGCAACAACGTCCACGCACCTGGAACCAGTCTGGGACCCGTTATCGCCCTTGAGCAACGTCAACATACCAGCGACAGCCAGCAAGTCGAGGCCGCGTCGCCCAACCGGGCTTAGCAACGTGATGGAGACCCTGCAGCAGCTGCAACGTTTGCTAGGCTGATGACTCGCCTAGGGGGGCCGGGATGGCTAGGTTAGCCACAACACTGGCGGGTGCAACCCTACCGCCAACATTCACCACATCACACACCCACACTTACACAGTCACTCACGTATAATTTGTCAACACCGAACACACACACACTTTGTAAACAATACACAATTCGTAAAAACCTTGAGCAAGACGGTCATGTAGAACCTGAGCCAACCCGAATTATAAATAAATATTTTAAACATTAACCCCCTGCTTTTCGAATTATTATTTGAAGTTAAGTGCCGAGGTAAGTGCAGTGAAAAGTGAATTGAAGTGCCCCTAGAAATATATTCCGCCACTGTATATATTTTAGCCATATTAAATAATTTAATTTGGTTTGTTATCCTACGCTTGTCAAACAAAATAAAATGTACTATTTCTGTAGATTGAAAATGTAAATTTTTCTTATTTTATTGTGGAATTTGGAAAACATTTATTAAAAACTACAGGTACAGGTGGAAGCTTAAAGAATAATATACCTTTTCAACCAAATAATAAGAAAACATTACAACTTTACGTACAAACTATATGTCATTACAAACGTGACAAGGGATCACGGAAAACCGTTCCAATATACATCAACTTTCGTTTTCTTGTTATTGGGTTGAAAAGATGTGAAAACTTAAAAGTATTAAAAAACAGCAAAACGAAAACTATAAAATGACTAGAAACTTAAATTAACATTTCATTCAAGGTACAAAAGGAAAACATTAATTAATTTGAAAAAATGGAAAAGACTAGAAATTCATGCTTAAAATTATCGCTATCATCACATATAAAGCCAATTTTCAAAAAAAACAACACGATCAACGAGTCAATTTAAACCTACTTTTGTTAAATCAAAATTGACTTGATCAATACAAAGCAACAACAAACAATGTAAGATGGCTTTATACAAGGTGGCGCAAAAGTAATCCTCCTATCAGAAAATGCTATAAATTTTGCGATTGGCTTATTGGATAATAAACTTGTCAAGAGGAAAAAAGTTTAGTTAGTTTCATTTGACCATTGGCCTTGAGCTCGTTAATATAAATAATTAATTTATTTAATAAATTCAAAAATAGTCTAGAATACAATGTACTAACAGACTACGTAGATATGTACTTAAAATTACCGTATCAGAAATTTACATCACTCAATAAAGCTTTAAAACAGTCAAAGACGAAGAAAAATCAATGTCTATAGAATTTGAAATAATATTGAACTCATTCATTGCTCGAATAATAGGAGCATTAGATGCATAGAGGGTCCGGGCAAAATCGGTATAAAACATGTCTCTATTTCTAAGTGATCTTGGAGGGATATGAAAACAAATGCTCTCAAGGAGACATGGTGAATCAATCACACCGTTAATAATGTCGAAAACAAAAATTAGCTAAAGAATGGTTTTTCTGATTTGAAGTGATTGAAGGTTTATGAGTGCACATCTGGCTTTATATGAGGGAACCGGTTCAGAGAAATTCAATGACCTCAGGCCAAAACGTAAAAAGGTTTCCTGCACTCGTTTAAGCCTTTTAATATGATAGACATGATAAGGCCTCCAAATAAAGCAAGCAGCTTAGAGAGTACAAGAGATGTAAACAGTAGCTTAAGAGTATAAGGATCTGTAAACTCAAAGCAAATCCTTCGAATAAATGCCAAAACCGTGTAGTACTTAGCGATAGTAGATGGTATATGAGTAGTAAACGAAAACTTAAAGTCAAAAACTATACCTAGGTCAGCAATCTCATTACGAATGTCACCAGTCAGAAATATTGTGCAAATCAGACTGAATTTTATCTGAGTCAGAAAAAGTAGAAATAGTAGTAAAAATCTTAAGATCATCAGCATATAATTAATAAAGATCGCAAAAAGCAAAGGTCCTAAAATGCTACCTTGTGGGACTCCAGAGGAGACAATAAAAGGCTTTGAGTGAGTATTGTCGACAACGGCTACACATTTTCGCTGATTAAGGTAGTACTTTATCCAAGATAAAAATATAGAGTGGAAGCCCAAGCTAGCCAGTTTAGAAATGAATATTGAACGGCAAACTTTGTCAAACGCTTTGGATAAATCAGTATATGATCAACGAGTTCTTTTTGCCGCAACTTGATGAATTGGGATTGGAAAACATGTGGTTCCAACAAGACGGTGCAACAGCACACAGTGCACGTGCCACAACCGATATGCTGAACATCGGAAGCTTACTTTTGCGCCACCTTGTAGTTGATGTTAACGATACTTATATACAACTAGCTGTCCCCAAGCTCGACGACGCGCATCTCAGTTTCTGTAAGAGGTGCTACAGAGATGCGCCTATTCCCCGTCTGGGACTGCTGGTTGTTGCGGTCCCGGTTGCTTGTATGGCTTTAATTAACTGTAAATATATTTCCGAAGTTAACTAAATCAAAGTGGGCAGACTTTCTATTATGGGGCCCTGATTTTTCATGTTTTGAAAAGGTAGCGTGCCATAATGGAAAGCCAACCCCACTAATATGCATACTTATTGGCACTTCTGCGGAAAAGCGTGTCGAATATAACGTTGCAAGTACTCTTCAAGTTCTTATTAAAAGTTTGCCGTAAAATGTTGTCATAAGTAAATACCATTTCAAAAATTTCTCGGTCATAGATATTCGAGTTTTTTATTCTGGATGTTGATGTTTTGTAGAATTTCTTTTTATCTTGCTTGCTACAACAACCATCTTACCTTGAACTGGTACAAAAAACCCACTGCATTGGGGAGGTTGATAAATTATTACTCGAAACATGAAAAGAGAACAATAGTGAACACAGCAAAGAATTTTGGGAGAAGAGTTGTTTCAATCAGCGAAACATGTTACCATAAGCAGAACATAGAAATAATTAAAACTACACTAGAGCACAACGGGTTTTCAAGAAAACTTATAAATAGCTGCATTCGTGATGTTTGCATCAAATCGAACAAAACAAGTAGTAAGCAAGATAAAAAGAAATTCTACAAAACATCAACATTCGTCCCAGGTCTATCAAACAAAATAAGAAACTCGAATATCTATGACCGAGAAATTTTTGAAATGATATTTACTTATGACAACACTTTACGGCAAATTTTTAGTAATACTAAGAGTATAATTGAAACATTTGAGAATTCGGACGTTATATATAAAATAAAATGCAACGGTGCCGGATCCCATTTATGCAAGAAGGTATATGTAGGAACAGAAAAATCTAAACCTAAGACGAGGATTTCCGGACATGAGACAAACTTAAAAACCCAAAACAACTCTAACGATAACAAAACAGCCTTAACAACACACAGTAGCGACATTGGACACTCACCAAATTTACAGAATGCAGGAATTCTACAATAAGAAAAACATTACAATAAGAGATATATATTAGAAACTAGCTGGACCCGTGCGCTCCTTGCGCAAAAAAAAAAAACCAAAATGGTTGGAAACCTTTTGTTAGTCCAGGTCCAGGATTTTTCAAACCTTTTTCTCAAATTATAAAAAAAGATTTTCAGCTACACTTGTTGTGAGACCACAAAAAATGGTAATTCTATACGACAGCACGTACCTGCTAATATAGGTCCAAAAGTCTCGGGAAAGGTATCAAACGGCGCGTTTTGATCTCTGTATCATTAATCCGAAAGCAGAAATTAAATAATTTGTTCCAGTGAAAAGTTATTAGTAAAAAACCCAAAAATTGCCTAGGTCCGATCCCAAATAGCGGACTTGATCCAAGGTATTTATGTGCACAACACCTTTCTGCGTAGGCTTCAAAAAAATAACCTTAGCCGGTCCAACACCGGCTACGCGGTCCACAATATTTCTGCACAGAACACATTTCTGCACTTTTCGGTACACCCTAATCTGTGATTACAACAACCACATGAAAATGACAGAAAAATTTCAACTCTAATTGCAAATATCTCTGAAGAGACATAAAATATCGAATTTCCGCTTTCGGATTATTGATACGAAGGTTAAAACCCGTCGTTTGATACCTTTCCCGATATTTTTGGACCTATATTAGCAGTTACGTGCTGTCGTATAGAATTACCCAAAAAATTATACAAATATGCGCAAACAGCTATTTAAAATTCCACCACTTATATTACATTCACATTGAGCCATAAACTTCAGTTGATTGCCAACATCAACATGAATTAAATCAAAAAATGTCCCTTTAACTCGAGTTTATGACCCAGTGTGAACGCAGTCTTATTCACTTATTTTAGCAATGTTCAAGTGTAGAATGCGCGCTCGCCTTTGATTATTCTAGCACTGTTCAGTCTTACTATTCAACTGTAGATGTCGCGAGGCATATGAATGTCACAGTCACAATAGCGTTCAGTACAAATTGATTTTTTTGTGCATTCACAATCGTTTATTTTAAAGAATTTATTTTTATAAAATACGCTTAAACAAAAGCACTCCGCTAATTAAGACATGGTTTCGCATGTAGAGCTAACCCCCACCTTTAAAACGATGCCTTATTTATTAATATTGGTTCCAAATAAGAGCAGAAAATTAGGAAATAACACAAAAAGACCTTACAGAAATAATATATATGATGATGCTACATATCATCAACATACCAAGTGATAGACGTATGAATTTTTAAACAGACACACAGCAAACCTGCGTTGTAAGAATAAAGACAGAGACATGCGTTATGCTAGACAAAAACAGTGCACCTGAAACACATATATGTATGCTGAGAACTTTTGTTAAGCTCACCTATTGTTGTTTGCACTTGATTTTTGTTTATAATTACTGTAGAGAAGAGAAACACGCAATAAACATAACCAAGCAACAATACAAAGAGAAAATCAAATAAAGCAGTATTTCGGTGTAACCTATATTCCCAAACTATCTCAAAACATCAACCAAGCAATAGCAAAAAATAACCAAAACATAGCATTAGCATATAAATCCAATTCCACTTTAGCTAACATATTCACGCGAACAAAAAGCCCGATCGATAAACTAGAACAACATAATATAATTTATGAGATAACATGTCAGGGTAAAGAAAATGAAAGCTGCAACAGGGTATACATAGGAACCACTAAACGTACACTCGGCGTTAGATTAAAAGAGCACGGAAGCGATATAAACAATAAGAGAAATTCAACGTATCACAACATATCACAACAAGTGATCATACAGCTGATCTAGCGAACACGAAGATAATAGACCGCAACAAATACGGGAGAGCTCGGTACACATTAGAGAGTTTGCGAATATTAGAAAAAAGAGAAAATACGGTAAACAAGAAGGAGGATACACAAAACATTGCAGCAGCTTACCTTTTATGTTCATAATTATAATTTAGTTTGTCGATGATACCAAACCATGATGGTACTATCTTTAGTTTTTAGATTTTAAGAAAACATACTGTGTAAGTGTTGTTGTTGTGTTTCAATGTTATTGCAACTATATACGTAGATTTGTTAATAAGTGTCTCAGATAGTTTTATTGTTGTTTTTCATTGTTGTTTTTGTTTGTTGTTCTTTAAAATAAATAGGTCACCCCTGATGAAGCTAGGAAGTCTAGCGAAACGTTGGGTTGGAAAAGTGGAATACTATCTTTTATTTTTATTTTCACTTCAAAACTAATGGTCAAAAGAGCCTAAATCCAAAATTTAAATAATCACATAACTGACCGGAAAACATCCAAATATTATAATTACTGTAGTTTATTTGTTTATATTTACTTTATGTGCTAGTTATACTTATTAAGATCGAAGCAAAATTAGTTGATCAGGCACAGTCAAGAGTGTAAGTAGGTTATGTATATGAGTAAAATAGATTTATTGAATTTAATTTATTAAAAATGTTTTAAATATATTTTGTTTGTTAACTTTTAGTCGTAAAGATGACTTCAGATTGAAGTAGAAATATCGACCAAGATAAATAAACTTGTCAAAAGGAAAAAAGTTTAGTTAGTTTCATTTGACCATTGGCCTTGAGCTCGTTAATATAAATAATTAATTTATTTAATAAATTCAAAAAAAGTCTAGAATACAATGTACTAACAGACTACGTAGATATGTACTTAAAATTACCGTATCAGAAATTTACATCACTCAATAAAGCTTTAAAACAGTCAAAGGCGAAGAAAAATCAATGTCTATAGAATTTGAAATAATATTGAACTCATTCATTGCTCGAAAAATAGGAGCATTAGATGCATAGAGGGTCCGGGCAAAATCGGTATAAAACATATCTCTATTTCTAAGTGATCTTGGAGGGATATGAAAACAAATGCTCTCAAGGAGACATGGTGAATCAATCACACCGTTAATAATGTCGAAAACAAAAATGAGCTAAAGAATGGTTTTTCTTATTTGAAGTGATTGAAGGTTTATGAGTGCACATCTGGCTTTATATGAGGGAACCGGTTCAGAGAAATTCAATGACCTCAGGCCAAAACGTAAAAAGGTTTCCTGCACTCGTTTAAGCCTTTTAATATGATAGATATGATAAGGCCTCCAAATAAAGCAAGCATATTCCAGCTTAGAGAGTACAAGAGATGTAAACAGTAGCTTTAGAGTATAAGGGTCTGTAAACTCAAAGCAAATCCTTCGAATAAATGCCAAAACCGTGTAGTACTTAGCGATAGTAGATGGTATATGAGTAGTAAACGAAAACTTAAAGTCAAAAACTATACCTAGGTCAGCAATCTCATTACGAGTGTCACCAGTCATAAATATTGTGCAAATCAGAATGAATTTTATCTGAGTCAGAAAAAGTAGAAATAGTAGTAAAAATCTTAAGATCATCAGCATATAGCAAAAAATTCGAATGTTGAAAGCAGGCTGCGATATCATTAATAAAGGTCGCAAAAAGCAAAGGTCCTAAAATGCTACCTTGTGGGACTCCAGAGGAGACAATAAAAGGCTTTGAGTGAGTATTGTCAACAACGGCTACACATTTTCGCTGATTAAGGTAGTACTTTATCCAAGATAAAAATATAGAGTGGAAGCCCAAGCTAGCCAGTTTAGAAATGAATATTGAACGGCAAACTTTGTCAAACGCTTTGGATAAATCAGTATATGATCAACGAGTTCTTTTTGCCGCAACTTGATGAATTGGGATTGGAAAACATGTGGTTCCAACAAGACGGTGCAACAGCACACACTGCACGTGCCACAACCGATATGCTGAACATCGGAAGCTTACTTTTGCGCCACCTTGTAGTTGATGTTAACGATACTTATATACAACTAGCTGTCCCCAAGCTCGACGTCGCGCATCTCAGTTTCTGTAAGAGGTGCTACAGAGATGCGCCTATTCCCCGTCTGGGACTGCTGGTTGTTGCGGTCCCGGTTGCTTGTATGGCTTTAATTAACTGTAAATATATTTCCGAAGTTCACTAAATCAAAGTGGGCAGACTTTCTATTATGGGGCCCTGATTTTTCATGTTTTGAAAAGGTAGCGTGCCATAATGGAAAGCCAACCCCACTAATATGCATACTTATTGGCACTTCTGCGGAAAAGCGTGTCGAATATAACGTTGCAAGTACTCTTCAAGTTCTTATTAAAAGTTTGCCGTAAAATGTTGTCATAAGTAAATACCATTTCAAAAATTTCTCGGTCATAGATATTCGAGTTTTTTATTCTGGATGTTGATGTTTTGTAGAATTTCTTTTTATCTTGCTTGATACAACAACCATCTTACTTTGAACTGGTACAAAAAACCCACTGCATTGGGGAGGTTGATAAATTATTACTCGAAACATGAAAAGAGAACAATAGTGAACACAGCAAAGAATTTTGGGAGAAGAGTTGTTTCAATCAGCGAAACATGTTACCATAAGCAGAACATAGAAATAATTAAAACTACACTAGAGCACAACGGGTTTTCAAGAAAACTTATAAATAGCTGCATTCGTGATGTTTGCATCAAATCGAACAAAACAAGTAGTAAGCAAGATAAAAAGAAATTCTACAAAACATCAACATTCGTCCCAGGTCTATCAAACAAAATAAGAAACTCGAATATCTATGACCGAGAAATTTTTGAAATGATATTTACTTATGACAACACTTTACGGCAAATTTTTAGTAATACTAAGAGTATAATTGAAACATTTGAGAATTCGGACGTTATATATAAAATAAAATGCAACGGTGCCGGATCCCATTTATGCAAGAAGGTATATGTGGGAACAGAAAAATCTAAACCTAAGACGAGGATTTCCGGACATGAGACAAACTTAAAAAACCAAAACAACTCTAACGATAACAAAACAGCCTTAACAACACACAGTAGCGACATTGGACACTCACCAAATTTACAGAATGCAGGAATTCTACAATAAGAAAAACATTACAATAAGAGATATATATTAGAAACTAGCTGGACCCGTGCGCTCCTTGCGCAAAAAAAAAACCAAAATGGTTTGAAACCTTTTGTTAGTCCAGGTCCAGGATTTTTCAAACCTTTTTCTCAAATTATAAAAAAAGATTTTCAGCTACACTTGTTGTGAGACCGCAAAAAATGGTAATTCTATACGACAGCACGTACCTTCTAATATAGGTCCAAAAGTCTCGGGAAAGGTATTAAACGACGCGTTTTGATCTCTGTATCAATAATCCGAAAGCAGAAATTAAATAATTTGTTCCAGTGAAAAGTTATTAGTAAAAAACCCAAAAATTGCCTAGGTCCGATCCCAAATAGGGGACTTGATCCAAGGTATTTATGTGCACAACACCTTTCTGCGTAGGCTTCAAAAAAATAACCTTAGCCGGTCCAACACCGGCTACGCGGTCCACAATATTTCTGCACAGAACACATTTCTGCACTTTTCGGTACACCCTAATCTGTGATTACAACAACCACATGAAAATGACAGAAAAATTTCAACTTTAATTGCAAATATCTCTGAAGAGACATAAAATATCGAATTTCTGCTTTCGGATTATTGATACGAAGGTTAAAACCCGTCGTTTGATACCTTTCCCGATATTTTTGGACCTATATTAGCAGTTACGTGCTGTCGTATAGAATTACCCAAAAAATTATACAAATATGCGCAAACAGCTATTTAAAATTCCACCACTTATATTACATTCACATTGAGCCATAAACTTCAGTTGATTGCCAACATCAATATGAATTAACTCAAAAAATGTCCCTTTAACTCGAGTTTATGACCCAGTGTGAACGCAGTCTTATTCACTTATTTTAGCAATGTTCAAGTGTAGAATGCGCGCTCGCCTTTAATTATTCTAGCACTGTTCAGTCTTACTATTCAACTGTAGATGTCGCGAGGCATATGAATGTCACAGTCACAATAGCGTTCAGTACAAATTGATTTTTTTGTGCATTCACAATCGTTTATTTTAAAGAATTTATTTTTATAAAATACGCTTAAACAAAAGCACTCCGCTAATTAACACATGGTTTCGCATGTAGAGCTAACCCCCACCTTTAAAACGATGCCTTATTTATTAATATTGGTTCCAAATAAGAGCAGAAAATTAGGAAATAACACAAAACGACCTTACAGAAATAATATATATGATGATGCTACATATCATCAACATACCAAGTGATAGACGTATGAATTTTTAAACAGACACACAGCAAACCTGCGTTGTAAGAATAAAGACAGAGAAATGCGTTATGCTAGCCAAAAACAGTGCACCTGAAACACATATATGTATGCTGAGAACTTTTGTTAAGCTCACCTATTGTTGTTTGCACTTGATTTTTGTTTATAATTACTGTAGAGAAGAGAAACACGCAATAAACATAACCAAGCAACAATACAAAGAGAAAATCAAATAAAGCAGTATTTCGGTGTAACCTATATTCCCAAACTATCTCAAAACATCAACCAAGCAATAGCAAAAAATAACCAAAACATAGCATTAGCATATAAATCCAATTCCACTTTAGCTAACATATTCACGCGAACAAAAAGCCCGATCGATAAACTAGAACAACATAATATAATTTATGAGATAACATGTCAGGGTAAAGAAACTGAAAGCTGCAACAGGGTATACATAGGAACCACTAAACGTACAGTCGGCGTTAGATTAAAAGAGCACGGAATCGATATAAACAATAAGAGAAATTCAACTTATCACAACAAGTGATCATACAGCTGATCTAGCGAACACGAAGATAATAGACCGCAGCAAATACGGGAGAGCTCGGTACACATTAGAGAGTTTGCGAATATTAGAAAAAAGAGAAAATACGGTAAACAAGGAGGAGGATACACAAAACATTGCAGCAGCTTACCTTTTATGTTTATAATTATAATTTAGTTTGACGATGATACCAAACCATGATGGTACTATCTTTAGTTTTTAGATTTTAAGCAAAACATACTGTGTAAGTGTTGTTGTTGTGTTTCAATGTTATTGCAACTATATACGTAGATTTGTTAATAAGTGTGTCAGATAGTTTTATTGTTGTTTTTCATTGTTGTTTTTGTTTGTTGTTCTTTAAAATAAATAGATCACCCCTGATGAAGCTAGGAAGTCTAGCGAAACGTTGGGTTGGAAAAGTGGAATACTATCTTTTATTTTTATTTTCACTTCAAAACTAATGGTCAAAAGAGCCTAAATCCAAAATTTAAATAATCACATAACTGACCGGAAAACATCCAAATATTATAATTACTGTAGTTTATTTGTTTATATTTACTTTATGTGCTAGTTATACTTATTAAGATCGAAGCAAAATTAGTTGATCAGGCACAGTCAAGAGTGTAAGTAGGTTATGTATATGAGTAAAATAGATTTATTGAATTTAATTTATTAAAAATGTTTTAAATATATTTTGTTTGTTAACTTTTAGTCGTAAAGATGACTTTAGTTTTAAGTAGAAATATCGACCAAGATAAATAAACTTGTCAAAAGGAAAAAAGTTTAGTTAGTTTCATTTGACCATTGGCCTTGAGCTCGTTAATATAAATAATTAATTTATTTAATAAATTCAAAAATAGTCTAGAATACAATGTACTAACAGACTACGTAGATATGTACTTAAAATTACCGTATCAGAAATTTACATCACTCAATAAAGCTTTAAAACAGTCAAAGGCGAAGAAAAATCAATGTCTATAGAATTTGAAATAATATTGAACTCATTCATTGCTCGAAAAATAGGAGCATTAGATGCATAGAGGGTCCGGGAAAAATCGGTATAAAACATATCTCTATTTCTAAGTGATCTTGGAGGGATATGAAAACAAATGCTCTCAAGGAGACATGGTGAATCAATCACACCGTTAATAATGTCGAAAACAAAAATGAGCTAAAGAATGGTTTTTCTGATTTGAAGTGATTGAAGGTTTATGAGTGCACATCTGGCTTTATATGAGGGAACCGGTTCAGAGAAATTCAATGACCTCAGGCCAAAACGTAAAAAGGTTTCCTGCACTCGTTTAAGCCTTTTAATATGATAGATATGATAAGGCCTCCAAATAAAGCAAGCATATTCCAGCTTAGAGAGTATAAGAGATGTAAACAGTAGCTTTAGAGTATAAGGGTCTGTAAACTCAAAGCAAATCCTTCGAATAAATGCCAAAACCGTGTAGTACTTAGCGATAGTAGATGGTATATGAGTAGTAAACGAAAACTTAAAGTCAAAAACTATACCTAGGTCAGCAATCTCATTACGAATGTCACCAGTCAGAAATATTGTGCAAATCAGACTGAATTTTATCTGAGTCAGAAAAAGTAGAAATAGTAGTAAAAATCTTAAGATCATCAGCATATAGCAAAAAATTCGAATGTTGAAAGCAGGCTGCGATATCATTAATAAAGATCGCAAAAAGCAAAGGTCCTAAAATGCTACCTTGTGGGACTCCAGAGGAGACAATAAAAGGCTTTGAGTGAGTATTGTCAACAACGGCTACACATTTTCGCTGATTAAGGTAGTACTTTATCCAAGATAAAAATATAGAGTGGAAGCCCAAGCTAGCCAGTTTAGAAATGAATATTGAACGGCAAACTTTGTCAAACGCTTTGGATAAATCAGTATATGATCAACGAGTTCTTTTTGCCGCAACTTGATGAATTGGGATTGGAAAACATGTGGTTCCAAGAAGACGGTGCAACAGCACACACTGCACGTGCCACAACCGATATGCTGAACATCGGAAGCTTACTTTTGCGCCACCTTGTAGTTGATGTTAACGATACTTATATACAACTAGCTGTCCCCAAGCTCGACGACGCGCATCTCAGTTTCTGTAAGAGGTGCTACAGAGATGCGCCTATTCCCCGTCTGGGACTGCTGGTTGTTGCGGTCCCGGTTGCTTGTATGGCTTTAATTAACTGTAAATATATTTCCGAAGTTCACTAAATCAAAGTGGGCAGACTTTCTATTATGGGGCCCTGATTTTTCATGTTTTGAAAAGGTAGCGTGCCATAATGGAAAACCAACCCCACTGTTGCGGCGTATTACCTTAAGTTGCGAGCGGGTTGATGGATTACCTCTTTCCTGGTAATAATGCGAGCGTGGACTGTAAGTGATAGTTTGTACTTACAAAAACGTAAGTGGCGGGTCTTCTGCAATGTTGTAGAAGTGATGATCTGCGGAGTATGAAAGGTTTGCCCTTTTCCACGGAATGTAGTTTATAAGCTGAATATCCAACAAGGCGTACCGAAATAAATAATACACGAACTGTTTTCAATAACTCTAATACAGTTTTATTATACTTTGGTACTTTGCAAAATGTTGGCGAGCTTTAGTGGAAAAAGCACACTTTACTTGCAAAAATCTGTCTAATGAATAGCGAAGGAAAAAGGTAAACAAAGCAAACGTCAAAGAAGATTAGTTACATAAAGCAACGAATAGATGTATCGACAACGAGTGTTAACCCTTATATTAATTACGTTAAAATGAACCCAACATACCGCCGCCCTTGAACTATCTTAATATGTTCAATGTAAATTACAAAATAGAAAGTTAAGTACAAAGTTTAGGAAAGAATAGAAATTTCGAATGTAAATAGCTTAAATTAAAAATATCAGCTCTCTGCGGAAAATATGTCGCCTTTTGTTGGTAAAAGACACAGCTTCGATATAGGTCTCGTGAATTCTCCGTTTGTTGTTTTTACCGTGACAACGCGTACACGCCCATCCGTACCAGGATGGCAACGAGTTATTCTTGCGAGCGTCCACTTCGTAGGAGGAGAAGACTCATGGAAAATAGCCACCACGTCGCCTTCTTGAAAATCTAGTGACGGACGAAACCACTTAGCGCGTTGTTGCAAGTTAACGAGGTACTCATCCCTCCAGCGACGCCAAAAGTGTTGTCGTATAGCAGAGACCAGCTGCCATCTTTGTTGTAGAGTTCCAGAAAACCCTTGACCCTCAGGTTCTGGAATCGCCCTCAATGGTTCGCCTACAAGAAAGTGACCAGGCGTTAAAATCGATAAGTCGCTTGTATCACTTGAAATATCACATAGTGGGCGGGAATTAACACAAGCCTCCACCTCTGTTAAGAGCGTACTAAACTCTTCATAGCTTAATAGAACCTCACCGAGGGAGCGTTTCAGGTGGTACTTAATGCGCTTTATTCCAGTCTCCCAATATCCTCCCATATGAGGTGCAGACGGTGGATTGAATCGCCATTCAAAAAACGACCGAAGATGGGGGTGTTGCATGCACTCTTGATATTTCTCATGAAGTAACCTTTCTGCCCCAACAAAGTTCGTTCCGTTGTCTGAGAACATGGTCTTGCAATAGCCTCTTCTATTGATGAATCTTTTAAAGGCATTTAGAAATGAAGAACTAGAAAGATCGCCAACGAATTCGAGATGCATTGCGCCTGTGCACATGCAGATGAATGAAGATATATAGCCCTTTACGGATTTTGCCCCTCTTCCATTAGTAAACTTGAACATATAAGGTCCAGCGAAGTCGACGGCTGTGCGAGTGAAGCAACGAGCATAAGTTATACGATACGAAGGCAGGTTTCCCATTGATTGCGTAGCGAGTTTTCTATTCAAAGCGGTACATTTGACACATTTTCGATAGATATCGCGGATTAGGTTGCGAGCACCAATAACCCAATAGCGGCGTTGCAGGATTACCTGCATTATGCGGGGGCCGGAGTGTAAGGTATAGCGATGTATGTCGAATACAATCAGTTTCGAGAGAGGTGAGTTTTTAGGCAGTATAATAGGGTGCTTCACATCAATAGCAATGTCTGCGGACTTCAGTCGGCCTCCCACACGAAGAATTCCAAACGAATCGAGAATAGGTTGTAGACGTAGTAAGCTACTGCGCAAGGGAATAGCCCTTTTTTCCCTGCAATGACTTATTTCATTAGATAAATAGAAATTCTGCGTATACTTAATTAATCTGCGTTCTGCCTCGAGCAGCTCCTGACAGTTAAGGAAACCGATTTTTCTGTAATTGGTACTAAGCGAGCGAGAGCGGGTATTATACACGAATCTCAAGACGTAAGCGATGACTCTTCGTAATTTCGAGTAGGACGAGAACTTGGTCATGACCGACCAGTGCTCGTCGGGAGCTGCGATACAAGCGGTAACCTTCTTTCGTAAACCTATTTCGGTGTTATGTGATACTTGCGTTTGTTGCTTCCAGAACGGATCATCTTCGCGTAAGAATTCAGGTCCAGACCACCATAGTTCATGACGTAAAAGTTGTACCGGAGTCATACCTCTGGACGCGCAGTCCGCAGGATTTATTTCCGAGCGTACGTGATGCCAGCACTCGGGCGGTAGAACTTCGTGGATATAGGCGACACGATTGGCGACGAATGTTTCCCATTTGTTGGGATGCGCTTGCAACCATGCCAACGTAATCGTAGAATCTGTCCATGCTACCAGTGGATAGCAGGAATCGTTCCAACTATCCATAACATTCTTGACCAGCTTTGCGGCGGTGTGTGCAGCGCACAATTCCAGACGTGGTAATGTTGTTGTTTTTATGGGAGCGACCTTAGCTTTAGCCGAAACTAACCTGATCGTGATGTGACCATTCCTATGTACAGTGCGCGCATATATGACGGCGGCGTAGGCGCGCTCAGAAGCGTCGGCGAAAACGTGCAGCTCCGTACATGAACCAGCCGTTCCAGCTCCGACCCAGCGACAAACCTTAAGGTCCGATAAGTGTTGCAGTTGCGTGCGATGGTCAAACCACATCTTAGAGATCGCATCTGGCACCAGGTCATCCCACCCAATGTTGGCGCGCCAGATGTCCTGGAACCACATTTTGGATCTTATGGTTGCGGGGGAAAGTAAACATAATGGGTCAAAGAGTTTGCTGGCATCGGCCAGAAATGCTCTCTTGGTTAAAGTAAAGGGCGGTTTTTCTAAATTGATCGCAAATGTGAAGCAGTCCCTTTCCATATTCCAAATCAGTCCCAGAGCGTGTACATTGTTGCCATCTACGGTATAGTGCGGTATATCCTTGGATTCGCTGGCAATAGTCTCGTTAAGTTCTGGACAGTTTGACGCCCAATTTCGTAACTCGAACCCACCTTCCCGTAGAATATCGGACACGTTTTGCTGCAATGCTTTGAGTTCCGACTTACTGGACGCACCGGTAAGAAGGTCGTCCATGTAAAAATCGTTTAAGATTACGTCAACTGATTTCAGACTGGGATTGGATGATTGTTTCGCGGTTTCCTGCATAGATTTGACAGCCAAATGAGAAGCTGATGCAACTCCATAGGTAACGCGCAGCATTCTGTAATCTGTGATGGGCAGAGATGTGTTAGAACGCCAAACGATTCGCTGTAGGTCGACGTGTTTGGCCGAAACACAGACCTGCCGATACATTTTTGCAACATCTGCGGTTACTGCGTATTGATGCGTTCGGAAACGTAACAGTATGGAGTACAAGTCTTGTTGCAATTGAGGACCCACATATAGCGCATCATTGAGAGATTTCCCCGTTGTGGTTTTTGCAGAGGCGTTAAACACGACTCTTAGTTTAGTCGTTGCGCTGGACTCCTTTACAACTGCATGGTGTGGCATATAATAAGCATCTTTATTCGATTCCGTCACAACCTCCATATGACCCATTTCTAGTAGTTCTTGCATGAATTCCTTATAACGATCCCAGAGCTCCTGATCAGCGGAAAATCTTCGCTCCATGCGTAGGAGATTGCGTATGGCGAGGTTCCTTGACTCACCCAATAGTACGTTGCCCTTAAGGGGTAACTCAACCACAAACCGTCCGTCAGGCGTTCTAGCATGTGTTGATTCAAAATGCTCCTCGCAGTGCCGTTCCTCTTGGGTAAGATATCGAGTTTGCGGTGCTGCTTCAAGTTCCCACAATCTAGCCAGTGCTCTATCTAATTGCACGTCGCAGTGTAGCGATTGTATTTTTATAGAAGGCGAAGCGGAAGTGGTTACATTCCCACACAACGTCCAGCCGAAAACTGTCCTCTGGATTATTGGCGTACCAGGTGGGCCTTTACGTAGATCAGTGAAGATGAGTCGATCCATGAAATCCATGCCCACCAAGATGTCAACACGTCCCGGTTTCATAAAGTGAGGATCTGCTAAGAACAGCCCCTTTATGTGAGACCATTCAGGCACATTTAACTTCTGGGACGGTAAATCGCCTGTGATCTTTTGCAGAATTAATGCGTCAATGGCGTAACATTCACCCAGGTGCCGAGAGGAAAGCAATAACGACGTCTCGCCCTTACATAGGCCACCCTGAGATGAGCCAATTCCTGACACAAGTATGGAGGAAGATTTGCGGGTTAAACCCAGACGTTGTACGCATGCCTCAGTAACGAACGTGGCGTGAGAAGCTGAATCGAAGAGTAAGCGGGCGGTCTGCCATCGATCAGCAGAATCACGAACTTTTACAAGGGCGGTTGACAACAGTACTGCCTTTTGCGTTGTAGGCATTGGATTGACCTTGGAATTCAAACAAGCGGAGATAGGCGCGACAACAGAATGCGAATTAGAAGTAGCGGTGGATGATGCGATTACAGCGGAGCGCGGTGAGTCAACGACGTAATGAGAAGAAGTGGATGCGGAAACTGCCTCAGGGGAAGCGTGGAGCAATGTGTGGTTGCGCTGCCGACATATTCGGCAGGAAGATGCACTATTGCAACGTTCCTTAAAATGTCCGGTACTTAAACAATTTAGACACGCCTTAGACTCCCTGATAAACTTTGATCGAGCATTCGAATCTAAGCTGCGGAATTTTTCACAAGAGTAAATCTTGTGAGCTGCGTTACAATAGGTGCAACGCGTTTGGTCTGAAGTGGCATGAAAAACCTTTGCTGATTTTCCGACCGGTTTTTGTGTGATCGGCTTTCCCGTCGATGGTTGATTTGCAGGTGTTGATAACATTGCTAGTGAGCGGCACCTTATTTCCAGAAACGACGAAAGTTGATCGAAGGTCGGGGGCTCGTCGCTAACTAGCGACAACTCCCACTGTTTACGAGTTTCGTATGAAAGCTTTGTTACAATTTCGTGGACAAGCCAATCGTCCCAGAACTCGACTGGGCGCCCTAAGGCCTTGAGTTCGCGCATGTGTTGTTGAAAAGCATTTAGGACATTTTTAATGGAGTCAGCGGTGTCGTTCGTTGCCTTGCGAATATCTGCTATTGCCCGAAGATGAGATTCGACAATGACTCGCATTACTTTATAACGCGACTTTAACAAATTCCATGCCTCCTCGTAGTTGGCATCAGAAATTTTAAAACCGCTGATAATGCTAAGCGCGTCGCCCTTTAAACAGCTACGTAAGTAGTGTAGCTTTTGCCCACCTGACAATGAGGCATTACCATCGACTAGTGTACAAAAGGCGTCGTAAAAAGCGACCCACTCAGTGGAATCGCCCGCGAATGATGGTAGGTCCATTTTCGGCAATTTAATCGATGCGGATACAGAAGCTTGCGGATATGTGGGATTCGTAACTGATTCAGCTCTACATTTCTGTACGCGCTTGAAACTGGATAGAGCTGTAGCGTACCAGGTCTCGGCCTGGATGCGCGCGTTCTGTTCGACCTCGATGTTGTCTGCACCACAAGAAGTCTCGACAGCATCTTGCGCGGTATTAAAGCGTAACCACTGTTCGTTTAACAGCTGGAGATAGCTTTCGACATTATCAATGTCTAAAATAAATGCTTCGTCGATGCTCTTGGTCATGTACCTTTTGATCGCACTAAGTGCGGAGTCTCGTGTTTTGACAAACGCTGACATTTTATGTGATAAATGGCCAGAATGGATTAAAGGGAGTTTTGCGGAGAGTTAATTAATAAGCATATATTTGAAAAAAAGTTTATTGTAGATTAAATCAGCAATTGTGGTTTGATTTCTATGTACTAAAATTGACGTATGTATTAATTAGATGCGGGACCATGCGGCGATTGTTAACATAAGAAATTTGAGGTTATACTTGCGGCTTTGATGTGTGTACGTATGTATGTGCGTGTGGAGTTATCCGGTTCGGAAGGATCAAAAAATGTTGCGGCGTATTACCTTAAGTTGCGAGCGGGTTGATGGATTACCTCTTTCCTGGTAATAATGCGAGCGTGGACTGTAAGCGATAGTTTGTACTTACAAAAACGTAAGTGGCGGGTCTTCTGCAATGTTGTAGAAGTGATGATCTGCGGAGTATGAAAGGTTTGCCCTTTTCCACGGAATGTAGTTTATAAGCTGAATATCCAACAAGGCGTACCGAAATAAATAATACACGAACTGTTTTCAATAACTCTAATACAGTTTTATTATACTTTGGTACTTTGCAAAATGTTGGCGAGCGGTAGTGGAAAAAGCACACTTTACTTGCAAAAATCTGTCTAATGAATAGCGAAGGAAAAAGGTAAACAAAGCAAACGTCAAAGAAGATTAGTTACATAAAGCAACGAATAGATGTATCGACAACGAGTGTTAACCCTTATATTAATTACGTTAAAATGAACCCAACACCCACTAATATGCATACTTATTGGCACTTCTGCGGAAAAGCGTGTCGAATATAACGTTGCAAGTACTCTTCAAGTTCTTATTAAAAGTTTGCCGTAAAATGTTGTCAGAAGTAAATACCATTTCAAAAATTTCTCGGTCATAGATATTCGAGTTTTTTATTCTGGATGTTGATGTTTTGTAGAATTTCTTTTTATCTTGCTTGATACAACAACCATCTTACCTTGAACTGGTACAAAAAACCCACTGCATTGGGGAGGTTGATAAATTATTACTCGAAACATGAAAAGAGAACAATCGTGAACACAGCAAAGAATTGTGGGAGAAGAGTTGTTTCAATCAGCGAAACATGTTACCATAAGCAGAACATAGAAATAATTAAAACTACACTAGAGCACAACGGGTTTTCAAGAAAACTTATAAATAGCTTCATTCGTGATGTTTGCATCAAATCGAACAAAACAAGTAGTAAGCAAGATAAAAAGAAATTCTACAAAACATCAACATTCGTCCCAGGTCTATCAAACAAAATAAGAAACTCGAATATCTATGACCGAGAAATTTTTGAAATGATATTTACTTATGACAACACTTTACGGCAAATTTTTAGTAATACTAAGAGTATAATTGAAACATTTGAGAATTCGGACGTTATATATAAAATAAAATGCAACGGTGCCGGATCCCATTTATGCAAGAAGGTATATGTGGGAACAGAAAAATCTAAACCTAAGACGAGGATTTCCGGACATGAGACAAACTTAAAAAACCAAAACAACTCTAGCGATAACAAAACAGCCTTAACAACACACAGTAGCGACATTGGACACTCACCAAATTTACAGAATGCAGGAATTCTACAATAAGAAAAACACTACAATAAGAGATATATATTAGAAACTAGCTGGACCCGTGCGCTCCTTGCACAAAAAAAAAAACCAAAATGGTTTGAAACCTTTTGTTAGTCCAGGTCCAGGATTTTTCAAACCTTTTTCTCAAATTATAAAAAAAGATTTTCAGCTACACTTGTTGTGAGACCACAAAAAATGGTAATATAGGTCCAAAAGTCTCGGGAAAGGTATCAAACGACGCGTTTTGATCTCTGTATCAATAATCCGAAAGCAGAAATTAAATAATTGGTTCCAGTGAAAAGTTATTAGTAAAAAACCCAAAAATTGCCTAGGTCCGATCCCAAATAGGGGACTTGATCCAAAGTATTTATGTGCACAACACCTTTCTGCGTAGGCTTCAAAAAAATAACCTTAGCCGGTCCAACACCGGCTACGCGGTCCACAATATTTCTGCACAGAACACATTTCTGCACTTTTCGGTACACCCTAATCTGTGATTACAACAACCACATGAAAATGACAGAAAAATTTCAACTCTAATTGCAAATATCTCTGAAGAGACATAAAATATCGAATTTCCGCTTTCGGATTATTGATACGAAGGTTAAAACCCGTCGTTTGATACCTTTCCCGATATTTTTGGACCTATATTAGCAGTTACGTGCTGTCGTATAGAATTACCCAAAAAATTATACAAATATGCGCAAACAGCTATTTAAAATTCCACCACTTATATTACATTCACATTGAGCCATAAACTTCAGTTGATTGCCAACATCAATATGAATTAACTCAAAAAATGTCCCTTTAACTCGAGTTTATGACCCAGTGTGAACGCAGTCTTATTCACTTATTTTAGCAATGTTCAAGTGTAGAATGCGCGCTCGCCTTTAATTATTCTAGCACTGTTCAGTCTTACTATTCAACTGTAGATGTCGCGAGGCATATGAATGTCACAGTCACAATAGCGTTCAGTACAAATTGATTTTTTTGTGCATTCACAATCGTTTATTTTAAAGAATTTATTTTTATAAAATACGCTTAAACAAAAGCACTCCGCTAATTAACACATGGTTTCGCATGTAGAGCTAACCCCCACCTTTAAAACGATGCCTTATTTATTAATATAGGTTCCAAATAAGAGCAGAAAATTAGGAAATAACACAAAAATACCTTACAGAAATAATATATATGATGATGCTACATAACATCAACATACCAAGTGATAGACGTATGAATTTTTAAACAGACACACAGCAAACATGCGTTGTAAGAATAAAGACAGAGACATGCGTTATGCTAGACAACAACAGTGCACCTGAAACACATATATGTATGCTGAGAACTTCTGTTAAGCTCACCTATTGTTGCTTGTACTTGATTTTTGTTTATAATTACTGTAGAGAAGAGAAACACTCAATAAACATAACCAAGCAACAATACAAAGAGAAAATCAAATAAAGCAGTATTTCGGTGTAACCTATATTCCCAAACTATCTCAAAACATCAACCAAGCAATAGCAAAAAATAACCAAAACATAGCATTAGCATATAAATCCAATTCCACTTTAGCTAACATATTCACGCGATCAAAAAGCCCGATCGATAAACTAGAACAACATAATATAATTTATGAGATAACATGTCAGGGTAAAGAAAATGAAAGCTGCAACAGGGTATACATAGGAACCACTAAACGTACACTCGGCGTTAGATTAAAAGAGCACGGAAGCGATATAAACAATAAGAGAAATTCAACTTATCACAACATATCACAACAAGTGGTCATACAGCTGATCTAGCGAACACGAAGATAATAGACCGCAACAAATACGGGAGAGCTCGGTACACATTAGAGAGTTTGCGAATATTAGAAAAAAGAGAAAATACGGTAAACAAGGAGGAGGATACACAAAACATTGCAGCAGCTTACCTTTTATGTTTATAATTATAATTTAGTTTGACGATGATACCAAACCATGATGGTACTATCTTTAGTTTTTAGATTTTAAGAAAACATACTGTGTAAGTGTTGTTGTTGTGTTTCAATGTTATTGCAACTATATACGTAGATTTGTTAATAAGTGTCTCAGATAGTTTTATTGTTGTTTTTCATTGTTGTTTTTGTTTGTTGTTCTTTAAAATAAATAGATCACCCCTGATGAAGCTAGGAAGTCTAGCGAAACGTTGGGTTGGAAAAGTGGAATACTATCTTTTATTTTTATTTTCACTTCAAAACTAATGATCAAAAGAGCCTAAATCCAAAATTTAAATAATCACATAACTGACCGGAAAACATCCAAATATTATAATTACTGTAGTTTATTTGTTTATATTTACTTTATGTGCTAGTTATACTTATTAAGATCGAAGCAAAATTAGTTGATCAGGCACAGTCAAGAGTGTAAGTAGGTTATGTATATGAGTAAAATAGATTTATTGAATTTAATTTATTAAAAATGTTTTAAATATATTTTTTTTGTTAACTTTTAGTCGTAAAGATGACTTCAGATTGAAGTAGAAATATCGACCAAGATAAATAAACTTGTCAAAAGCAAAAAAGTTTAGTTAGTTTCATTTGACCATTGGCCTTGAGCTCGTTAATATAAATAATTAATTTATTTAATAAATTCAAAAAAAGTCTAGAATACAAAGTACTAACAGACTACGTAGATATGTACTTAAAATTACCGTATCAGAAATTTACATCACTCAATAAAGCTTTAAAACAGTCAAAGGCGAAGAAAAATCAATGTCTATAGAATTTGAAATAATATTGAACTCATTCATTGCTCGAAAAATAGGAGCATTAGATGCATAGAGGGTCCGGGAAAAATCGGTATAAAACATATCTCTATTTCTAAGTGATCTTGGAGGGATATGAAAACAAATGCTCTCAAGGAGACATGGTGAATCAATCACACCGTTAATAATGTCGAAAACAAAAATGAGCTAAAGAATGGTTTTTCTGATTTGAAGTGATTGAAGGTTTATGAGTGCACATCTGGCTTTATATGAGGGAACCGGTTCAGAGAAATTCAATGACCTCAGGCCAAAACGTAAAAAGGTTTCCTGCACTCGTTTAAGCCTTTTAATATGATAGATATGATAAGGCCTCCAAATAAAGCAAGCATATTCCAGCTTAGAGAGTACAAGAGATGTAAACAGTAGCTTTAGAGTATAAGGGTCTGTAAACTCAAAGCAAATCCTTCGAATAAATGCCAAAACCGTGTAGTACTTAGCGATAGTAGATGGTATATGAGTAGTAAACGAAAACTTAAAGTCAAAAACTATACCTAGGTCAGCAATCTCATTACGAGTGTCACCAGTCAGAAATATTGTGCAAATCAGACTGCATTTTATCTGAGTCAGAAAAAGTAGAAATAGTAGTAAAAATCTTAAGATCATCAGCATATAGCAAAAAATTCGAATGTTGAAAGCAGGCTGCGATATCATTAATAAAGATCGCAAAAAGCAAAGGTCCTAAAATGCTACCTTGTGGGACTCCAGAGGAGACAATAAAAGGCTTTGAGTGAGTATTGTCAACAACGGCTACACATTTTCGCTGATTAAGGTAGTACTTTATCCAAGATAAAAATATAGAGTGGAAGCCCAAGCTAGCCAGTTTAGAAATGAATATTGAACGGCAAACTTTGTCAAACGCTTTGGATAAATCAGTATATGATCAACGAGTTCTTTTTGCCGCAACTTGATGAATTGGGATTGGAAAACATGTGGTTCCAACAAGACGGTGCAACAGCACACACTGCACGTGCCACAACCGATATGCTGAACATCGGAAGCTTACTTTTGCGCCACCTTGTAGTTGATGTTAACGATACTTATATACAACTAGCTGTCCCCAAGCTCGACGACGCGCATCTCAGTTTCTGTAAGAGGTGCTACAGAGATGCGCCTATTCCCCGTCTGGGACTGCTGGTTGTTGCGGTCCCGGTTGCTTGTATGGCTTTAATTAACTGTAAATATATTTCCGAAGTTCACTAAATCAAAGTGGGCAGACTTTCTATTATGGGGCCCTGATTTTTCATGTTTTGAAAAGGTAGCGTGCCATAATGGAAAACCAACCCCACTAATATGCATACTTATTGGCACTTCTGCGGAAAAGCGTGTCGAATATAACGTTGCAAGTACTCTTCAAGTTCTTATTAAAAGTTTGCCGTAAAATGTTGTCAGAAGTAAATACCATTTCAAAAATTTCTCGGTCATAGATATTCGAGTTTTTTATTCTGGATGTTCATGTTTTGTAGAATTTCTTTTTATCTTGCTTGATACAACAACCATCTTACCTTGAACTGGTACAAAAAACCCACTGCATTGGGGAGGTTGATAAATTATTACGCGAAACATGAAAAGAGAACAATAGTGAACACAGCAAAGAATTGTGGGAGAAGAGTTGTTTCAATCAGCGAAACATGTTACCATAAGCAGAACATAGAAATAATTAAAACTACACTAGAGCACAACGGGTTTTCAAGAAAACTTATAAATAGCTTCATTCGTGATGTTTGCATCAAATCGAACAAAACAAGTAGTAAGCAAGATAAAAAGAAATTCTACAAAACATCAACATTCGTCCCAGGTCTATCAAACAAAATAAGAAACTCGAATATCTATGACCGAGAAATTTTTGAAATGATATTTACTTATGACAACACTTTACGGCAAATTTTTAGTAATACTAAGAGTATAATTGAAACATTTGAGAATTCGGACGTTATATATAAAATGAAATGCAACGGAGCCGGATCCCATTTATGCAAGAAGGTATATGTAGGAACAGAAAAATCTAAACCTAAGACGAGGATTTCCGGACATGAGACAAACTTAAAAACCCAAAACAACTCTAACGATAACAAAACAGCCTTAACAACACACAGTAGCGACATTGGACACTCACCAAATTTACAGAATGCAGGAATTCTACAATAAGAAAAACATTACAATAAGAGATATATATTAGAAACTAGCTGGACCCGTGCGCTCCTTGCGCAAAAAAAAAACCAAAATGGTTTGAAACCTTTTGTTAGTCCAGGTCCAGGATTTTTCAAACCTTTTTCTCAAATTATAAAAAAAGATTTTCAGCTACACTTGTTGTGAGACCACAAAAAATGGTAATTCTATACGACAGCACGTACCTGCTAATATAGGTCCAAAAGTCTCGGGGAAGGTATCAAAAGACGCGTTTTGATCTCTGTATCATTAATCCGAAAGCAGAAATTAAATAATTTGTTCCAGTGAAAAGTTATTAGTAAAAAACCCAAAAATTGCCTAGGTCCGATCCCAAATAGGGGACTTGATCCAAGGTATTTATGTGCACAACACCTTTCTGCGTAGGCTTCAAAAAAATAACCTTAGCCGGTCCAACACCGGCTACGCGGTCCACAATATTTCTGCACAGAACACATTTCTGCACTTTTCGGTACACCCTGATCTGTGATTACAACAACCACATGAAAATGACAGAAAAATTTCAACTTTAAATGCAAATATCTCTGAAGAGACATAAAATATCGAATTTCTGCTTTCGGATTATTGATACGACGGTTAAAACCCGTCGTTTGATACCTTTCCCGATATTTTTGGACCTATATTAGCAGTTACGTGCTGTCGTATAGAATTACCCAAAAAATTATACAAATATGCGCAAACAGCTATTTAAAATTCCACCACTTATATTACATTCACATTGAGCCATAAACTTCAGTTGATTGCCAACATCAATATGAATTAACTCAAAAAATGTCCCTTTAACTCGAGTTTATGACCCAGTGTGAACGCAGTCTTATTCACTTATTTTAGCAATGTTCAAGTGTAGAATGCGCGCTCGCCTTTAATTATTCTAGCACTGTTCAGTCTTACTATTCAACTGTAGATGTCGCGAGGCATATGAATGTCACAGTCACAATAGCGTTCAGTACAAATTGATTTTTTTGTGCATTCACAATCGTTTATTTTAAAGAATTTATTTTTATAAAATACGCTTAAACAAAAGCACTCCGCTAATTAACACATGGTTTCGCATGTAGAGCTAACCCCCACCTTTAAAACGATGCCTTATTTATTAATATAGGTTCCAAATAAGAGCAGAAAATTAGGAAATAACACAAAACGACCTTACAGAAATAATATATATGATGATGCTACATATCATCAACATACCAAGTGATAGACGTATGAATTTTTAAACAGACACACAGCAAACCTGCGTTGTAAGAATAAAGACAGAGACATGCGTTATGCTAGACAAAGACAGTGCAGCTGAAACACATATATGTGTGCTGAGAACTTTTGTTAAGCTCACCTATTGTTGTTTGCACTTGATTTTTGTTTATAATTACTGTAGAGAAGAGAAACACGCAATAAACATAACCAAGCAACAATACAAAGAGAAAATCAAATAAAGCAGTATTTCGGTGTAACCTATATTCCCAAACTATCTCAAAACATCAACCAAGCAATAGCAAAAAATAACCAAAACATAGCATTAGCATATAAATCCAATTCCACTTTAGCTAACATATTCACGCGAACAAAAAGCCCGATCGATAAACTAGAACAACATAATATAATTTATGAGATAACATGTCAGGGTAAAGAAAATGAAAGCTGCAACAGGGTATACATAGGAACCACTAAACGTACACTCGGCGTTAGATTAAAAGAGCACGGAAGCGATATAAACAATAAGAGAAATTCAACTTATCACAACATATCACAACAAGTGATCATACAGCTGATCTAGCGAACACGAAGATAATAGACCGCAACAAATACGGGAGAGCTCGGTACACATTAGAGAGTTTGCGAATATTAGGAAAAAGAGAAAATACGGTAAACAAGGAGGAGGATACACAAAACATTGCAGCAGCTTACCTTTTATGTTTATAATTATAATTTAGTTTGACGATGATACCAAACCATGATGGTACTACCTTTAGTTTTTAGATTTTAAGCAAAACATACTGGGTAAGTGTTGTTGTTGTGTTTCAATGTTATTGCAACTATATACGTAGATTTGTTAATAAGTGTCTCAGATAGTTTTATTGTTGTTTTTCATTGTTGTTTTTGTTTGTTGTTCTTTAAAATAAATAGATCACCCCTGATGAAGCTAGGAAGTCTAGCGAAACGTTGGGTTGGAAAAGTGGAATACTATCTTTTATTTTCACTTCAAAACTAATGGTCAAAAGAGCCTAAATCCAAAATTTAAATAATCACATAACTGACCGGAAAACATCCAAATATTATAATTACTGTAGTTTATTTGTTTATATTTCCTTTATGTGCTAGTTATACTTATTAAGATCGAAGCAAAATTAGTTGATCAGGCACAGTTAAGAGTGTAAGTAGGTTATGTATATGAGTAAAATAGATTTATTGAATTTAATTTATTAAAAATGTTTTAAATATATTTTGTTTGTTAACTTTTAGTCGTAAAGATGACTTTAGTTTTAAGTAGAAATATCGACCAAGATAAATAAACTTGTCAAAAGCAAAAAAAGTTTAGTTAGTTTCATTTGAACATTGGCCTTGAGCTCGTTAATATAAATAATTAATTTATTTAATAAATTCAAAAATAGTCTAGAATACAATGTACTAACAGACTACGTAGATATGTACTTAAAATTACCGTATCAGAAATTTACATCACTCAATAAAGCTTTAAAACAGTCAAAGACGAAGAAAAATCAATGTCTATAGAATTTGAAATAATATTGAACTCATTCATTGCTCGAATAATAGGAGCATTAGATGCATAGAGGGTCCGGGCAAAATCGGTATAAAACATATCTCTATTTCTAAGTGATCTTGGAGGGATATGAAAACAAATGCTCTCAAGGAGACATGGTGAATCAATCACACCGTTAATAATGTCGAAAACAAAAATGAGCTAAAGAATGGTTTTTCTGATTTGAAGTGATTGAAGGTTTATGAGTGCACATCTGGCTTTATATGAGGGAACCGGTTCAGAGAAATTCAATGACCTCAGGCCAAAACGTAAAAAGGTTTCCTGCACTCGTTTAAGCCTTTTAATATGATAGACATGATAAGGCCTCCAAATAAAGCAAGCATATTCCAGCTTAGAGAGTACAAGAGATGTAAACAGTAGCTTAAGAGTATAAGGATCTGTAAACTCAAAGCAAATCCTTCGAATAAATGCCAAAACCGTGTAGTACTTAGCGATAGTAGATGGTATATGAGTAGTAAACGAAAACTTAAAGTCAAAAACTATACCTAGGTCAGCAATCTCATTACGAATGTCACCAGTCAGAAATATTGTGCAAATCAGACTGAATTTTATCTGAGTCAGAAAAAGTAGAAATAGTAGTAAAAATCTTAAGATCATCAGCATATAGCAAAAAATTCGAATGTTGAAAGCAGGCTGCGATATCATTAATAAAGATCGCAAAAAGCAAAGGTCCTAAAATGCTACCTTGTGGGACTCCAGAGGAGACAATAAAAGGCTTTGAGTGAGTATTGTCAACAACGGCTACACATTTTCGCTGATTAAGGTAGTACTTTATCCAAGATAAAAATATAGAGTGGAAGCCCAAGCTAGCCAGTTTAGAAATGAATATTGAACGGAAAACTTTGTCAAACGCTTTGGATAAATCAGTATATGATCAACGAGTTCTTTTTGCCGCAACTTGATGAATTGGGATTGGAAAACATGTGGTTCCAACAAGACGGTGCAACAGCACACACTGCACGTGCCACAACCGATATGCTGAACATCGGAAGCTTACTTTTGCGCCACCTTGTAGTTGATGTTAACGATACTTATATACAACTAGCTGTCCCCAAGCTCGACGACGCGCATCTCAGTTTCTGTAAGAGGTGCTACAGAGATGCGCCTATTCCCCGTCTGGGACTGCTGGTTGTTGCGGTCCCTGTTGCTTGTATGGCTTTAATTAACTGTAAATATATTTCCGAAGTTCACTAAATCAAAGTGGGCAGACTTTCTATTATGGGGCCCTGATTTTTCATGTTTTGAAAAGGTAGCGTGCCATAATGGAAAGCCAACCCCACTAATATGCATACTTATTGGCACTTCTGCGGAAAAGCGTGTCGAATATAACGTTGCAAGTACTCTTCAAGTTCTTATTAAAAGTTTGCCGTAAAATGTTGTCAGAAGTAAATACCATTTCAAAAATTTCTCGGTCATAGATATTCGAGTTTTTTATTCTGGATGTTGATGTTTTGTAGAATTTCTTTTTATCTTGCTTGATACAACAACCATCTTACCTTGAACTGGTACAAAAAACCCACTGCATTGGGGAGGTTGATAAATTATTACTCGAAACATGAAAAGAGAACAATCGTGAACACAGCAAAGAATTGTGGGAGAAGAGTTGTTTCAATCAGCGAAACATGTTACCATAAGCAGAACATAGAAATAATTAAAACTACACTAGAGCACAACGGGTTTTCAAGAAAACTTATAAATAGCTTCATTCGTGATGTTTGCATCAAATCGAACAAAACAAGTAGTAAGCAAGATAAAAAGAAATTCTACAAAACATCAACATTCGTCCCAGGTCTATCAAACAAAATAAGAAACTCGAATATCTATGACCGAGAAATTTTTGAAATGATATTTACTTATGACAACACTTTACGGCAAATTTTTAGTAATACTAAGAGTATAATTGAAACATTTGAGAATTCGGACGTTATATATAAAATAAAATGCAACGGTGCCGGATCCCATTTATGCAAGAAGGTATATGTGGGAACAGAAAAATCTAAACCTAAGACGAGGATTTCCGGACATGAGACAAACTTAAAAAACCAAAACAACTCTAACGATAACAAAACAGCCTTAACAACACACAGTAGCGACATTGGACACTCACCAAATTTACAGAATGCAGGAATTCTACAATAAGAAAAACACTACAATAAGAGATATATATTAGAAACTAGCTGGACCCGTGCGCTCCTTGCACAAAAAAAAAAACCAAAATGGTTTGAAACCTTTTGTTAGTCCAGGTCCAGGATTTTTCAAACCTTTTTCTCAAATTATAAAAAAAGATTTTCAGCTACACTTGTTGTGAGACCACAAAAAATGGTAATTCTATACGACAGCACGTACCTGCTAATATAGGTCCAAAAGTCTCGGGAAAGGTATCAAACGACGCGTTTTGATCTCTGTATCAATAATCCGAAAGCAGAAATTAAATAATTTGTTCCAGTGAAAAGTTATTAGTAAAAAACCCAAAAATTGCCTAGGTCCGATCCCAAATAGGGGACTTGATCCAAGGTATTTATGTGCACAACACCTTTCTGCGTAGGCTTCAAAAAAATAACCTTAGCCGGTCCAACACCGGCTACGCGGTCCACAATATTTCTGCACAGAACACATTTCTGCACTTTTCGGTACACCCTAATCTGTGATTACAACAACCACATGAAAATGACAGAAACATTTCAACTCTAATTGCAAATATCTCTGAAGAGACATAAAATATCGAATTTCCGCTTTCGGATTATTGATACGAAGGTTAAAACCCGTCGTTTGATACCTTTCCCGATATTTTTGGACCTATATTAGCAGTTACGTGCTGTCGTATAGAATTACCCAAAAAATTATACAAATATGCGCAAACAGCTATTTAAAATTCCACCACTTATATTACATTCACATTGAGCCATAAACTTCAGTTGATTGCCAACATCAATATGAATTAACTCAAAAAATGTCCCTTTAACTCGAGTTTATGACCCAGTGTGAACGCAGTCTTATTCACTTATTTTAGCAATGTTCAAGTGTAGAATGCGCGTTCGCCTTTAATTATTCTAGCACTGTTCAGTCTTACTATTCAACTGTAGATGTCGCGAGGCATATGAATGTCACAGTCACAATAGCGTTCAGTACAAATTGATTTTTTTGTGCATTCACAATCGTTTATTTTAAAGAATTTATTTTTATAAAATACGCTTAAACAAAAGCACTCCGCTAATTAACACATGGTTTCGCATGTAGAGCTAACCCCCACCTTTAAAACGATGCCTTATTTATTAATATTGGTTCCAAATAAGAGCAGAAAATTAGGAAATAACACAAAAAGACCTTACAGAAATAATATATATGATGATGCTACATAACATCAACATACCAAGTGATAGACGTATGAATTTTTAAACAGACACACAGCAAACATGCGTTGTAAGAATAAAGACAGAGACATGCGTTATGCTAGACAACAACAGTGCACCTGAAACACATATATGTATGCTGAGAACTTTTGTTAAGCTCACCTATTGTTGCTTGTACTTGATTTTTGTTTATAATTACTGTAGAGAAGAGAAACACGCAATAAACATAACCAAGCAACAATACAAAGAGAAAATCAAATAAAGCAGTATTTCGGTGTAACCTATATTCCCAAACTATCTCAAAACATCAACCAAGCAATAGCAAAAAATAACCAAAACATAGCATTAGCATATAAATCCAATTCCACTTTAGCTAACATATTCACGCGAACAAAAAGCCCGATCGATAAACTAGAACAACATAATATAATTTATGAGATAACATGTCAGGGTAAAGAAAATGAAAGCTGCAACAGGGTATACATAGGAACCACTAAACGTACACTCGGCGTTAGATTAAAAGAGCACGGAAGCGATATAAACAATAAGAGAAATTCAACTTATCACAACATATCACAACAAGTGGTCATACAGCTGATCTAGCGAACACGAAGATAATAGACCGCAACAAATACGGGAGAGCTCGGTACACATTAGAGAGTTTGCGAATATTAGAAAAAAGAGAAAATACGGTAAACAAGGAGGAGGATACACAAAACATTGCAGCAGCTTACCTTTTATGTTTATAATTATAATTTAGTTTGACGATGATACCAAACCATGATGGTACTATCTTTAGTTTTTAGATTTTAAGAAAACATACTGTGTAAGTGTTGTTGTTGTGTTTCAATATTATTGCAACTATATACGTAGATTTGTTAATAAGTGTCTCAGATAGTTTTATTGTTGTTTTTCATTGTTGTTTTTGTTTGTTGTTCTTTAAAATAAATAGATCACCCCTGATGAAGCTAGGAAGTCTAGCGAAACGTTGGGTTGGAAAAGTGGAATACTATCTTTTATTTTTATTTTCACTTCAAAACTAATGGTCAAAAGAGCCTAAATCCAAAATTTAAATAATCACATAACTGACCGGAAAACATCCAAATATTATAATTACTGTAGTTTATTTGTTTATATTTACTTTATGTGCTAGTTATACTTATTAAGATCGAAGCAAAATTACTTGATCAGGCACAGTCAAGAGTGTAAGTAGGTTATGTATATGAGTAAAATAGATTTATTGAATTTAATTTATTAAAAATGTTTTAAATATATTTTGTTTGTTAACTTTTAGTCGTAAAGATGACTTCAGATTGAAGTAGAAATATCGACCAAGATAAATAAACTTGTCAAAAGCAAAAAAGTTTAGTTAGTTTCATTTGACCATTGGCCTTGAGCTCGTTAATATAAATAATTAATTTATTTAATAAATTCAAAAAAAGTCTAGAATACAAAGTACTAACAGACTACGTAGATATGTACTTAAAATTACCGTATCAGAAATTTACATCACTCAATAAAGCTTTAAAACAGTCAAAGGCGAAGAAAAATCAATGTCTATAGAATTTGAAATAATATTGAACTCATTCATTGCTCGAAAAATAGGAGCATTAGATGCATAGAGGGTCCGGGCAAAATCGGTATAAAACATATCTCTATTTCTAAGTGATCTTGGAGGGATATGAAAACAAATGCTCTCAAGGAGACATGGTGAATCAATCACACCGTTAATAATGTCGAAAACAAAAATGAGCTAAAGAATGGTTTTTCTGATTTGAAGTGATTGAAGGTTTATGAGTGCACATCTGGCTTTATATGAGGGAACCGGTTCAGAGAAATTCAATGACCTCAGGCCAAAACGTAAAAAGGTTTCCTGCACTCGTTTAAGCCTTTTAATATGATAGATATGATAAGGCCTCCAAATAAAGCAAGCATATTCCAGCTTAGAGAGTATAAGAGATGTAAACAGTAGCTTTAGAGTATAAGGGTCTGTAAACTCAAAGCAAATCCTTCGAATAAATGCCAAAACCGTGTAGTACTTAGCGATAGTAGATGGTATATGAGTAGTAAACGAAAACTTAAAGTCAAAAACTATACCTAGGTCAGCAATCTCATTACGAGTGTCACCAGTCAGAAATATTGTGCAAATCAGACTGCATTTTATCTGAGTCAGAAAAAGTAGAAATAGTAGTAAAAATCTTAAGATCATCAGCATATAGCAAAAAATTCGAATGTTGAAAGCAGGCTGCGATATCATTAATAAATATCGCAAAAAGCAAAGGTCCTAAAATGCTACCTTGTGGGACTCCAGAGGAGACAATAAAAGGCTTTGAGTGAGTATTGTCAACAACGGCTACACATTTTCGCTGATTAAGGTAGTACTTTATCCAAGATAAAAATATAGAGTAGAAGCCCAAGCTAGCCAGTTTAGAAATGAATATTGAACGGCAAACTTTGTCAAACGCTTTGGATAAATCAGTATATGATCAACGAGTTCTTTTTGCCGCAACTTGATGAATTGGGATTGGAAAACATGTGGTTCCAACAAGACGGTGCAACAGCACACACTGCACGTGCCACAACCGATATGCTGAACATCGGAAGCTTACTTTTGCGCCACCTTGTAGTTGATGTTAACGATACTTATATACAACTAGCTGTCCCCAAGCTCGACGACGCGCATCTCAGTTTCTGTAAGAGGTGCTACAGAGATGCGCCTATTCCCCGTCTGGGACTGCTGGTTGTTGCGGTCCCGGTTGCTTGTATGGCTTTAATTAACTGTAAATATATTTCCGAAGTTCACTAAATCAAAGTGGGCAGACTTTCTATTATGGGGCCCTGATTTTTCATGTTTTGAAAAGGTAGCGTGCCATAATGGAAAGCCAACCCCACTAATATGCATACTTATTGGCACTTCTGCGGAAAAGCGTGTCGAATATAACGTTGCAAGTACTCTTCAAGTTCTTATTAAAAGTTTGCCGTAAAATGTTGTCAGAAGTAAATACCATTTCAAAAATTTCTCGGTCATAGATATTTGAGTTTTTTATTCTGGATGTTGATGTTTTGTAGAATTTCTTTTTATCTTGCTTGATACAACAACCATCTTACCTTGAACTGGTACAAAAAACCCACTGCATTGGGGAGGTTGATAAATTATTACTCGAAACATGAAAAGAGAACAATCGTGAACACAGCAAAGAATTGTGGGAGAAGAGTTGTTTCAATCAGCGAAACATGTTACCATAAGCAGAACATAGAAATAATTAAAACTACACTAGAGCACAACGGGTTTTCAAGAAAACTTATAAATAGCTTCATTCGTGATGTTTGCATCAAATCGAACAAAACAAGTAGTAAGCAAGATAAAAAGAAATTCTACAAAACATCAACATTCGTCCCAGGTCTATCAAACAAAATAAGAAACTCGAATATCTATGACCGAGAAATTTTTGAAATGATATTTACTTATGACAACACTTTACGGCAAATTTTTAGTAATACTAAGAGTATAATTGAAACATTTGAGAATTCGGACGTTATATATAAAATAAAATGCAACGGTGCCGGATCCCATTTATGCAAGAAGGTATATGTGGGAACAGAAAAATCTAAACCTAAGACGAGGATTTCCGGACATGAGACAAACTTAAAAAACCAAAACAACTCTAACGATAACAAAACAGCCTTAACAACACACAGTAGCGACATTGGACACTCACCAAATTTACAGAATGCAGGAATTCTACAATAAGAAAAACACTACAATAAGAGATATATATTAGAAACTAGCTGGACCCGTGCGCTCCTTGCACAAAAAAAAAAACCAAAATGGTTTGAAACCTTTTGTTAGTCCAGGTCCAGGATTTTTCAAACCTTTTTCTCAAATTATAAAAAAAGATTTTCAGCTACACTTGTTGTGAGACCACAAAAAATGGTAATTCTATACGACAGCACGTACCTGCTAATATAGGTCCAAAAGTCTCGGGAAAGGTATCAAACGACGCGTTTTGATCTCTGTATCAATAATCCGAAAGCAGAAATTAAATAATTTGTTCCAGTGAAAAGTTATTAGTAAAAAACCCAAAAATTGCCTAGGTCCGATCCCAAATTGGGGGCTTGATCCAAGGTATTTATGTGCACAACACCTTTCTGCGTAGGCTTCAAAAAAATAACCTTAGACGGTCCAACACCGGCTACGCGGTCCACAATATTTCTGCACAGAACACATTTCTGCACTTTTCGGTACACCCTAATCTGTGATTACAACAACCACATGAAAATGACAGAAAAATTTCAACTCTAATTGCAAATATCTCTGAAGAGACATAAAATATCGAATTTCCGCTTTCGGATTATTGATACGAAGGTTAAAACCCGTCGTTTGATACCTTTCCCGATATTTTTGGACCTATATTAGCAGTTACGTGCTGTCGTATAGAATTACCCAAAAAATTATACAAATATGCGCAAACAGCTATTTAAAATTCCACCACTTATATTACATTCACATTGAGCCATAAACTTCAGTTGATTGCCAACATCAATATGAATTAACTCAAAAAATGTCCCTTTAACTCGAGTTTATGACCCAGTGTGAACGCAGTCTTATTCACTTATTTTAGCAATGTTCAAGTGTAGAATGCGCGCTCGCCTTTAATTATTCTAGCACTGTTCAGTCTTACTATTCAACTGTAGATGTCGCGAGGCATATGAATGTCACAGTCACAATAGCGTTCAGTACAAATTGATTTTTTTGTGCATTCACAATCGTTTATTTTAAAGAATTTATTTTTATAAAATACGCTTAAACAAAAGCACTCCGCTAATTAACACATGGTTTCGCATGTAGAGCTAACCCCCACCTTTAAAACGATGCCTTATTTATTAATATAGGTTCCAAATAAGAGCAGAAAATTAGGAAATAACACAAAAATACCTTACAGAAATAATATATATGATGATGCTACATAACATCAACATACCAAGTGATAGACGTATGAATTTTTAAACAGACACACAGCAAACATGCGTTGTAAGAATAAAGACAGAGACATGCGTTATGCTAGACAACAACAGTGCACCTGAAACACATATATGTATGCTGAGAACTTCTGTTAAGCTCACCTATTGTTGCTTGTACTTGATTTTTGTTTATAATTACTGTAGAGAAGAGAAACACTCAATAAACATAACCAAGCAACAATACAAAGAGAAAATCAAATAAAGCAGTATTTCGGTGTAACCTATATTCCCAAACTATCTCAAAACATCAACCAAGCAATAGCAAAAAATAACCAAAACATAGCATTAGCATATAAATCCAATTCCACTTTAGCTAACATATTCACGCGATCAAAAAGCCCGATCGATAAACTAGAACAACATAATATAATTTATGAGATAACATGTCAGGGTAAAGAAAATGAAAGCTGCAACAGGGTATACATAGGAACCACTAAACGTACACTCGGCGTTAGATTAAAAGAGCACGGAAGCGATATAAACAATAAGAGAAATTCAACTTATCACAACATATCACAACAAGTGGTCATACAGCTGATCTAGCGAACACGAAGATAATAGACCGCAACAAATACGGGAGAGCTCGGTACACATTAGAGAGTTTGCGAATATTAGAAAAAAGAGAAAATACGGTAAACAAGGAGGAGGATACACAAAACATTGCAGCAGCTTACCTTTTATGTTTATAATTATAATTTAGTTTGACGATGATACCAAACCATGATGGTACTATCTTTAGTTTTTAGATTTTAAGAAAACATACTGTGTAAGTGCTGTTGTTGTGTTTCAATGTTATTGCAACTATATACGTAGATTTGTTAATAAGTGTCTCAGATAGTTTTATTGTTGTTTTTCATTGTTGTTTTTGTTTGTTGTTCTTTAAAATAAATAGATCACCCCTGATGAAGCTAGGAAGTCTAGCGAAACTTTGGGTTGGAAAAGTGGAATACTATCTTTTATTTTTATTTTCACTTCAAAACTAATGGTCAAAAGAGCCTAAATCCAAAATTTAAATAATCACATAACTGACCGGAAAACATCCAAATATTATAATTACTGTAGTTTATTTGTTTATATTTACTTTATGTGCTAGTTATACTTATTAAGATCGAAGCAAAATTAGTTGATCAGGCACAGTCAAGAGTGTAAGTAGGTTATGTATATGAGTAAAATAGATTTATTGAATTTAATTTATTAAAAATGTTTTAAATATATTTTGTTTGTTAACTTTTAGTCGTAAAGATGACTTCAGATTGAAGTAGAAATATCGACCAAGATAAATAAACTTGTCAAAAGGAAAAAAATTTAGTTAGTTTCATTTGACCATTGGCCTTGAGCTCGTTAATATAAATAATTAATTTATTTAATAAATTCAAAAATAGTCTAGAATACAATGTACTAACAGACTACGTAGATATGTACTTAAAATTACCGTATCAGAAATTTACATCACTCAATAAAGCTTTAAAACAGTCAAAGACGAAGAAAAATCAATGTCTATAGAATTTGAAATAATATTGAACTCATTCATTGCTCGAAAAATAGGAGCATTAGATGCATAGAGGGTCCGGGCAAAATCGGTATAAAACATATCTCTATTTCTAAGTGATCTTGGAGGGATATGAAAACAAATGCTCTCAAGGAGACATGGTGAATCAATCACACCGTTAATAATGTCGAAAACAAAAATGAGCTAAAGAATGGTTTTTCTGATTTGAAGTGATTGAAGGTTTATGAGTGCACATCTGGCTTTATATGAGGGAACCGGTTCAGAGAAATTCAATGACCTCAGGCCAAAACGTAAAAAGGTTTCCTGCACTCGTTTAAGCCTTTTAATATGATAGATATGATAAGGCCTCCAAATAAAGCAAGCATATTCCAGCTTAGAGAGTACAAGAGATGTAAACAGTAGCTTTAGAGTTTAAGGATCTGTAAACTCAAAGCAAATCCTTCGAATAAATGCCAAAACCGTGTAGTACTTAGCGATAATAGATGGTATATGAGTAGTAAACGAAAACTTAAAGTCAAAAACTATACCTAGGTCAGCAATCTCATTACGAGTGTCACCAGTCCGAAATATTGTGCAAATCAGACTGAATTTTATCTGAGTCAGAAAAAGTAGAAATAGAAGTAAAAATCTTAAGATCATCAGCATAAAGCAAAAAATTCGAATGTTGAAAGCAGGCTGCGATATCATTAATAAAGATCGCAAAAAGCAAAGGTCCTAAAATGCTACCTTGTGGGACTCCAGAGGAGACAATAAAAGGCTTTGAGTGAGTATTGTCAACAACGGCTACACATTTTCGCTGATTAAGGTAGTACTTTATCCAAGATAAAAATATAGAGTGGAAGCCCAAGCTAGCCAGTTTAGAAATGAATATTGAACGGCAAACTTTGTCAAACGCTTTGGATAAATCAGTATAGATCGTATCGACTTAAAAACGGTTATTGAATAGGCAAAATTCAGAGAAAATTGTTAAATTCGTCACCGTGGATCTCCCACCATGCTGATTATCACTTATTAAGTGCTTGACAGCAAAATAAATTTTCTGTTTTACGACCTACACAAATATCTTAGAGATAGTTTGCAATTTTGCAATTGACCTGTGTTTGGCAACATTATTCTTATTGCCACTTTTAAAAAAAGGCGAAATGAAAGTTACCTTCCAGGCATCGATGAACTCAACACACTGGAGAGACTTGTTGAAGCTTAAAGCGAGTGGGATCGCCAACTCCAAACAATTTCTTAGAAGATAAGGCGATAAGCCGTCAATAACATCATCAAGAGAGAGAGTGAGTACTCCCAAGTTGATATGAGATCCCACCTTTGAGGAGAACTCAGGATAGCTTACCGCCTGAGTAACGAAATTGGAGGCCAAAGAATTTGTAAAAAGATTAGCTGCCTCCATGCGTGTAAAGGCGTGAAGCCCATTGTAAAAAATAGGCGAGGGAATACTCGAGTATGTTTTTTTGGTTTTGACATAGTTCCAAAAAGCCGTTGGATTACCATTGATATCTGATTCAAAGTTTCGAACAAAATTACTCAGCAACTTAAATTTCTCAGAATAATGTAGGTACTTAACTTTATAGTCCTAAAAACACTATACAAAAAATATACTTTGTAGTCCTTAATTTTTTGAAAAATTTATTTGCAGGTTCTTCAGTCGTTTAAGGCCTGTAGTAACCACGCTATTTCGTAGCAACTTTTTTTTAGCGGTATGTTGCTCACACAAAGCTCATTTATATGATATTTGAATACATTGAAACAATTTGTAGGATCACTTCCAGAAAAGAGCCCCCCAATCCGTTAGAGACACTTCCTGAGAAATAGCATCAAAATTGTCCCGCCTAAAAGAGAAACTAAGAGCCTTATTCTGCGAAACATTACTTTCGAAGTTATATAATTCGACATTGATGATAGGCGGGATATGGTGTAAACCAAAACGCGGAAGCGGATCAAGACATTCAGTTAAAGAATAATTAATATTACTGTTAATAAAGATAAGATCAAAAGTGATTTAAAAAAAAGTTTTTCAAAACGGGGTCGCCCCTCGGCAGTGGTTTGGCAAACTCTCCGAGTGTATTTCTGCCATGACAGGCTTCTCAGCAAAAATTCGTCTCCTTTGTAGATGCCGTTCGGAGTCGGCAAAAAAACTGTAGGTCCCACCAATTTGTAGGGAAAATTCAAATCGGCACACCACAAATTGGAAGAGAAGCTTGGCGCAAAAATCTCTTAGGAAGTTTATGTAATATACCTGTTGTATATCGCGCCATAGAGAGAGAGAGGAAGATAAGATCAACTGTTCTAGATAGTACAAGGCACAGACAAACAATATAGAGCTGCCATGGAGATACACAAAGTTGATCCAGCATGGAATTCGAATCGTACAGCTCCACAAGCGATGACCGGAAATGACGGCGCACAGCAATTAGACCCCCACCGCCTCTGGAGAGACTAGTAGTGCAATTCACTAACTTATAACGATGAGATTTTTCGAGATTTTAATTAACGGTTTTTTTTTCCTGCATTATAGACTGTGCTACTCACTAACTTAGCTATATCTCCTCATCCCTCGATAAAAAATACGCTAAGTACTTAAATGCCATTTTTTCGATAATAATAATGGTAATACTATAAAGATAATAGTAATCTTATTTTAATTTTCGCTAAAAACTTAAAATTATGTGTTGTTTATTTAACAACACAGATAACAACCCCAAATTGTGCGTTGTTTACTTACCGACACAGCTGATCGCGAAAAACAAATACCAAAAAAAAATTGTTAGTGAATACCGATATCGGTATAAATATCGTTACGACAAAATGTCGATTGCGAATGTCGTTATAGAAGTTAGTGAATTCCACTACAGTTTTAGTGTAGTCCCGATCTTTTCGGTAGACATTGAACAGGTTGAGATCAAAAAATTCACTGTCTAAGAAACAGAGTTTAGCCAAGTTTCAATTATAACGAATATATCGTACTCCGTATGCGAACTCATTTCAAAAAGCAAGTTAGATTTGGTCCTCAGGCCAGAGACATTCTGAAAATAGATATTTAGATGCCTTGAACCATTATCAGCATAGGAGTTTTGGAAAAGTGGGCGGTGTCACGCCCCCAGGCTATATAAAATTTCAATTCGTCATAACTCTGAACTTATTTGGTCTTAATCAATAACATATGGATATATGTGTCTATTAGTCAAGATTTATATAATTTTGGAAAAGTGAGCTGTGCCACGCTCACATTTTTTGTGTTTTGTTTGTACTTCATTAATGTCCAAAATTTAGAGTCCATCTCTATGAAACTTTCACAATAGGTTCAGAAGTTCGCTGGTAGAGACACGAGTTTCGATACGATACGATACCTTATCGATAATTATGATCTTCGATACCCATATTTTGTACTCGATACTTTTGTAGTGATACTTTTTGGCATCGAGTAGTTAGATCCCGGTAAAACTAAAAAACGTCCCCAAAATTTTGGAACTGGGGCCCACCCCGGGACCACTTTCATATGGCTAAGGGTGGCATTCCATATTTCTCATTCTTTAAAAGCCTTCTATTGTACCTTCGTCCCGCTACCCGCTGTTTTGCTCTGAGTGTAGTTTCTACAAAGGTGATGGTTTGTTTCCACACTTCCGGGCCGGCCAACATTTTTTCTATCACTATATTGGCAGTAATTTGGTCGATACTTCGTTCGAGCACTTGCACGGTCCATTTTGAGCATTTGAAGAATGTGTGTTCAGCATCGTCTTCGTCTGCATCTCCATACACGCTCTTCGGATCTTTGACTTTTCTCATTCTATATAAGTACTTTTTGAAGCACCCATGCTCAGATAGCATCTGGGTAACGTAGTAGTTAGGCTCGCCAAAGTTTCTAGTGCTCCATACCTTAACGTCACTGCTGTTCATCGGCCTCGGTGTTCACTTTGCCAGCGCTCTTGCCAAAGTCTAAACGTTCAATCGCTAAGTTCTTCTTTTTTGAAGCTCCAATAATTCGACGGGGATCTCTCCTCTTATTACCTAACTGGCTGGTTCTGATACGGTTGTATAAGCGGAGGGTATTCTCAAAGCTGCTGTCCGCTGTGCAGACGTTATGAGTTTACACCTCTTTTTTATCAAGTGTGTCTACCATAGCTCTGAGCCATATAGTATAGTGGACAGGGTAGTATCCATCAGTAGCTTTCTTTTGCTTTCTATAGGTCCTCCGATGTTTGCCATTAGCCTACTTAGTAACGATACCTCCCGGATGCTGAATTTGTGGCCAGTATGTTAGTCTGGAATATAATATTGCGCCTAAATTTGACAACTTTTTTCGATGTTACAGCCCCGGAGAGGGTTTCGAAATTTCGGATTTTTCGAACCAACCTCTATCGGTATGTTGTTTGTATCAGCTCAATTTTTTCCATAGGTCAGGACCAAGAATGAACCTCGTGCTGCTTCGCATGTGACGTTGATGCACCGCGGACCCTTTCAAGTTATGTACATAAGGCTGTGGTCTCTAAAAGCTTCTGATTACTTGCTGTAGGTGACATGCAGTTGGAAGCATTTTTACGTCTAAGGTTGCGAGAAGCACAACTCGCCTAGAATATTTAAGCCATTGTAAACTGAAACTTTAGGTCCATATCAATCTTGTGACGAATTCGATGATTCCTCGATTAAAAATCCTGGGTTCGATCACTATAAAGTCAAATAAACACACGCATAGATATTGTAACTAATACAGGGTGGCTGATGAATTTTGCTACATTAAGAAACTCAAATAATTTTTTTTTCAGTGTATGGAATTCATTTTTCTTTTATTCATGTTAAAGCTCATTAAATTTTATTAAATATAGCTTAATTAGTTTTAAAAATAATGGAATTTAAATGCCCCTCCTGCTCGTCGATGCATGTGCGGCATCTTACCAAAAAGTTGTTCATTACTGCTTGGAGAGTTGAGACAGGAATAGCCGCAATTGTTTCTCGAATGGATTGCCTTAGTTTATTCAAATTTGTTGGTTTTGCTTTGAAGACTTCCTGTTTGCAATAACCCCACAAGAAAAAGTCAGGTGCAGTAAGGTCGGGCGACCTGGGTGGCCAACGGAATGTGGAGTTTCTGGATATCAGCTTATTGGGAAATTTTCGTCGCAATTCTGTCATAACAGGTTGGGCTATATGAGGAGCTGCACCATCTTGCTGAAACCACACAGAGTTGAAAGAAATTCTCATTCGGCGTAATTCTGGATAGAAAAACTCTCTCAACATGCTCAAGTAACGGTCTCCAGTAACCGTAACGGTGTGACCGTTTTCTTCGAAGAAGTAGGGCCCGACAATGCAGCGTGATGAAACTGCACACCACACTGTGACACGAAGTAGATGCAATTCCGTCTCATGGAGTATCTGTGGGTTGGAAGCACTCCATATTCGACAATTTTGTTTGTTTATGTTGCCGTTTAAATCGAAATGGGCCTCGTCAGACATGAAAAGACAGTTCAACATGTTTCCATCCTCTTCCACCATTTGAAGCATCTTCTGGCAAAATTCCAAGCGAATCGGCAAGTCTGCAGTGTTCAGTTTGTTGGCCATTTGAATTTTATATGAGAATAAGTCCAAATCTTTGTGCATAATTGACTGTAATGACTGCCTGCTTACACCCATTTGAGCAGATAAGCTTCTTGTCGAAACACGTGGATTGTTTTGTATGGCAGCAGCTACAGCAGCGATTGTTTCCTCCGTTCGAACTGAAGGGTTTCGATGGTAAGGTCTTCTGTTGACTGTCCCATGCTCGGCAAAATTATTTACAAGTCTTATTATGGTCCATCTGCTCGGAGGATTGCCGCCAAACGTGCGCCTATACTCTCTTTGAACCGAAACTACGGACTCCAGTGCGTGATAGCGGCGGACAATCCAAATTCTTGTTTCAGTGTCCCAGTTATCCATTTTTGTTAAATGTAAAAGTCAATTTGCAAAATAAAAAAAAATTAACCAGATTCATTAAATAGAAAAAAAGTTATTTAATTTTTTTTTTGGTAGCGGCTTTCATTGACCACCCTGTAGCTAGTTTTATTTACAGTAATAAATGCAATACAAATTTAAGAGTTTGGTAACTTCACAGTAGTTCACTGAACAACACTTAAAAATAAACTGATCCACCTGCCTTGTTTGGTCACTGCATTATATAGTCCGACAGGGTGCTTGCCTACGCACCGAGAAATTTCTTGGTTATTCGCTCTTCGTGTTCTCGAAGGGTCGGTGTTATTTATTGGCATCTCCTCTTTCCATCGTATTCGCAAACACTCGCGCCATCTCTCTTCATCATGCTTGGTACACGCTTGCATGCATAAACGTAGCCATCGTCATCTCTGTTGTGTTTAACCAGTGGTTGGAGTGTTATTGAGTTAGGGATGGTACATGCTTTAGAGTAATAGCCACAATATGTATAATCTTTATCATTATAAATACGCAATATATGATACGAGTATCTTTCTTATATTATAAATGCGTAAGTTTGTGAGTGAATTTGTTTGCACCGTTTTCACGCCCAAACTACAGCACCGATCTGTACGAAATTTTGCACGCTTATTTCCCGATGTCTCGGATAGGTTACAAGTTTCAATACCTCACACGGTTATGGAGTTATGGGCACTAATGTGGCCACAGTATTCTTTTGGACTTTGCAATATTTCGATAACTTTATCGATATCTGAGTTATCGGTCAAAATGTAAAAGCCCTGAAACCTCTAAATTTGCATTAAATATGGATATGACACGAAACGGAAAGGCCAAAGATTCATAGGGACTTCTCGATATTTCTACAAACTAACCGATACTGCTATGTTTTGTTATATAAGTTAATCGATAACTAAAAAATGCATCGCCATATCTACAAAAATACTTTTAAAAACTAATTGCTATGACTTTAAAGTTTAGTTACTATGCGTCCAGGCGAATTCATATGAGGTGAGGGCAAGGCGAATTTAGCATGTTCAGAAATGTCAGATCAAAAGAAAATAACGTTCATGTAATGAATTCGCCTTGCTATACATCCAATACCAATTTTATTTTGCTTTTTCGGTACTTTTTCTGTCACCTAGGGAAAACAGATTCAAGACGACAACGACGGTGCGGCATCTGTCTAATTATTTTTACACATGTTCTTATGTAGAGGAATTTTTCATGAATGCCGCTGTCGCCAGATTAGATCTATTTCTAATTTGACAACGACGGTCGTGGCGCCCTTTTTTCTTTTTGTGAATTAAATCGAAAATATATGCAAATTGCTTTAAATATGTGTTGAAATTGATTAGTTTTATGTTTTTTTTTACACATGCAATACTTTTTCCAAAATTTTTTTGCTGTTGTTTGAGCTAATGCAGAACTGTCGTTGCCGCTTTCATTATTATCATGTCGTCGGTGCTTGGCGGCAATTATCGTCAAGCTTCGGTTTTTCTCCGTTGTCGTTCGCAGTTGTCGTTTTGAATGTCGGCCAGGCTATTGTCGTCGTTAATAAATATGAGTAAATCGTCACCTGTCAAACATAAAATCAAATATTTTGAATGAATTTTTTGTAACGTTTGAGCAAAATAGTTGTGCATTTTAAAGATATTGATATCGTTTCTGCGGAAAATATCCTTTTAGTAAGTTTAGCAATTCTTCATATTTTGGTTGCTTAGCTGTTTCGTAAAAATCAAACTTTTATGAGTGTTTATATAATAATACAATTTATGAAGCTCTTACGGTTTGTTCGGTATGTATCTCTTCTTCAATTTGATCTGAAAAATAATTAATAGCTTTGGCTTTTGTTTAGAATCCTGTATTAGAAGTTGGTGTCTGTATGAATTTAATTGTTTACAAGTGCTGCTAAGAAATTTTTAATATTTGGTGTGTAACCTGATTATTTAAGGTTTTTTGTATATCATTATTTTAAGAAGTATGTGAACTTTAAAAGTTATCTGTTTGATAAATAAAAATGTTTCCAAAAGAAGCTTAGTTATTTGCTTATTTCTTTGATGCGAGCGGAGCCGCGGGTAAATGCTAGTAAATACAGATGCATGTACATAAAAATTATTATTTTCATCGTTGGGATATCTAGAATTCTAGAGTAAGCTACAAATTCCAATATTAGCATAACATACCTATTTTATTTTGTTTTGTTGTTTTTCCGACAGGGTGAATAATTGATGTATATTGGGACGATTTTTCGTCATCCCATGCTCATTTAAAGTATCGCTGTATCAATATTGGGTATCCGATAGTATCGAAACCAAACACTCGATGCTCAAAGTATCAATTCTAAATTTACACACAAGTAAGCAGTTCAATCACGCAAAGTTGTTCTTAACATAGGTATGTTATGTATATTGGAACGATTTTTCGTCATCAATTGTCAAATTTGCGTTAGAGACAAACCGGCTTCGGCGTTGTGCCATCATCAGTATCGAACGAAAATCGACACTGATGATGGCACAATGTGTAAATTTAGAATTGATACTTTGAGTATCGAGTGTTTGGTTTAGATACTATCGGATACCCAATACTGGTACAGCGATACTTCAAATGACCACAGCATCGATACTTTGCATTCGATATCGTGTCCCTATTCGCTAGGTACGGCATAGGCTAAATATAGTTTTGGAAAAGTGGGCGGTGCCATGCCCACAGGCTATATAAAATTTCAATTCGTCATAACTCTGAACTTATTTGGGCTTAATCAATGATAGTTGGATATCTGTGTCCTTTAGTCAAGATTCACAATATTTTGGAAAAGTGGGCTATTTTGTCTTTTATTTGTGCTTCATCTCTCTCTATCTCTATGGCGCGATATACAACAGGTATATCATCATAAACCTCCTAAGAGATTTTTGCGCCAAGCTTCTCTTCCAATTTGTGGTGTGCCGATTTGAATTTTCCCTACAAATTGGTGGGACCTACAGTTTTTTGCCGACTCCGAACGGCATCTACAAAGGAGACGAATTTTTGCTGAGAAGCCTGTCATGGCAGAAATACACTCGGAGAGTTTGCCAAACCACTGCCGAGGGGCGACCCCGTTTTGAAAAACTTTTTTCAAAACACTTTTGATGTTACCTCTACCAGGGCTCGAACCATGGACCTTCGGTGTGGTAGGCCGGCAACACTACCTTCACACCACGGCGGCCGCCATTTGTGCTTCATTAATGTCCAAATTTATAGTCGATCTCTATGAAACTTTCTAGATAGGTTCAGAAGTTAGGTGTGTACGGAATAGGCTAAATATAGTTTTGGCAAAGTGGGCGGTGCCACGCCCCCAGGATATATAAAATTTCAATTATTATAGCTCTGAACCTCTTTGGTCTTAATCAGTGATATTTGGATATATGTGTCCACTAGCCTTTACCCGCGGCCTTGTCCGCACCTAGAAAGTGAAACATCACATTATACATAATTAAAAAGTAAAATTTTTGGTGGAAAGTTTATCGTTAATTATTTTCGTTAAGGTAAATAAAACCACTATTCCTAGTACACAGAGTGTGATATACCGCACTGAGAAACTCTCAAATCTTATTGATCTATACCAAATGTGCTCAGAGTAGTGACAATTTAAAACATAGTACTCCCAAAGAGAACATCTGAAGTTCAAACTTTGACATTTATATAATACGTATTATAGAAACCTTAACCAACGGCCCACTATAAGGTATTTTTTTTTAAATTCTCATCAACGGGTAAAGGTAAAGGGACCAAATAAAAAACTGTTAGAAGGTCAATTATTTTTCAATTTAACAAAATGCGAATATTGCTAAAAGTTTAAAAACGACGTATTGTAAAACGGTCTTCAAAAATATCATTTAGGGTGTATCTTTGTAACATAATGAGGTATTTTAAGATTTTATCGTCAGCGGTATAAGTTGGAACGAAAAAATAAAAAACCTTTCCTTTGAATTATTAAGCTATGTAACAGTGTTTTTATATTGGTAAGGTGTCTAAACAAATTATTCAAAAACGTGTTCAAAAAATATTATGTTGTGTTTTTTCTTCGGGTTGCTAAAAGGTTTGTTTTATTATTTGATTTTGCTGATGTTTTATATAAAGGGTGTTTTTTTAGGGGTATAGAACTTCGAATTGAAATAAACACAAGAAAATCGTTTTAAGGTCCATCAATTTGGCTTTATTGGAAGGATAATTCTATGCCATTAATGCTTAAATATGATTTCGGGCATGTGGCCGCCGCGGCTGGCTCGAATAAAGCCAATTCTACAGGTCCAATTTTCAACCACTTTTTCGAGCATATGGGGCCGTATGTCGGCAATAACGTTACGAATGTTGGCTTCCAATTCCCCTAACGTTTCTGGTTTGTTGGTGTAGACGAGCGACTTTACATATCCCCAAAGAAAATAATCCAATGGTGTCAAATCACACGACCTTGGTGGCCAATTGATAGGTCCATTCCGCGAAATTATGCGCTCATCGAATGTTTCCTTCAATAAATCGATTGTGACGTGCGCTGTGTGGCATGTAGCGCCGTCTTGTTGGAACCACAACTCATCCACATTCATGCCATCCAATTCGGGAACAAAATAGTCGGTTATCATGGCTCTATACCGGCCTCCATTAACGGTAGCTGCCTCTCCAGCATTATTGCGGAAGAAGTATGGCCCAATGACTCCACCAGCCCATAGAGCACACCAAACAGTCAGTTTTTGTGGATGTAATGGCGTTTCAAGGGTCTCATGTGGATTCTCTTCACTCCAAATGCGGCAATTTTGCTTGTTGACGTAGCCATTCAACCAAAAATGAGCCTCATCACTGAACAAAATTTTGCGATGAAAATCAGCATCGAAATCAATCTCATTTTCGGCCCATACACCAAAATCACGACGCATTGCATGGTCTCGCGGCTTTAATTCTTGCACAAGCTGGATCTTGTAAGGTCGCAAGCCAAGATCTTTGCGCAAAATCTTCCATAAAGTTGATGGACAAAGCTCCAATTGCTGTGCACGGTGGCGAATCGATTCATTCGGGTCCTCTTCAACACTTTGCTCTACAGCGGCAATTGTTTCTTCGGTGCGCACTGTTCGACGTCTCTGCGGATGCGTATTATCACATAGAGTAAACGTAGTGCGAAAACGATCCATGGTTAACCGAATTAATTGCTCTGACGGACGATTATGTCGACCATAAAATGGACGGAGCTCACGGTAAACTTCGCGAACTGAACCATTATTTTCGAAATAAATTTGCACGATTTGCAAGCGCTGTTCTTTTGTCAACCTGTTCATGATGAAATGGCAAACCAAACTGAACATAAATGACATTAGAGTTGCCAGATTTGACCACAAAATGCCAGTTTTATCTCTATTCGAAAAACAAACCTGTAAAAAAAACACCCTGTAGTAAAAATCGACTGAAAGTGAGATTTTTGGGTTTAAATATTGCTTTCGTTTTAAATGTTAAAAAAATTATTTTGTTACCCAATAATACTACTATGGCAGTTTCGCTCATAAAAGTTCCACCGAGGCATGTCCGTAGCTTATAATATTTTTTGGCATATTTATAAGTTCCGAACCTTAATATCGATAACTGGTTCGATTTTTTAGAAAAATAAGCATTTAGTTTTGTGATGTATATTGGAACGATTTTCCGTCATCCCTTTGCCTTCCATGTTGTATACAAATTTCAAGGTTTTAGGGGAACCACATTTTGACCGGTAACTAATTTATCGATAAATATATAGCAAGGTCCAAATGAAACCTATGGCCTTGCCCTTTCGTTTGATACCGATATTGGACGCAAGCTTTTAGGGAAACCCCATCTTGACCGATAACTCATTTATCGTTGTATACAAATTTCAAGGTTTTAGGGGAACCACATTTTGACCGATAACACATTTATCGATAAATATATCGAAATACGACCAAGTCCAAACGAAACCTATGTCCGCCCCGTTTAGTTTGTTACCCATATTGTATGAAATTTATATACCTGTATACCAAATATCATTAGTACAGATCAAGTATACTCAGAGTTATATGGAATTAAAAAAAAAATCGAAAAGTAACGGCGGGAGTATGCGTTGTATTACTCCGATCGTGCTGATTCCGACGAGTGATAAATCTCAAGCAAAATGGCAGCTCCATACCAAATTTCATCAAGATATATCAAAAACTGAGAGACTAGTTTGCATACAAACAGACAGACGGGCATGGCTAAATCAACTCAGCTCATTTCGGAATACTTATTGGTGGGTCTATCTCTTCTTCTTCTCATTCTCACAAACATCAAACCAAAGCTATAATACCATTTCATATTCATGAAAAGTATAAAAAATAGCCTATAACTCCTTCCAGACTGTTTAAATCAATGATGAATTGCGAGTGTTTAAGTAGAAAATTCACTTTATTTACAAAGGAACGCTTAACACTAACAATATTGATTTGTATTAATTGATGAATGAATGAAATGATCATATATAGCAATATACGTAGATGATTGCAAATGATAATGAAATTTTCTAATTTGATATGCTTTACAAAAGGGAATGAAAATTACATTCAATGATGATTTTATTAACGTTCCATGATCATCTCTATACAGATGTATATATCTGTGGCGTTTTATTATAACAACTTAAGTCGACTCAAGAAATTTTTTTCAAAACTTTTTCTGGCGATTCTGAATAGGAAAACCGTGTTAGTTTGCAAGACTTTTATCGGTCTTATATTATATTGTTTATAAACGATTGAATCTAACTGGCTTGGCTAAGTTGTGAAGCAGTTTTGTTATTTGAAATCGACAGAAAAAGTTTTGATTGGTCTATTTTCTTAAGTCGACTTAAGTTGTTATGATAAAACGCCACAGATATATATGTTGAATTAAAGTTGTTGGTCCGAAAAGTGTACACCGCAAGTGGCCCGACGAAATAAAGATATTATATTTTCGTATTTATCCAATCAGTTAATTTATCTAAATTTTGTATATATAATAAGCTGGTCTGATCTATTTATGTGGGGTGCGAATAAATAAAAATAAGCCTGAATGTCCGCTACGTCCTATTGTATCGTCTACTAATGTTCCGTGTTATTATTTGTCTAAAAATATTGGAAAACTATCACCAAACTTTAATATCTGAGAAATACAACATTAACAATGCGTACGACCTAAAAGAAAGATTATCCAATGTAAATATATGTGATGAAGATGTGTTAGTGTCATTTGATGTTGTGTCTCTCTTCTCTAATATACCGACCACTTTAGCCTCTAAAATAATAATGAAAAAATGGGACAGAATTAAAGAAACAACAAATATACCAAAGAATAAATTTCAAAGCATATTAGACTTCTGCCTAAAGGACAACAACTATTTCGTTTGCAACAATAAAATTTATGCTCAAACATTTGGAATGCCCATGGGTAACCCCCTTTCCCCGACGATTGCAGATATTGTGATGGATGAAATACTTGACAATACTTTCTCAGAGCTAAAACAACAAAACAACACAAACATTAAATTTTTAGTGAAATATGTAGACGACATATTTGCTATAATCAAAAGAAACGACGCGGAACTCATCTTAAAAACTCTTAATAAATATCATGAAAGACTTAAGTTTACCATGGAAGTGGAGGAAAACGGCAATATCCCATTTCCAGATGTCCGAATACATAAGAACAACAACAATATAATATTAGACTGGTACGCCAAACCTACATCATCTGGGCGCCTAATAAATTTCCTGTCATCACAGCCTAAAAAATATAAAGTAAATACTGCGAAAAATTTCATACATAAAATACTAACAATAAGTCATCCCAAATTTCACGACGCCAACATTAAATTGATTAAAAAAGCGCTAAGGAAAAATAATTACCCAGATCATTTAACAAATAACTTAATCCAACAAAAAACAATAGAAATGCAAAACACAATAAATCCATCACCAACTTCTACAGATACGCCAAATGAACCCAAAAAATATTTTAGCGTCACATTCGCTCCTAGGCTCTCAGAAAATTTCAGAAACATTACACAAAAACCAAACATATGCCTAGCCTACAAATCGAATTGCACACTAGCGACATGCTTCACAAAAACAAAAAGCCCAATAGATCAGCAACAACAAAGTAATGTAGTGTACGAAGTAACATGCAAAGGCAACAACAACGATAATTGCAACAAGGTTTACATCGGCACCACGAAGCGAAATTTAAGCATTAGACTAGCAGAGCACGAGGCTGATATTAGGAAACAAAAACACAGCACAGCACTATCGCAGCATGCAATAACATACAACCACACAGCTGATTTTGCCAACACAAGAATATTAGATAAGGAACGAAGAGAAAAGACGAGATACACTTTGGAGAGCCTACGTATAATGCAGAAAAGGGAATACACGATAAACAAGAAAGAAGACACCGATGAAATAGCCGCGACTTATTTGTTATGTTTATAGTTTAGTTTAGTATGACAAGTGTACCACTAATGATGGTATCAACATTGTATGTTCTTTTTGCAAAAATAAAATGTAACAATATTATTGTTTAATGGGTTTAACGTAAATATTTAATGTAAAAATCTACCATTTTCAGTGTAAGTTAGATATAAATGTTTAATGTGTGTTTAGACTTTGTGAAAATATATATGTAACACCTTCTAATGTTGTTATTTGTTTTTTGTATTTTTGTTCTTTTTATGGTTTTTTAAAATAAAGTAACAGTTACGCTCCTGAAGATGCTAAGAAAATCTTAGCGAAACGTTGAACTGTAAGGTGGAAAAAACTTTGTTTTATTCGCACCCCACATAAATAGATCAGACCAGCTTATTATATATACAAAAATAAAGATATTATAGTTGTAACTTACTTACTACTTAGAAACTATACTTCCCGTGTAATGGTTGGTGGTATATATTTGCTCCTTGAAGATGCGTATATGATATAATAACTTGCTGCTTGATTATAAGAAATATTGTCGGGAATCACTTGCCGGCGAATAATCCACTTGTCGGTGATGAAAATGAAAGAGAAGGAATACTAGAAAAGACTTGCTTTTATGCAGTGGCATCACTGAAAGGCAACTCCAGTGAGTTTGTTGGAAGTGCTGGATCGCAACTCCAGTGCACTTTTTCGAACTAACGCAGGGATGTATATGGTGTGGAAGTATAGGAGGGTTGCATGAACGCAAGTCATTCGAATATTGAAAGTGAACGCAAGGCACTTATGATCCGAAATACTTAAAGGAATTTAAGTGGGCGCAAGTCACTTAAACATGGTGCAATTAAATAGCGCAGTTTTTGCAGCCCTTTAATGGCTTGATCCAACTCGCTGCACAAGCGGGCATCCGATGGTCTTGAAGTGGTTTGTGGATTAGTTCGTGGAGTAGACTGTGGAGTGGTTGGAGCTGGATCCTCTTCATCGTCAGGTGATGGACGCTGTAAAAGCGTGTGATGCAACTGACGACAAATTTTGCATTTTGCGTCGGAGCTGCAAACCCTGACTCGGTTGTACGTGCGGGCTATGCAATTCGGGCAATATTTTAAAAATCGAACCTTCACTCTACGCTCCTCTTCTCCCATTAGCTGAAATTCTTTACAGAACCTTAGTGCGTGATTACGAAAATAAATAAGGCAATGATGCACATCCGGGTTGCGTGGAACTCTGTGCGGTCGCATGACTTGTACCTCGGGTGGCGTAGTTGAACGATGGTCGCGGCTTCTGTAAAGCGGATAGAGTTTAATAAAAGGAATTTTAATATTGTTAGACCCAGAACTGGGTGTTAGTCAACTCAGTGTGGTTGGGAAGAGGACATAATTTGACAACTGGTCGAGTAAAGGTACCATGTTGCGTTCTAACGTCGGCATTCTTTATATGACGGTCCGACCCCTGATACACCTTTTCGATTCGGCCTAAGCGCCATTCGTTTGGGGGAACTCATTTTTTACGACGACAAAATCTCTTTCAGAAAGCGCATGTTGTGGATACTTCCATTTGTACCTCTTGTGAAGTTCTTTAAGGTACTCATCTTTCCATTTTTGGCTAAATTGATGATGCAATATTGCTTTTCCCAACGATTTTGTAATGAAAGGTTGTCTATTTGTGGTTCGGGAGCTGCCAGCAATGAGCTCCCCGTAGAAAGTGTCCTGGAGTTAAGGCTAGCAGCTCATCTGGATTGTCTGACCTAGGTGAGAGTGGTCTGGAGTTCAGCAATGCTTCTATGCGCGTTAACAAGTTAGAAAACGGTGGCTTCCAGCAATGCGTTTAAAATGTAGTTTGAAGCTTTTGACCGCTGCGTCCCAAAGTCCACCCATGTGCGGGGCGTTAGGAGGTAGGAAATGCCCTTCGAAGCCCTGAAGAGAATATTTTGAAGCTATGTCTTCAGATGATTCTTTAAGAAATTGTTTGAAATCCTTTTGAAATGCCCTATTGGCGGCGACAAAGTTTTTGCCATTGTCGGAGAAGATACGTTTGGCGGCTTGAAAACCTTTGGTGGAGAGATCCTGGTTCCAGGTGGTTTGCTGTGGTTGAAAAACATACGAAAACGCAAACGTAATCTTTGACTATTCATGATTTTCGAAGAGGTGACGATCGAAGGGACCTGCGAAGTCGATTCCGGTAAAAGTAAATGGTAAGGAAAACTTGCAACGTTCCGGTGGTAGGGCTGCCATGATTTGCGATCTGGTGATTGAAGATTGGGCATATTTTACAGTTGCGTATGCAAAATTTGATCTTCGATTTTAATCGAGGAATGAAATATTCCTGTCTTACGGTCCTGATCATTAGCTGATGATCAGCGTGCATCAATAAATTATGGAGGAATTGAAGAAAAAGGTAGCAAAACCTTGGCGATTCAAGAAGGATTATTGGATGCTTCTCATTATATGAGAGATCAGGGTTGCCCAAACGGCCGTTTACTCTGAGAAGGTCATTTGTATCGAGCAAGGGATTCAAAGACAAAACCGGACTCTTTTTAGAAATTGATTCTTTGTTTGATAGTTTTAGATATATATTAGGGTAACACCTTTCTTGAGCAAGTTTAATGAGGCGCCTTTTAACAAAGTGGATTTCTGCCTGAGTGATAACTATCGATTGGTAATTGGTTAGCGGAATGGACTGTATGGATTTGATTCGATGGATGAAACGAAAAACGGAGGATATCAGTCGTAGTGCTAAGATGTCAGGTTCCACTTCCAAAGTATGTAGAGCCTCAACTTTTCGTTCTTCTTGAAGAACAAAATTTTCCCGACAAGAAATAGGCCATTGCTCCAAGGGTTTAAGAAGCCAGTCTGGTCCGGTCCACCAAAGAGATTGCTGTACCAAATCCTGTGCTCTACACCCTCGAGTACCGAGATCTGCCGGGTTGTGGTTAATGGATACGTGTTGCCATTTGCTGTTTCCATCATTTCGAATAATTTCAGATGTACGATTCGACACATACACCTTCCATGTACATGGTGGTTTTTCGAGCCACGCAAGGACAATTGATGAATCGGACTATAAAAACGTTTTAAAATCTCCTAAAGGAAGTTGATGGGTTAGATTTTTGATGCATTTGGATAGTAGGACAGCACCACACAGTTCTAACCGTGGAAGGCTCACTGTTTGCAAATGCGCTACCTTTGTTCTTGCAAAAAGAAGGTGTGACGATACTTTACTGCCCGATTGAGCGCGAAGATAAATGGCTTCACAGTAAGCCTTCTCCGAGGTGTCACAAAATCCGTGTACTTGGATCTTATGGTAAGGGGAAAACTCAGTCCAACGTGGTATTCGAATAGTTTCGATAGAACGAAGGTCAGCTACAAATTGAACCCATTCTTGAAGCGACAGTGGTTTAACGCATTCATCCCCTACAGTGACTTCTAGCCATATCTGCTGCAATAATACCTTTCCCAGAATTAGAAGGGAAAATTCAAATCGGCACACCACAAATTGGAAGAGAAGCTTGGCGCAAAAATGTCTTAGGAGGTTTATGATGATATACCTGTTGTTTATCGCGCCATAGAGAGAGAATTAGAATAGGAGGTAGCCACCCAGCGGGGTCGAAAAGTTTCGAAATAGCTGATAAAATTTGCCTTTTTGTGGCACTGGTAGGTGGTGGGGTTGGCTAAATTGTATACGAAAAGCAATCGTTTAATGCGCTCCAGCGAATACCGAGAGTTTTTGTCGAACTTGAGCAATCAAACTTCAAGAAATCATAATCTAACAAATCTTCGGGTGGAATATGGCTAAGAAGTTCGGGGTGGTTCGCAGTGATTTTCTTAAGCGGAAACCCTGCGGAGATCAGACATTGGATTGTTTGGGTTTGTGCCTGGATGCAAGAAGGAATGTCATTCCCCCAGACAAGATGTCGTCTACATAAGTTTCTTTGGTCAAGATTTTCTGGCCCAAAGGGTAGCAATCCTTCGAATAATATGCCAACTGGTGTAATGTGCGTATGGCCAAGTATGGCGCACAGTTTACCCCAAAATTCACCGTTTTCAGTGCAAAATCTGTAAGTTTTGCTTCCTGGTCCCAACGCAAGAGGATTCTTTAGTATTGTTGATCGCCCTCATGCAAGAGAATTTGGCGATACATCTTCTGTATATCTCCGTTGAATACGTACTTGTATAGACGCCAGTTCAGGATAACGAACATAAGATCGGCTTGCAGAATTGGGCCTATGTGGAGTACACCACTAAGAGATGTTCCAGATGAAGTTGGTTTTGAGGCATTGAAGACAACTCGAACTTTGGTGGATGTACTGTCTGGCTTTACCACAGAATGGTGGGGAAGGTAGTAGGAAAAATATTTTCCGTTGTGATGGATTTCTTCAGGAGGGATCGGTTTTCTTTTTCTTTTACCCTATTGTATTCGTTTTTAAGGGTTGGATTTTCAGCAAGCATATGTTTCATTCGAATCGCCTGCTTCATCGCTTGCGACCGGGATGGACCTAGGGTGAAGTGGGTAGGAAGCTGAGATTTAAACGGTAAATGTACTACTTATCGTCCATTGCTTTGATGTTTCGTCGTTTTCTGGTAGAAATCTTGGCAAGTAACTTCTTCAGCTGACAAGGGATGCGATTCAGCCATTACTTCTAGTTCCCAAAAGCGCTTCATTTGGTCGTTAAGAGCCTCATTTGAAATTTCAGTCGCGTATGTGTGGAAACTAGAACATTCCGCGGACGATAATGGTCCACTTAAGTACCAGCCAAAAATGGTGTTTTGCGCAAACAGACTACTAAGGACGTAATGTTTGACTCCTTGGAGAAGAATTTGTGGAATAAGGTCACTGCCTATAACCAGATCAAAGGTGCAAAAGAATGGGTCCGCAAGATCTAAGTCCTTAATTTCTCACAAATTTGATTTTGGTATTTTAAACCAATGAAGAAAACTGGTAAGTTGCTTTGGGACGATGGCGTTTGTATGGATACGGGTATTGTGGCGTTTGGATACTAGAATCAGTAGGCAGACTCGATTCGCATTTTCGACGAACCTTCCGCCCATTCCCGTAACTGAAAAGTTTTCTTTGTAGGTAGGAAGTTGTAAACGATTTTGTATCTTCTCTGATACAAACGTTTTTTGTGAACCTTGGTCAATTAAGGCTCGTAATGTGAAAATAGAACCCAGGTGTTCGATTTGCACTTGAACTGTTTGAAGGAGCATTTTTGTCATCATGGCAGTGCAGACATCGAAAGTTACTTGGGCAATTGGCGACAGAATGATTGTATGCGAAGCAGTTGGTGCAATACCCGACTTGTTTCACAAACTTGGTACGTTGGGAGACACTCTCTCTCTCTCTATGGCGCGATATAGAACAGGTATATCATCATAAACCTCCTAAGAGATTTTTGCTCCAAGCTTCTCTTCCAATTTGTGGTGTGCCGATTTGAATTTTTCCCTACAGGAGACACTAAGTTTCCGAAATTCGAGGCAGAATTTCAAGGTATGGTTGTTGTTGCATAATTTGCAGGTAAACGCAAGCTTTTCTTCTGAATGATACGACTGTATCTTAGATGAAGATTTTTGTGGAAGCGAGGTACGTGGCCTGCTGGTTTTATACCCATGTAGTCGTTCGACCACTTCGTAACGACTAATTAGAAACTGGGCTAGTTGGGACCACTTTGGAAGTTCTTTTCTGGCCTCTAGGGATTGCTCTTAGAGAGATAGGGATTCCTCAGGGAGCTTCGAGGAACACAGGTAAATAAGGATTGGGTTCCAATCCGCCACAAAAATTCCCTGAGATTTGAGGATTACGAGGCAATCATTGATGGTATTCTGAATCTTTTGGATGCCTTCGCTATTTTCCGAGGTGACTGGAGCGATATTGAAAAGCGTTTTAAGCTGTTTATCTATCAAGATTCTTTTACTTTCTAATCAAGCTCTTTGCGCTTCCCAAGCTAAAGGAAAATTCTCATCACACAAGGTATATTGTTTGACAATAGCACCTGCTTTCCTTTGGGTCTTATTTCGAAAGTGGTATAGCTTTTGAGCGGGAGTTAATTTTGGGTGGTTGAGGTAGACTACAGCTTCATCCGCAATACAAACAGTTCCACATCTAATAAGGAGTCCGTTTGATCATATGGATCCTCCTTTTGAAAATTGGTACAAAACTTGACTACATTGTTCGAGTCAAAAATAAACTTCGACATGATTGCCGTAGAGAGTGCCATAGTTAAAGCGTAAACAGATAAAAATTCTGGAAGTCATTTGGTGCTATTATGAGTATAAACTCAGTTAAACTGTTAAAGCTATAATCTGTTAACTCCACTTAACTAATTGTACACGGTAGACGTTCGCAAGACATTGATAAGAAGAAGAGATTCCCATGGACCCCCAAAAATATACGTGTGATGTGAAATATATACGTATGATGTCAGATATAAACGTGTTTAAATGCAAGTAAACATATGAATTCAGATATACGAGGTGTGTTCAAAAAGTATCGCGAATTTTGTGTTTTTTCAAAAATTATTTATTTATTCATGAGTATCTATTTTGTCCCCTTCAAAGTAATCCCCATGAGATATTATACACTTGTGCCAACGGTTTTTCCAATCTTCGAAGCACTTCAAAAAATCATTTTTTTGTATCTTGTTCAGCTCCTCCTTCGATGCCGTCTTTATCTCGTCAAGAGAAGCGTAACGTCGTCCTTTCATGGGCCTCTTCAGTTTAGGAAACAAGAAAAAGTCACAGGGGGCCAGATGTGGGGAATACGGTGGCTGCGCCATCATTAGTGTGTTGTTTTTGGCCAAAAAGTCGCGCACAAGCAACGATGCGTGAGCAGGGGCGTTATCGTGGTGCAAAAGCCAGTTTTTGTTCTTCCACAAATCCGGGCGTTTCTGGCGGATTTCTTCGCGCAAATTGCGCATAACTTGCAGGTAATATTCCTTATTGACCGTTCTTCCCTGTGGCAAGAACTCATGATGCACCACGCCCCTGCAATCGAAGAAAACTGTCAGCAAAACTTTCACATTCGACCGAACTTGGCGCGCTTTTTTCGGGCTTGGTTCGTGCGGCAGCTTCCATTGAGATGATTGAGCTTTGGTTTCCACGTCATAACCATAAACCCACGATTCGTCACCAGTTATGACCCTCTGGAGCAAATTTGGGTCGTCGCGGACAGAGTTTAACATCTCATTAGCAATGTTCATGCGATGCTGTTTTTGGTCACAATTGAGCAATTTTGGTACGAATTTCGCGTAAAAATCGAAGACGATCCAAAACACGTGCAAGCAAAGCAGCTGTCAACAATTAACTGAAAATTCAAAATGGCCGAGCTTGTCGGCATAAGTGAGAGACATGAGTACCAACATAACGCCACAAAAAATTCGAAATTCGAATATACGTAACCAGCGAAAATTCAAAATTCGCGATACTTTTTGAACACACCTCGTATAAAGTTTATATTAAAACCGCTTTATTATCGGATTGGCGCAAGCAATTTTCTCATAAATTTAACAATTTTCCAAAGATTTGTTACTAGTAGCAATCCTCCAACGCAAACAAAAGTTGTTACGCAACTTTCTGTTTCCTAATTTTGCGCAAATGCATATACCGCAACGTTCATATATGTCTGACCAAATGTATGTATGTATATACGAATTGGAACAAAAAATGAAGAATATTATACCAGAATGTGCAAAAGGTATTTAGTTTAATAAAATGTTAATCCGTTAACGAAAAATTTATTAAGAAAATTGTATTATTATATGCAAGTAGCTTTACAGGTGGGATACATAAATATGTATGTATGTTACTATTTGTGTGCATATGCATGAATTACTTGATGGCAAAACTGCCTAAGATGATATACATAAACACTGAAAATTACGAGAGAATTTATTACTTAGTACTTTAGAAAGATGGTTTAGATATTTTAAAATATTGAACTTATTGATAAAAGGAACTATTTTCTATAATGCTACTGCAAATAGCGTGAGGGGTTTGTGTTGCAGTTTTGCAACAAGTGGGTATATGTCTGTATGTATACTGGTAAAATATGAAAATACACGACAAATGGTACCGAGGAATGGTTGGGATCGAATGGCGCTATTCGAAAAATAGCGGGATTCTGATGCCCGTATATGCAAATATAACGGGCGGCGTTGTGTCTAACGAGCCGATATAAATACCTTGAATTCCAATTAAATATATAAAACTCACGTGCGTATAAGCGATGTTCGTATATTTCCTGAACTTCTTGCCAACAATAAATATATTCTGCTTGCCTGGTAATGCACTTACTCTGATTGGCCAACTGCACTTAATTTTTCAATTTGCAGTGAGGGTTTTAGGACCGATTTGATTTGGTTATATAGTTTATAAGTTTATGTGACTTTACTTAAAACTTTAAGCAAAAACAAATTTCAGCCAATTGCTTAGAAATTTTGAGCACGCAAAAATTAGAATGAAAACTATGTTCAGCACACGCGAATGGATCAAATTCGAATGAAGATATTGGTAGAGGTCGCATTTTACGAACAGTGTTGTGTTTTTTGGTTGCGTTGCCACTAGTACACAATTTGCGGGTGTTTAAGTAGAAAATTCACTTTCTTTACAAAGGAAGGTTTGGTTGTGTAATAAAAACAGCGCAATTTTACAGATGGCCGATGGCCACTTTATTAATGCAAAAGACTTAAAATTACTTTTATAATTAATTAAAAAGAATATTAGTTGCTGCACATGCAGCTAGCTAAAAACGACAATGATAATCCATAGCTTAGAGCAAACAAAAGAAAATGAAATGTCAAATGAAAGTAGTGCCGAACGTCAGCTGTTTCACATTAAGATGGCACGTAGGTGGCACTGTGTTGGCGATCAGATTACTTCGCATAGATGGGCATGGTGTCGCCATTCAATCCGCTACAGTACTCCTCCTTTAGTGACTCGGTCACGATTTGGAAAAACGTACACGAAGGAGTCTTTCGTTAGGCTGAACATCCTGGGAACTTTCCGTAGGCGCAATGCTGTCGCTGTTTTCCGCTTTGGCAATATAGGCTGGTTTGAAACGATCGGCTGATACTGCTACGTTTTTTCCGTGGATTTTGATAATAAAAACGCATTCTGATTTTCGGCTTACCACCTCATATGGCCCTGTGTATGGTGGTTCAAGTGGCTTTTTAATTGCGTCCGTCCGTAAAAGAACATGTGTGCAGTCACACAAATTTTTTAGCTGAAACATTTTATTGTTGTTGTGATGTGGTGTTGGTCGTATAGCGCGCATCTGCGCTCTACACTTGTCGATGAAAATGTTGGGGTCTGATGGTGTTTCGGTGTCTGCTACAAACTCGTTTGGAACACGTATCGTAGTACCATATAACATCTCAGCCGCTGAGGCTTTGAGGTCGGCTTTATAACACGTTCTCAGACCAAGTAGTGCTACTGGTAATAGTTTTGGCCAGGGAATTTGGGGGTTGCACATTAATGCTGCTTTCAATGAACGATGCCAGCGCTCTATCATCCCATTGGACTGGGGATGGTAAGCTGTTGTATGTATGTGTTGGCCACCAACAAGTTTGCTTGAGCTCTTAAACAACGAAGATTCAAATTGGGTGCCTTGATCTGTCGTGATTGTCTTTGGACGTCCAAACCTGGATACCCAATGCACCCAAAAAAACGTTAGCAATAGTATCCGCTGTGATGTCTCTCAATGGTATTTCTTCGGGCCAGCGAGAAAACCGATCGATCATCGTCAGACAGTATCGAAACCCTTGCGCATGTGGCATACGATTATGTCCAAATGGACGTGGTCGAATCTGTTGTCAGGCACATCCATTTTTTGCGGTAATAATTTATTGTGTCGATGTATTTTCGCGCGTTGGCATGGGATACAGTGTTAAGCCCATTCGTTTATACTCGTATCCTTTTTCATGGACGACCAAACGTACTTTTGTCGCACCTGCTGACTTGTCGATCTCCCACTCGGATGTGATAACCCATGCATTGCTAAAAAAAAACTGTGTAGCGCAACTTCCGAGGAACATAGGGTCGCACACGGCCAGTCGAGATGTCGCAGTAGATCGCACAGTTATCGAATTAGACTGATTGTAGCTTGAGTGATATATCGCTACGCAAAATAGATTGTAAATCTTCGTCGTCTGCTTCCGATTTCTCGATGTCAGCAAGCGTTATGGTCGAAGGCATTGAAATCGCCTCTAATCGAGAAAATGTTTGAAATGGCGAATTGCATTATAAACTGCAAGCAATTCTCGGTGCTACTCAATTTCGGCGAAAAAAAAACCTAGAGGGTGCCATAAATTGGTCACTTCTTGCTCGAGAACTGCACCAATTGCTACGTTTGATGCGTCACAAACAAGGGCTAACTTGGCATTGGGTGCTATATGAGCGAGAGTGGCGGCATTTACGACGCTTTGTTTGCAAGCTTCAAATGCGCCGACTGCATCTTTTGTCCAAGGAACTTTTCGCTTATCGTTTTTTTAATGTTACGAATAAAGTCGCTCAACGGTGCTTGTATGTTTGAAGCGTGCGGTATACAGCGGCGATAATAGTTTAAGGCACACAAAAAGCGACCAAGTTCGCACAATGTTACCGGCCTTTTATATTCAGCGATTGCCCGTACGTGGATATCGGATGGTCTTATGCCGTCTTTGTTAATCACGTAGCTTAAAAAAGATAGTTCGGATTGCATTTGTTGACGTTGATGCTAAGACCGTTTTTCCGCAGAATGGACAGAACAATGCGAAGGTGCTTTTCATGCTCCTCTTGCGAATTAGACATGATGAGAATGTCATCAATGTAACAAAAAACAAAATCGATCTCTCTAAACATTTCGTCCATAAATCTTTGAAATGTTTGTGTGGCATTTTTGAGGCCGAAGGGCATGAACAAAAATTCAATTAAACCGAATGGCGTGCAGACAGAGTCTTCTTAATGTCTTCCTCGGCCATCGGTATTTGGTAGTATGCACGCTCTAGGTCGAGGGTCGAAAAAACTGTACTACCATGAAGCTTCTTGGCAAAGTCATGAACGTGTGCAGTGGGATACAGATCCGGGACTGTTCCGAGTTTAGGCTTCGATAATCGCACGCCAACCACCGCATTTTTTTGCCACCATATGCAGTGGGCTAGACCACGAACTTTTCGAAACCCTGCAAATGCCTTGTTTAAGTAAAAGGTTAATTTCTGCTTTAGCTTTTTCGAGCCTTTCACCTGTGAAGCGACGCAGTCTACTGGCTATCGCGCTCCCAGAAGTTTCGATGTGATGTCGAACTGAATGAAAAACTTTGCTGCGATCAAATTTTGTATTTGTCGCAGTGGCATCAACAAACTCTTTAAGAACATTATAAAATTTGTGGTTAGGTTAAGCGTCGATACAGCAAAAATATGTGTATTTGTGAGTCCACCACTCGTTGTGAGGTCCGTTGTTGTATCGATGAGACGCTTGTTATTCAAATCAATTAGTAATTGAAAATGAGCTAAAAGATCTGCGCCTATAATTGCAGTATGAACGTCAGCTATTGTGAATAACCAGCTAAACGATCGCCGTAACCCTAAATGGACTTCAATTGTTTGATTGCCGTAGGTTTGTATAACCGTCTGGTTCGCTGCATACAATTGCAACTCACCCTGTTTGACTTTACTGTTCGCTGCGGACCGTGGTAAAACAGACACCACTGACCCAGAGTCAATAAGGAAGTATAATTTTGACCTTTTATCGCAGACATATAGCCGCTTCTAATTTGTTTGATAGGTTTTGTTGTTTTTGATGTTGGCGCACATGGTTGATTGTTTAACGCTGCTAGCTTTGGGGCTGTTGCCAACTAGCGTAATTGACGACAGCCGTTTTAGTTTGACGACTTGTAGCGCGGGCAGTTGGGGCAACATTTCTTCGCGTTATTTCCAAACTTTGCTATTCCCGCCGTCGGGGTCACCACTTTGGTTGTTTCGCTTGTGCAATAAAAACAACGCAATTTTACAGATGACCGATGTCAGCTGTTTCACATTAAGTTGGCACATAGGTGGCACTGTGTTGGCGATCAGATTACTTCGCATAGATGGGCATGGTGTGGCCGTTCAATCCGCTACAAACGCTTACCACTAACAATATTGATTTGTATTAATTGATTAATGAATGAAATGATCGTATATAGCAATATACGTAGATGATTGTAAAATGATCATGAAAATTTCTAGTTTACTATGCTTTACAAAAGCGAATGAAAATTACATTTAATGTACTGAAATAGATACGATGGAATTCAATGATGATTTTACTAACGTTTCATGATTATCTCTATACAGATGTATATATATATATTGAATTAAAGTTGTTGGTCCGAGAAGAGTACACCGCAAGTGGCCCGACGAAATAAAGATATTATAGCTGTAACTTACAAAATTGGAGAAATTATACTTCCCGTGTAATGGTTGGTGGTATATATCTGCTCCTTGAAGATGCGTATATGATATAATAACTTGCTGCTTGATTATAAGAAATATTGTCGGGAATCACTTGCCGGCGAATAATCCACTTGTCGGTGATGAAAATGAAAGAGAAGGAATACTAAGATAGACCTGCTTTTATTCAGTGACATCACTGGAAGGCAACTCCAGTGAGTTGGTTGGAAGTGCTGGATGGCAACTCCAGTGCACTTTTTCGAATTAATGCAGGGATGTATATGGTGTGGAAGTATAGGAGGGTTGCATGAACGCAAGTCATTCGAAAGTGAACGCAAGGCACTTATGAACCGAAATACTTAAAGGAATTTAAGTGGCCGCAAGTCACATCCAAACATTCACATTTATAATATTATTAAAATTAAGATTAGTCAAGATTTACATAATTTTGGGAAAGTGGGCTGTGTTAAGCCTACATTTTTGTGTTTTGTTTGTGCTTAATTAACCCAGATATGCTGACGTTGTAAAAAACTTTAAAATGTATTCATATGTAGTTCCTCTCTTTATTGCTAAGCAAACCATTTTTAATAAAATTTTTATCCTTTTCATGAACATGAAATGGTATTATAACTTTGGTCCGATGTTTGTAAGTATGAGAAGAAGAAGAGATAGACCCACCAATAAGTATACCGAAATGACCAGGACGATGAGCTGAGTCGATTTAGCCATGTACGTCTGTCCGTCTGTCTGTTTGTACGCAAACTAATTCCTTAGTTTTCGAGATATTGCGATGAAATTTGGTATGGAGCCGCCATTTTGCATGAGATTAATTATTCGTCGGAATCAGCAAGATCGGAGCAATACAACGCATGGCTCCCATACAATCGATAGTTTCGATAAATGGGTTTTGGGCTATAAATTTTGCAATTAAAAAGCTAGGAACGTAAAACTTTGCGTTTGGTACTTACTACACATGTAATGTGTGTAGTGAAAATCAACCAGATCGGACCAACATAACATATAGCTCCCATACAGTCGATTGTTCCGATAAATGGGGTTTGGGCTATGTATGTTTAAATGATCAGTTTTTACTAATTGTGAGTAAGGATCGGACACTTAAAACCGTGATGCGTATTCATGAAAGGTATAAAGTCTTCGGCACAGTCGAAGACAGCCCTTTCCTTACTTGTTTTTTATTTAATTTTAGTCTTAGTAGAAAACAGGTGTAGTATGTATAGTACACTAGGCACATAGAGGTATTTAATATCACTTAGTATGATATGCTACAAAACACTTTGCTTGGAGTACAATATAGCACTTCTGCAATCTGCTCGATCATAACATTGGCCGCATATTTTTTGTTTTCGTTGCATAATGATCAAATGGTGAAGTCGATTGTACCATGTCAATATTTTGTAGATGCCAAATGTCGTCCTAGGCGGCCGCCGTGGTGTGAAGGTAGTGTTGCCGGCCTACCACACCGAAGGTCCATGGTTCGAGCCCTGGTACAGGTAACATCAAAAGTGATTTGAAAAAAAAATAGTTTTTCAAAAACGGGGTCGCCCCTCGGCAGTGGTTTGGCAAACTCTCCGAGTGTATTTCTGCCATGACAGGCTTCTCAGCAAAAATTCGTCTCCTTTGTAGATGCCGTTCGGAGTCGGCAAAAAACTGTAGGTCCCACCAATTTGTAGGGAAAATTCAAATCGGCACACCACAAATTGGAAGAGAAGCTTGGCGCGAAAATCTCTTAGGAGGTTTATGATGATATACCTGTTGTATATCGCGCCATAGAGAGAGAGAAATGTCGTCCTCTAGATGTTGATGGAGGCTTCTTATTTTGCATCAGCATAACAGTTGCAATCCTTCTTCTAAACTTCAACATATCAAGAGTCCGCCCATTGTTTCGATAACGATGCCATGCATTTTGTACTGCCAAGTCGATGCAATGTGATATAAGGGGCAGATACCAGTGACGCAAACATACCCGCTAAGAATCATCACCCCAAAAAGGCTTTTATTTCACGCGGTGCTACTGTTTGCCACGGATTTTCGAAATCGCGAATTCATTCCCCGTTAAATCACACGGTTCAGCAGCTAAATATTAAATAGTCTGTGGAGATAGGTCCTCTTTTATCCAGCTATACATTTTTGGTTTTTTTGCAAACAAATATATGAATGACTCTAATTTACCTTCAAATATAAGCTAAAAACTTTAAAAAGCTTCTACGTAGTATACTCGTATGCTAAATTTAAATAATAATAACAAACGGGCACTGCTTACAACCAGGTTATAAGTCACAAAATAAGTGGTTGTGCATTTTCCTAGTGTACTATGTATAGTACACCTCTGAATATTACCCTAAAAGCCGCACGTAAACCGAAGCTATCCTATAACGTTATTAGCTTTCATAAAATTCAACAAAGTGTTATAGAAGTGTTCAATTTACTAACCGGGCAAATATATATATATATATACCAATCCATGCACATTTTTTGTTTGAAAAATTTGCGTTCAAATAAACAGACAGACGGGGAAACGGACATTACTAAATCGACTCAGCTCATCGTCTTTATTATTTCATTTTACTTATTGATGATCCCATCTCTTCTTCTTCTCATACTTACAAAGATTTTCATGTTCAGGTATGCAAATCAAAAAAGGTATATAACTTATTTATTGCAGTGGGGTATTAACTACTTGCCCGGATATTTTGATTGTGTGTTATCCGATTTACCTAATTTTTTGCAGAAGTGTACTACATACCATTAAAAAGCAACTAACCAATATTTACTGAAATATGTAGTTTAAGCTACAAGCAATCGCCTTTGTAAATAGCAGAATTTTTATGCTGAAACGTGGGCGGCGCCACGCCTAATTACCAAAAATCCACAACAATTTTTTGCGGTCGAATTTTTTTAAAAACTTGCATGGTTATAGAAATATCGTGTTTTACATTTTACAAACAAATTTTTCAGAACTATGTTAAAACACTGGTCGTGGCCATGTACACACCAAATTTTATCTTTATAAGTATATTATGTACTGAATAATCCCTTTTTTTGTATTTTCAAAAATAATCTATGTATAAAACGTGGGCGTGGCTATTATCCGATATCACCCATTTTAAATAGCGCTCGAAGATGAGTGCCACGGAACTTGCATACCAAATTTCATCAAGATATATACAAGGTGGCGCAAAAGTAATCCTCCTATCAGAAAATGCTATAAATTTTGCGATTGGCCCCTAAAGTCAGTTCTGTTTTGACATTTGTGTAGTAAACACATGCGAAATACACGTTAATAAACAATGTTACGCTACACTGCTCCAGAACGCGGAATATTGCTGACTATTTATTTGACCAATAATCGTTCGGGGCCAAACGGTTACTGTGAATGGTGAGCGCTACAGAGCAATGATCAACGAGTTCTTTTTGCCGCAACTTGATGAATTGGGATTGGAAAACATGTGGTTCCAACAAGACGGTGCAACAGCACACACTGCACGTGCCACAACCGATATGCTGAACATCGGGAGCTTACTTTTGCGCCACCTTGTACAAATTTACTCAAGTTATCGTGTTAACAGACGGAAGGACGGACGGACATGGCTTAATCAATTTCTTTTTCCAAATAAACATTTTGCTATATATAAGTCAATATATGTCTCGATCCGTCTATTTATTTATATATTTATTATGTTTAGCCAATGAATACAATATGATATGCTTACAGGCTAAGTAGAATCAAAATTAAGACTAAAAAATCGTAAAAACAAGTATTACTTATAAAATAGATTTAACCCTTCCAAATAATTGTTTTTGCGACCTTTTTTCTTTAACTGTGTTTGGAAGCTGGCTTGAGGTCAACTAGTTTTAAATAAAACGCAAGTTTTTTTCTTTTAATTCGATATATTTCGATTACCCACTGTAATCGTCATCAGGAAATTTTTTTTTTTTCAACTGTAACAAAATATAAACACAAAATATAAATATAATAACAATTCACATTCAGTTTTTTAAAAACAAAAATTTTTTCTTTTTTCTCAAAGACATTCACTACATACATTTATTTGAGTGTCCGCATCAGTTGACGTGGTGTTTTTCACTGGATTTTTGTTTGTCAACAAATGCCTAAACAAGTGTGCAGAGTTCGTATCAATGTCGCTTTTATAGTTGATTCGGTTGTTTGTTGGTGTGTTTATAATATGCAGCATTTCCAACGTAAATCTCTTGCTGTAATGCTGTTCTTGTTGGAGAACGGTCGCTTTGTCGAAGCTCGGTGTGTGGGAGTTTTTGGCACAGTGGGCCATGAGTGCTGTTTTATAGTTGTTATTTTGATGGCAATATTTGTAGTCTGATTTATGTTGTGATAGTCGTGATTTTAATTTTCCTTTGGTTGTCCCCACATATATGCTATCACATGGTTCATTTTCTTTTCCATTGCACGGGATTTGGTACACTACGTTACTTTTTTCTAAAGGCGGTATTTTTGTTTTTGTTCTATTAAACATATGTTTTAGCGTATTAATTGGTTTATGGGCTATTTTTATCTCTTCTGTGTTGTAACAATCTGATTTTACTAAGCGCTCTGACAACTTTGGTACATAAGCTACTGACTTGAATATTTTTGTGGTTTTTGATTTATCTTGATTATTTTCAATTTCATATCTTCTTAACAGGGTTTTAATAATATTGTTGGGAAAATCATTGCTTTTTAATAATATTTTAATTTCATTCTTGATCTCCGTGTGGTAAGTGTCATCTGTTATCCGTAACATTCGCCGTATACAGCCCATTGCTGTATTTATAATCATCGTCTTTGGATGCTTTGAGTTAAAATTGATGATTCGTCCGCTTGATGTGGGTTTCTTATACCACGTTAGTTTCAGTTTATTTCCTCTTCTAATAACCATTGAGTCTAAATAAGGTAATTTTCCGTCGTCCTCAAGTTCTGTTGTAAAGTTTATATTTTTATTGAAGGAATTTAGTGTGTCAAGTGTGCTTTGTACATCATCTTCATGTATTACTGCAAATAGATCGTCCACATATTTTGTCAGGAATCTAGGTACACGCGCTAACTTTTTAATTGTGTTGTCTAGTAATTCTTCCATTACAATATCGGCTATTACTGGGGAGGTTGGTGATCCCATCCGCAATCCTTTTAGCTGGGTGTATACTGTGTCGTTGAATTTAAAATATCTGTTCTCTTCTATGCAAAACTTAAGTATTTCTATGAACAGTGTCTTTGGTATATTTGTGTGTTTCTCTATTGTCGTCCATTTATCTTTTATAATGTCCAGTGCTAATTGTGTTGGAATACTGGGAAAAAGAGATACTACGTCAAAAGATACTATTTTTTCATCGTCAAAAATATAGGTGTTATTGATTTTGTTTTTAAATTCCTGGGTATTTTTAACGTTGTATGCCGAATTAGCCGTTATATTTTTCAAAATGTCTGCTACATATTTACATAGGTTATGTGCTGGTGATCCGGTGGCTGAGCATATTGGCCTAAGTGGTGTTCCTTCCTTGTGTAATTTTGGTAGTCCATAAATCCTTGGAGACAGGGCCGTTGTTGTGGTAAGTTTGTTTCTTTCGATCTTTGAAATTAACTCTAATTTATAAATTTTATCGACTAGACTATTGTTTTTGATCTGTAGTCTAGATGTGGGATCCTGTCTTTGTATCCTATACATTGTCAAGTCGTTTAATATATCTTCCATTTTCTTATTATAGTCACATATTTCCATTGCTACCGTTTTGTTGCCCTTGTCAGAAGTTAAAATACGAATATTATCATTTTTGCTCAGAAATTTCCGCGTCCGTCCCACTGTGTCTATTATTGCACGATCTATTGCACTTTGCCTATTTCTTGTAGTATGCTCTTTTAGCAGTAAAGAGAATTTTGTTCTTGCTTCCTCTTGTTTCTCTTTGACTTTGATTGTTTGTACGATATCCTCTCCATCCGCTATATATTTAAATAAAGGGAACTGTTTGTTTTCAATTGGAAGAGCAAACTTTGGACCTTTTGACAAAAGCATTTTTACATCTTGGGGAAATTCGACGTTTGTTGTGTTAACGAACCACTCTTCATTTTTGTTGCCGTCGAATAAGAGGTGGCTCCGACTTTTCCGTAGTTTTTCATACTTCGCTTCTTGTCGCTGCTTCACTGTTGTTGTTAGTTTCTCTGCGATTTTTGTCTCACTTTGCAATAATTTTTCAAAATCTTCCGCGTCAAGATGTTCCTTAAGTTTTGTTGTTATTTGCTCCATCTGCTGTTGCTGTCTTTTTAATATGTTGTGTTTTTGTTTTATTAGAAGACTTAGTATTTTTGTGTGAAAGTTATGTGTGTGTCTATCTAAGTTTCTATCTATGTCTGTTTTTTTGTTAAGCTCAAATATAAATAAGCTATTGCATCTGGTTGTACATTTTATGAAATTGGGAACTAATTTAGATTTCCTGCATTTTAAAAGAAATTTAAGACTACATTTTTGTTTTACCACTTTCTTTGATGTATATTGAAATTTATTTATTAGTGCTCTAGAGTTGTTGTAGTTGTTTTTCATTACTGCATACTCCATTTTTGTTGTTGAATACATACGGCGTGCCTTCCGTCTTTCTAAATAATTGTTTTTGCGACCTTTTTTCTTTAACTGTGTTTGGAAGCTGGCTTGAGGTCAACTAGTTTTAAATAAAACGCAAGTTTTTTTCTTTTAATTCGATATATTTCGATTACCCACTGTAATCGTCATCAGGAAATTTTTTTTTTAACTGTAACAAAATATAAACACAAAATATAAATATAATAACAATTCACATTCAGTTTTTTAAAAACAAAAATTTTTTCTTTTTTCTCAAAGACATTCACTACATACATTTATTTGAGTGTCCGCATCAGTTGACGTGGTGTTTTTCACTGGATTTTTGTTTGTCAACAAATGCCTAAACAAGTGTGCAGAGTTCGTATCAATGTCGCTTTTATAGTTGATTCGGTTGTTTGTTGGTTGTTGTTGGATGAAAAAATAGTATCTTTTGACGTAGTATCTCTTTTTCCCAGTATTCCAACACAATTAGCACTGGACATTATAAAAGATAAATGGACGACAATAGAGAAACACACAAATATACCAAAGACACTGTTCATAGAAATACTTAAGTTTTGCATAGAAGAGAACAGATATTTTAAATTCAACGACACAGTATACACCCAGCTAAAAGGATTGCCGATGGGATCACCAACCTCCCCAGTAATAGCCGATATTGTAATGGAAGAATTACTAGACAACACAATTAAAAAGTTAGCGCGTGTACCTAGATTCCAGACAAAATATGTGGACGATCTATTTGCAGTAATACATGAAGATGATGTACAAAGCACACTTGACACACTAAATTCCTTCAATAAAAATATAAACTTTACAACAGAACTTGAGGACGACGGAAAATTACCTTATTTAGACTCAATGGTTATTAGAAGAGGAAATAAACTGAAACTAACGTGGTATAAGAAACCCACATCAAGCGGACGAATCATCAATTTTAACTCAAAGCATCCAAAGACGATGATTATAAATACAGCAATGGGCTGTATACGGCGAATGTTACGGATAACAGATGACACTTACCACACGGAGATCAAGAATGAAATTAAAATATTATTAAAAAGCAATGATTTTCCCAACAATATTATTAAAACCCTGTTAAGAAGATATGAAATTGAAAATAATCAAGATAAATCAAAAACCACAAAAATATTCAAGTCAGTAGCTTATGTACCAAAGTTGTCAGAGCGCTTAGTAAAATCAGATTGTTACAACACAGAAGAGATAAAAATAGCCCATAAACCAATTAATACGCTAAAACATATGTTTAATAGAACAAAAACAAAAATACCGCCTTTAGAAAAAAGTAACGTAGTGTACCAAATCCCGTGCAATGGAAAAGAAAATGAACCATGTGATAGCATATATGTGGGGACAACCAAAGGAAAATTAAAATCACGACTATCACAACATAAATCAGACTACAAATATTGCCATCAAAATAACAACTATAAAACAGCACTCATGGCCCACTGTGCCAAAAACTCCCACACACCGAGCTTCGACAAAGCGACCGTTCTCCAACAAGAACAGCATTACAGCAAGAGATTTACGTTGGAAATGCTGCATATTATAAACACACCAACAAACAACCGAATCAACTATAAAAGCGACATTGATACGAACTCTGCACACTTGTTTAGGCATTTGTTGACAAACAAAAATCCAGTGAAAAACACCACGTCAACTGATGCGGACACTCAAATAAATGTATGTAGTGAATGTCTTTGAGAAAAAAGAAAAAATTTTTGTTTTTAAAAAACTGAATGTGAATTGTTATTATATTTATATTTTGTGTTTATATTTTGTTACAGTTGAAAAAAAAAAATTTCCTGATGACGATTACAGTGGGTAATCGAAATATATCGAATTAAAAGAAAAAAACTTGCGTTTTATTTAAAACTAGTTGACCTCAAGCCAGCTTCCAAACACAGATTTAACCCTTCCATAAAGCGATTTTTTGAAAATGAAAAATCAATTTCAACATATCTAGAGATTCTGTTGAACTCAATCAGAGCTCTGTTAATAGGCGAATTTTTAGAATATAGCGTTTTAAGGACACCAACATAAAAAATTTCTGTGTATCGTAGATGCCAGGCAGGAACATTGAAGGAAATTTGTCCGAGGAGTGCAGCACAGTCAACGATCCCACTGACAACGTCAAAAACGAAAGACAGGGACATAATTATACTCCTACTCTGCAGCGGTTTTAGGTTTATCAGGAGACATCTCGATTCATATGCGGGAATAGGGTCTGTAAAGCACAGGCTACGTAGCGCAAAACATAGAAATACCTTTTGAATACGCTCAATCCTTGTAATATGGCATTCAAAGTAAGGCCAACAGATAAAAGACGCATAATCAAGCCTAGATCGAACAAAAGCAGTATACAGTAATTTGAACGTATAAGGGTCAATAAACTCTGAGCTGTGGCGTCGCACAAAAGCTAACATGGAGTATGCTTTAGAAATTATGAAGTTCATGTGGCTCGAAAATTAAAACTTTGAATGGAAGATTACTCCAAGGTCTTTGATTTCACATACAAAACGAAGGGGCGACAAGCCGATAAGAAGTCTCAATGACATTGCTGCATTTAGCAAAGGTAACATGGAAACATTTATTTATGTTCTGCGAGAGACAGTTTTTTTCGCACCAATTAGTTACATTATCAATATCGTTTTGCATCAACAGAGAATCCTGACAACTGCTAGTAGTAAAATAAATCTTAAGATCATCCGCATAAAGCAAAAATTTTGCTGATTTAATAAACAGGACAAACAATAGAGGACCAAGGACACTCCCTTGTGGAACCCCCGAGCTCGAAACAAAGAGTGAAGACTTGACACCGTCTATTACGACAGCGCAGCGGCGATTAATTAGATAACATATAATCCACCTCAGGAAAACTGAATGAAAGCCAATTGTGGCCAACTTAATTAAAGTATTCTGTGGGAGACCCTATCGAAAGCCTTAGAGAAGTGAGTGTAGACAGTATCAACCTGAACTGAACGTGAACCAGACTGAAAGGCCGCCAGAAAATCACTAGAAAATACTGCTAATACTGAATGAACCCATGCTGCTCAGAACAAACTAAGTGTTTCACAGGAAATAAAATAACTCGTTGAATAGTGCATTCAAAAAGTTTTTATGTTACGGAAATCTTAGAGATGGGTATGTAATTAATAACATAATTTTTATTACCACTCTTGAAGATAGGAGTGATGAAAGCAAGTTTCCAAGCATCGACAAAAATGTCTGGTTCAGTAGCGAAATTGGACCGGAAAAACGAGGCAAAGAGATTGCAGCCTCCACAGGCGAGTTAGCCATTTTGTCGCCAAGAAAAAGAGCTGATGGAAAACTTGAGCAAGACTTTTTCTAGTTCACAAAATGCCAAAAAGCTTCAGGTTTCATTTTTAAATTCCGGTGCGGTGCAAAAATTTGTCCAGATACCCAAATATCTTAGAAAATTCTTTGTACAGACTATAGTGGGTAACAGTTTTACTTTTTCTGAATTTACGAAAATATTTGTTCCTCTTATTTAGAAGTTTAATAAGATTTGCATTATGCAACGCAAATTTGTATTGTTTTCTGGTTACAACCGGCACGATACTCTTGCAGGCTTCCCCTCAACCCCCCTCTCTCTATGGCGCAATATACAACAGGTATATCATCATAAACCTCCTAAGCTTCTCTTCCAATTTGTGGTGTGCCGATTTGAATTTTCCCTACAAATTGGTGGAACCTACAGTTTTTTGCCGACTCCGAACGGCATCTACAAAGGAGACGAATTTTTGCTGAGAAGCCTGTCATGGCAGAAATACACTCGGAGAGTTTGCCAAACCACTGCCGAGGGGCGACCCCGTTTTGAAAAACTTTTTCAAATCACTTTTGATGTTACCTGTACCAGGGCTCGAACCATGGACCTTCGGTGTGGTAGGCCGGCAACACTACCTTCACACCACGGCGGCCGCCATGGCTTCTTCAGGCTTCCACAACCGTTGATCTAAAAAAACAGCGGAAGACATGTGGGAGACAATGGTGGAATAATCTATCCCAGCTTACGTCCGATAACAGATTGTGCAGTTTAAAAAAATCGCATAATTTAAAATTAAAACATAGATTAGAGTTAGCATGACTAACTTTAGCAAAATAGTAAAATTCCAGACTAATAACAAGAGGCAAGTGATGCATGTCTGGTTTTGCGAGGTAAGAATTACATTCAAGTATGGAAAAATTGACAGTTTTGGATAGAAAAATCAAGTCTAGAGTACGTCCCAGCAGGTTTGGGCAACGATTAATCTGCATTAGATGAATACTTAGAAAGCTATCCACTAAATATGATTCACTATTAGTATTGACGTTACAAGCTATAAGATCAGAGCTGGAAAAACTGGACGACCAGGTCAGATTGCCAAAGTTGAAGTCACCCAGTACACACAGATGATCATCGCCTACATTGTTTCATGCCAGATGCGTAATGTTATAGACGTGAGCTGTATACAGGCTATGGTTACTATTCGGTGGAATGTAAGAAGCACTTATGAACAGGGCATCGGAAGAACCACTTATTCAAACACAAACTTGATCAAGAAGAGCATTTGAATTTTCCAGCGTAATCAATGTGGCATGGTGCTTACGTTGGACAGCAATAAGGACACCGCCCCCTCTAGCACAACCGGTCAGGCAGGAACTTCTATCCTTAAGAAATACGCTGTAAAGATTAGAGTCAAAGTACTCGTCACTAAAAAATCTATCGTTCAGCCACTTATCAATTATGACAATAACGTCGTTATGCCGTTACATACCACCGTTGGGAGACTAAAGTTAATATATGTACCTTGTGTGCGTAGCACTACTATTATATTATTGGCCTTGAGCTCGTTTATAGCCATGGTAGTCTTTAAAAAAATTTTTTAATGGAGCAATAACGGATCTTATTATTAAACAAGTAAGGAAAGGGATGTCCTCGACTGTGCCGAAGACTTTATACCTTTCATGAATATGCGTCACAGTTTTAAGTGTCCGATCCTTACTCACAATTAGTAAAAACTCTGCAAACTGATCATTTAAAGATACAGCTATATCTTATGTATGTCCGATCTGGCTGATTTTCACTACACACATTACATATATAATAAGTACCAATCCTGCAAAACTTGACGTTCCTAGCTTTTTAATTGCAAAAGTTATAGCCCAAAACCCATTTATCGGAACTATCGATTGTATGGGAGCTATATTATATCTTATGTTGGTCCGATCTGGCTGATTTGATTTACACTACACACATTGCATATATAATAAGTACCAAGCCTGCAAAGTTTTACGTTCCCAGCTCTTTAATTGCAAAATGTATAGTCCAAAACCCATTTGTCGAAACTATCGATTGTATGGGAGCTATGCGTTGTATTGCTCCGATCTTGCTGATTCCGACGAATGATTAATCTCATGCAAAATGGCGGCTCCATAGCAAACTTCATCACCATATCTCAAAAACAGATAGACGGACAGACGGACATGGCTAAATCGACTCAGCTCATCGCCCTGATCATTTCGGTAGACTTATTGGTGAGTTTATCTCTTATTCTTCTCATACTTACTAACATTGGACCAAAGTTATAATACCATTTCATGTTCATGAATGGTCTAAAAAATTTCATATGTATTTTCATTAAATAATAAATAAATATTTAGCGCGATATACCTCCAAAGAAATTAAGGTCAAGCTTCTCTACCAATTTTTGGTGTGTTACTTCTGACTTTTCCTACAAATTGGCTGGACCTATGTTTTATGCCGACTTTCTTTTTTCCGATAAGGGTAGAAATATTTAAAGTGTATCAAGATTATTCCTTTTTCTTGCTTATATAATTTTAGAAGTTGTAGCCATTCTATATATAACTCGAGACTGCGTGGACCTATTTTGCCGACTTGGGCACATTTGTTAATGCTAACGTTGACTTCTCGAATTTCAAAACTCACAGATACCATATCTTTGTTTAGGACAAATTTGATGCTACCTTTTGGCGACATAAATATAAAGCTAGTCTTTAAAACTCTTTTATCATCTTTGTATACCTAGTAATGCTACGCACACAAGGTATATTAACTTCATTCGCCTAACGGTAGTAAGTAACGGCATAAACGGATCGAGATAGATATTGACTTATATATATCAAAATGTTCAGGAGGAAAAGAAAAATTGAGTCAGCAATATATGTCCGTCTATTAACACGATAACTTGAGTAAATTTTGAGATATCTCAATGATATTTTTGGTATGCAGGTTCCTTGGCACTCATCTCCGAGCGCTATTTAAAATAAGCGATAGCGGATAATAGCAGCGCCAACATTTTATAAATAGAATATTTTCGAAGATACAAAAAAATTGATTATTCAATACATAATACTATAAGGATAAAGTTTGGTGAGTACCCACCGATGCAAAATAATCGGCCGGAGATTCACGTAGATACAGCTGTAATACCTCACATCAACCCTCCCAATATGTCCCTTGAATTTTGGTTTGCGGCCACCGGAGTCTCAAACGATAACAGGAAAGTACTATTTAGTTATCGCGTAGGTAACACCAAACAAATTGACAGATTTAAATCCATAATTGACGCTACACCGCAGTCGAATCGCTATGAGTACAGTAAAACCAAACTTATAGCACACTTCACCGACAGCCAACAACGACGAGTACAACGCGTTCCCTCCGACATACCTTTAGGCGACCTAAAGCCTAGTCAGCTTTTAAATGGGATGCGGCGGGTGGCCGGCAGCGCACTATTCGAAACGCTTCTAATAGATTATGGGCCTCACGTTTGCCACCACACGCTCAAGCCGCAGTCATAGCATCAAAGGTCGATGTACCAGACAAGGTTACAATAGCAGACGCCATTGCTGACTCCCTAAATTTTCGACAATTTAATGTAATCGGTAGTTCCCCAACATTTCCGCTATTTGTGACTCAAAAATGAGACCATACCCTTCCAAGATCTACAACAACAGATAGCCCAGTTGGCTAAACGATTTGAATCTATGTCAAAGCATAGACCCAGAAGCCGTAGTCGGAGTAGACGAGAGTGCTATAGCATCACACATCAGCAGGTTAACCACCCAAACAGTTTATGTTTGGTTCACCATCGTTTCGGCGTAAATGTAAATAAGTGTAGGACATCTTTCACGTACATAAAACGCGAGGCAATGCAATTACTATGCCAAACACAGCCTGCTTCGAACGCCAGAAATGAGCATTCAGCAGTCAAATAGCGCCTTAAACTATTCGACAATCTTTCAAATTACAATTTTTTAGTAGACACTGGAGCAGATCAGTCATCCCCAGAAGCATACGCACCAATAAGCTTAAACCTTTTGCTGTTAAACTTTACGCCGCTAACGGTACACCGAAACAAGTCTACGGTGAGGTAGTTCTTAAAGTAAGCTTGGGCCAATATTAGTGCATTATATAGAGGCTTGTGGCCCCCCGGATTCAGCACGAGCAAGGCGTCTCTGTTCAGGAAAGTTGGCAGCCGCAAAGGCGGAGTTCGATGGGTTGATAAAGTTAGGTATCTGTGACGCTTCAAGCAGCAGCTGGGTCAGTCCCCTGTAGTGATTTTAGGGCTTTAAACAGCAAAACAATCCCGGACACATATCCGATTCCATATTTGCAAGACTTCACCAGCAATTTAAAGGGCATTCCACCAGGTGCACGTCAATTCCAAGAGCATCCCAAAAACGGCTATCATAAGGCCTTTTGGACAATTCGAATTTATTTACATGCCATTCGGTATACGGAATGCGCACAAACACTACCGAGGCTCATCCACGAAGTCCTACGAAGACTCCACTTTGCCTTTCCGTAAAGGACGACATTTGCGCAGCATCGTCGAGCCGTAGCGAGCATTCGTCGCATCTGGATAAACATAACTTGAATAAATGCTACAAAATGGATGTTTGTCAAATCCGAAATAACCTTCTTGGGGCATACCGTCTCGGCAGACAGCATTAGCCCATTACAACAGCGTGTTCAAGTAGACCAAGAGTTCGAGAAGTCACAACGGTGGGGGCTCAAACGCTTCCTGGCTACCATCAATTTTTATAAACGATTTATCCCACATGCTATTGAAACACAATTAACTCTTTTAGCAATGTGCCCCGGAAAGGTGAAAAACGATCGCTTAAAACTCAACTGGACTACTATTTCTTTCGACAAGTGCAAAGATCAGCTTGCAAATGCTGCCCTCTTGGCACACCCATCAAAAGACCCCGAATCATCTCTATGGGACCAAGAGCTTACAGCAATGTTCTTAGCATTTCGCCACTTTAAATACATGCGGGAAGGGCGAAGGTGTCACATTTACACCAACCATAGGCCCCTAATTTATGCGTTTCATAAGAACAATGCAACAGCCGATATGATCTCAAGGGTTGCATCACTTGACGCAGTATGCATAGACTACGGCAAGCTAGCAGAGGACCAGGAAAAAGACGTAGAGCTTCAGCGTCTTCCTGAAGATTCCACGAACTTATCACTACAGCTCAAGGTATTCAACATACCAGGCAGAAGCAAGCAAATAGGCTGAGACTGCCTAACAGGCAGCATTAGACCATGTATTCGCTCAGACGTTTTGCGAGCAACGCATGGTTTATGCCACCCAGGTACTCAGGCAACGGCAAAATTGCTTGCCAGCAGGTTTGTTTGGCAGAATCCAGCGCGACAGTAAAGCCTTACCCGGCACACATTTTCTCCTCTCAAGCGATACGAAGCGGGACATGCTCGATTTGACCACATTAACGTCGATGTGTCCGGACCATTTCACTTCACAATGTGCAATTGTTACTGCTTCTCAATTATCGACCGATTTTCCAGATGGCCAGGGGCAGTTCCAATACCAGATATAATGGGCTCCACGATTTCGAAAGCTCTTATAACAAATCGGATCGCAAGGTTCGGAGTGTCCACCAATATCACCTCAGATCAGGGACGACAATTCACATCTACGCTTTTTACCGAGCTAACTAAAACACTCGGCATAACCCATTTGAAAACCACACCTTACCATCCGTAACCGAACGGAATGGTAGAAAGATGGCTAGGACACTGAAAGCCGCCATTCTTCGCATCGAATCTGAACGCTGGACCGATTTCTTGCCCACTATCCTTCTAGGATTACGCAGCGTCTACAAAGAAGATATTGGATCATGCCCAGCTGAATTAACGTATGGTACAACACTACGAATTCCATCAGAATTTGTTGCACATAACAGGAAAGTAAAACCACAAACAGACTTCGTTGCCCAGCTTCGAGATATAATGAACTCAATCGAACCTTCCGAAACAGCGTGGCATGACAAGAAGAAAATATTCGTCAGTCCTCATCTTTCAAACTGTGAGAACCGTACGTCCATCATTTTCGAAACCGTACGCAGGGCTCTATAAGGTCCTATCAAAAGCAGATAAGCACTTTAACGTCATGGTCAGAGGAAAATCGGTCAACATTTCTATCGGCAGACTAAACCCAGCATACTTGTCGAGGGAAAACAAATATCCACAAAATTATGAAACCTTAACGACTGCCCAATTCAAGCGGTTTCCCAGTCTGAATTTGCTTGTAAAATATAAAACGCGATATTTCTATAACCATGCAAGCAATATCATTAAGAACTTGCACACATAATAAATCTTCAAAGCCGATTGCTTGTAGTTTCAGCTAGATATTTCAATGAAAATTGGTCAGCTAGTATGCTCCTGGCAAAAATTGGGCAAATCGGATAACATACAAGCAAAATATCCGGGCAAGAAGTTAATACCCCACTGCAATAGGAAATTAATATCTTTTTTGATTTTCATACCTAGCATGATCATTAAATGTTTGTAAGTATGAGAAGAAGAAGAGATGGGCCCATCAATAGGTATATTGAAACAATCAGGACGATGAGCTGAGTCGAGTTAGCCATGTCTGACTATTTGAACGCAAAATTTTTCAAACATAAAATGTATGCATATATTGGTATTTTGAAAATGTATATACAAATAAATTAGTTTACCCCTCAAAACTCATAATAGAAGTGTGTTTATTGAAAATAGTCTGCTGGCTGTATAACACGAATTGAAAAGTATTAAAATAGACCTGCGTAAATTGGTATGGAATAATAGACCACTACTAGGTAAATAATGTTCGGTTCCACCCGAACTTAGACTTCCTTACTTGTTATTATATAGGTGTTAGTTTTAGGGGCATATACATATCTTACAGCCTAAAAGACATTAAAAAATCTAATTCACTCACACTGCTACACTCCTAAAACTTTTTAGTGGATATGTTGTCATATGTTAAATTTAAAGCCTTTAGCTTACCCGGAAGTTACTCACAAGTCGATCGCAAGATTCCCCCAAATTTTCAGCAATTTTCAGTCATCACGATAATCGCACCACCTAGCGGAATTTTTATTTCTTAAAATTATATTGTCATAGCGTTCTGAACTTTGTGCGGCGTTTTAAGTTTCTAGGTCAAGAGGAAGTTAGTTAAAAACGGATCGCAAAATGCCCAATTTCAAATTAGTTTTCGAAGCTGGTAGATCCGTTTCACCAAATATTGCATAGTCACCGGGTTCGATTTCAAGCGTGTAGCTTACCGGGGAGTGACTCAAAAATCTATCACAAGATTGCGGCCGTTTTTTCAAAGATTTTGAGCGATTTCAAGTTACCTTGATCAGTTTTTCATCGGTTTTCAATTTTCTTGATAAGCGCGCCATCAATCGGAATTTTGTGTACAAGGTATTGCATGGCATTTTATTGTTGGTCTATGTGTCAAGTTTCAATACTCTAGCTTACCGGGAAGTTACTTAAAAATCAATCGCAAAATACCAAACTTCAAATCAATCCGTGCGAAACCTATCGGATATTTTTTCGTCCACATTGCATTGTCGCGGAGTTCGAAACTATGTTACAAGTTTCAAGTGTCTAGCTCAACGGGAAGTTCCAGAAAAATACTTTACAAAATTCGTGTGGAAATGAGCGGACAAACAAGAAAGTTATTTAATATAAAGGCAGTAAAATGGAAAGTGTTTAGGCGACATAGGTAGCCACACGTGCCATCCCAAACATAGTATTCATTATACACATATTTCACGAATTGTACATAAAATCATGAATTGTATATAATTTCACTATAACGCATGTATTATATCACGTTATATTATACTCTCTTATATTTACTCACCGTAAGGGACGAACTCACCCTAAGGTTTAACTATTAAATTCCTAATGATTTTGAACATTTGGCAACCTCACGTAAATCACCCCACACCAATTAGCCGCACAGCTGACAGCTGGGTTGCCATCATTTTTATACCTTTCAAGAACATGAAATGGTATATTAACTTTGGTCCGATGTTTGTAACGTTAAGAAATATAAGAGATAGACCCACCATTAAGTATACCAAATTGATCAGGACGATGAACTGAGTTGATACAGCCATGTCCGTCTGTCCGTCCGTCCGTCCGTCTGTTTGAACGCAAACTAGTCCCTCAATTTTTGAGATATCTCGATGAAATTTGGTACACGGATGTATTTTTGTATTATATTAAACATTTGTCGGATCCGGTATAATCGTATTCTATGTCAAAAATAAAAAGCTCGTTTGTTGACAAATAGTCAATATCTCTAACGGTCTTGATAATAAAATTTTACGCTGAAATCACGTTATTGTGTGTAAAAATGGAAGAAGTTTTATTACTTTACAAAATGAGTTTTTATTATTAACATGAACGACAAGCTCGTCGCAGTTTTTAATTTTCGATTTAGGCTCCTTCGAACACAACCAAGTTTTAAATTTTGTAGTTTTAAATTTTTTTTAAATATAAATATACACCAATCAAAAAAACGAAAATCCATTTGCTAGCCCCCATTTATATATATTACTTACTTCAGTTTCTGGGTTAAGGGACGTCACATCATGCATCGATGGCTAACAGCTTGACGATAGTGCATTACTGTCCGATGGTGATGGGCTCAACCGTGGTGGAAATGTGGGTGATGCAGGGTTTTGTCGCCGCAAAACGGTTGGCGATTGCATAGGACTTATCCCGGGGACACGGCTTGGAGATTGTGCATGACTTTCAGCAGGTGACGTACTCTGTAGTATAGAAGGAGATGTTCTTGATAGCAGTTCAAGTTCAGTCCACTACTTCCCAAACCAGCACCATTAACCGCTAATAAACCAGAAGTAGCCAAAGCGCGATCTTCGAATTCGTTCATTGCCCTGATATTGCGACCACCACCAGTAACCCTTTGGCTAATTTTTACACGTCGTGCTCGTGTACATTTTTCTTTTCCATACTCCAAGCGTCTAAACGTAAATAAAATTGCATGCAATGCCGTTAACTAATTTGGTAATTCTTTCCATCCAACGTCAACTGCTAAAACGCGTCAATAAAATAAACCTTACCCGGCTCAACACCGGCTACGCAATCCTCAGTATTTCTGCGCAGAACACACTTATGCGCTTTTCGGAACACCCAACAACCACATGGAAATGATAGAAAGTTTTCAACTTTGAGTGCAAATATCTCTTGACAGAAATATAAAATCGAATTTTTGCTTTAGGATTGTTGATACCGAGGTCAAAACGCGTTTTTTGACACCTTTCCCGAAATTTATTGAACGTGTTGGTCCCCTTAATGCGTTTTATTCTTGCTCGCGTCCATAAACAGCGCATTTGTTGCGGTGACTTTAGATTATTTTTTCCACTTCCCATTTCAGGGTTAGCACCGTAAATAAAACATAGTGCTCCAATTGTTCGTGCATTGCGCATTGGATTTCTTATAAAAAAAACTGGGTTTAATACAATTTTAACTAAAAACCTAGGTATAATAATGAAAAATTTTACATACTTCCGTTTTTGCAGACTGTTTTGTGTTTACAATATTTAGTTCACCACAATGTGGGGAAAAGCACAGGTGTTAGAGCTTTTTAGGACTGTCAAGTTATGCACAGATTTAGAAAATTTATCAACTTGATAAAAATCTGTATATTAATAATAATTCATTAAAGTTTTCTGCAAAAAGCCATAACTGTTAACTACAGTATCTGACTGCTTTATTGCACATGCAGCAGTGGCGCCGGTGATAAGCGTCTCGGTTAGGACGCGTACGTTCCAAGGTTCGAGGGCAGGTGCCGGACATCTTTTTTTTTATACCTTTCATGAACATGAAATGGTATATTAACTTTGGTCCGATGTTTGTAAAGTTTAGAAATATAAGAGATAAACAAACCATTAAGTATACCAAATTGTCAGGACGATGAACTGAGTTGATACAGCCATGTCCGTCTGTCCGTCCGCCTGTTTGAACGCAAACTGGTCCCTCAATTTTTGAGATATCTCAATGAAATTTGGCACACTATTGTAATTTTGTATTATATTAGACATTTGTCGGATCCGGTATAATCGGGTCACTATAGCAGATATCTCCCATACAACAGATCGTTCAAATAAGAGGATTATGACCAGTTCTCCCTCGTTTTTAAAGATTAAAACTTGAAACTTGGTGAGATATTTGCTTACACATAATAAAAGTTTGGTAAAAAAATCGCTAAGATCGGAGCTATATATAGTATACCACCCATACAACCGATCGTTCAGATAAGAGGATTATGGCCATTTATCCCTCATTTTAAAAGATTAAAACTTGAAACTTGGTGAGATATTTTCTTATGGATAGTAAAAGATTTCGTAAAAAAGTCAGCAAGATCGGAGCTATATATAGTATATATCCCATACAACCGATCGTTCAAATAAGAGGATTATGGCCATTTATCGCTCATTTTAAAAGATTAAAACTTGAAACTTGGTGAGATATTTTCTTATGGATATTAAAAGATTTCGTAAAAAACTCACCAAGATCAGAGCTCTATATAGTATATATCCCATACAACCGATCGTTCATGCTGACAAAGTTTTAGAGAACTTTAAACAATGTGTATTTAAGTTTGCACGTATTCATGAAAGGTATAAAGCCTTCGGCACAGCCGAAGACAGTGCCGTCCTTACTTGTTTTAATTTGTCTTTAAATATATGAAAACTTCTTTTGTTGGTTTTTTTTTTTAAATTTATTATATTCTTATCCCAATAGTTTTCTGTCCATGACCTCTATCTTAGTCGGACCGAGAAACTTTATAGTAATCTCGAAATTTATGGGAGTTGACTATTTCTATTGGGGTTTTGCGATGAGATAGACCTTATATATAAAATACAAAAAGAGAAAACACAGGTTGTAGCTACTTCAAATCTATATTTAAAAAGGGCTAGAAATCGTGTTCATTTTTCTAAATATATCAATTGGTTTCTTCTTCAAATGCTTTGATTTGAGCCTTTGCATATACGAGTATGTAGACTAAATTTGACCCGTTATGTTGGGTACAAGTTGTGGTTGGGGAAAAGTGCCAGAAAACTATCAAATGTTGAAGTTGTAATAAAATCCTGACTTGAAAGAATAATTGCGAAAACTGCCTGTATATAATAAAAAAACTGATATGAAAACTGGCGTCAGGCTAATGTTGAGAAATTTGCGGAACTTCAAAATGAACGCTTCATTTATTTCAAAAGCCATATGGATATATATGTATGTAGGTATACTCCCAACGGTGGAAATTTTTCTGTGGCTATAGCTTAGGTATTGGCAGCGCATATGTATGTACCGGAACAGCCCAAGTGTACTCGTTTGCAGTAATTTTTTTTTTTTTAATAGATTTTCTTCTTATCTTGACTTTAGAATTTATTGAGATTTTAAAGCAATATTTTCCTAAAACAAATTTTATGCAAAAAAACGCAAGAAAATTACCATAACAAAATATGTAAATTAAATACTTAAAAAGTTTAATGATTTTTTTTAAGGAGTTTGCTTTTTTACTGCCTTTATATTTGCATGTATATATAATTTAAATTTTTTTTTAATAGATTTTCTTCATATCTTGATTTTTGAATTTATTAAGATTTTAAAGCAACATTTTCCTAAAACAAATTTTATGCAAAAAAAACGAAAGAAAATTAATAAAATTTAACATAACAAAATATGTAAGGTAACTACTTACAAAGCTTGATGGTTTTTTTAAGGAGTTTGCTTTTTTGCTGCCTTTATATTTGGATGAATATAGGACTTACGGTATACTTATATGATAAATAATAAGTGGAGGTCATATATATATCACAAAATATTATTGAAATGCTATAAAAGTCAATATGAAATGGCTAAATATGTCTTAATTATGGTTTAGGAAAAAAGCAGAAAACCATTATATTTTGAAGTTACAACTTTCCCCCGCCAAAAAAAACCAGATCTAAAGGGACAGCACTGTTTGTATATAAAAAAAACTATAAGGAAACCGGCATCATGCTCATATTGAGAAATTGAAGAAATTTTATGCAAAAAATCGCAAGAAAATTACTAAAATTACCATAACAAAATATGTAAGGTAAATACTTACAAAGTTTAACGGGTTTTTTTAAGGAGTTTGCTTTTTTACTGCCTTTATATTTGCGTGTATACATAATTTTTATTTTTTTTAATAGATTTTCTTCTTATCTTGACTTTTGAATTTATTAAGATTTTAAAGCAACATTTTCCTAAAACAAATTTTATGCAAAAAAAACGAAAGAAAATTACTAAAATTTAACATAACAAAATATGTAAGGTAAATACTTACAAAGCTTGATGGTTTTTTTAAGGAGTTTGCTTTTTTGCTGCCTTTATATTTGGATGAATATAGGACTTACGGTATACTTATATGGTAAATAATAAGTGGAGGTCATATATATATCACAAAATATTACTGAAATGCTATAAAAGTCAATATGAAATGGCTAAATATGTCTTAATTAGGGTTTAGGAAAAAAGCAGAAAACCATTACATTTTGAAGTTGCAACTTTCCCCCGCCAAAAAAACCAGATCTAAAGGGACAGCGCTGTTTGCATATAAAAAAACCATAAGGAAACCGGCATCATGCTCATATTGAGAAATTGAGGAACTTCAAAATAAACGCTATATTAATTTTCAAAAAAAAAATACGTCTATTGAGCATATTGAGTGGCGTCGGTTCGGTCAACTCAGATTTCATTTGCACTATATTTTCATTCTCTTACTCATTGAGCAAATTGTGTTGAAGTATACTGCAGCCTCGGTGCGTCTGTCTAATTTGATTTAGAGTTGCGCCCCTTTATGCTGATCTGTCCCAAAATCTTAAAATAAAAATTCCAATTTGTTTCAAGAATTCAATATTAAAATTTTTTGAGAGAGCACTTTAAAATTTTTATTTTGTTATAGAACTCTATTATGAAAATGATGCTCAAGAGCATGCTTAGGAGCCCCTGTGTATATAACTCAAATTTCAATGGTTTTTTTAAAAACGCAATAAACTTTCTTTTTTGTAAAATTTCAAAGTAAAAATTAGATTCAAAGATTTTTTTTAGATACATTCCTAAATATTTGTTTTCAACACATCTCTAACGTTTTATTGCAAACAATATTAGTTAAAAATTTAAGTTTTTAGAGAAAACACAATGAAAGTTTTCCTCCATAGTCGCTGCTGTTCATATAATTTCAAACTAAAATAAACTTCAAAAACACCATCAAACTTCTATTTTGTTTGTAAAATTCTGTGACGAAGATGAAATTCAAAGGCGTCATGACCACTTTTTCCAGTCGGTTATTTAGATATAATTTATAAATATTTATTTTTAACAAATCTCGAACATTTTATTCCAAACAATGGTTCAAAATTAAAATTGATGATATAAAGTGAATTAAACAGATAAAGTGGCTTTTATACATGTAGTTAAGGTAAAAAGCCAAAAAACCATCATATGCTGACTTTGTAATAATCCCCCGGTTTCCAAAAAGCCAGATCTAAAGGGACAGCACTGTCTGCATATAAAAAAAATGCAAAAAGGAAACCGGCGGATTTTCAATAGCATCACGCAATCAAACTATACTTTTTTGTTAAATTCCACTATTTCCGGTGAGTAATTTAGGTGCATCCTGAAAACGCAATAAAATTTATGTTGACTATAAAACTATAACATAAAAATGGGATTCAAAAGCATCTCTTACGCCATATAAATCGAAAATCCAAACCGTGGACAATTTGTTAGATATGGCATCATTCTATTTGACCATTATATATATTTTTAGTCTAATTTCGTTGTTGGTATATCTCGATCAAACTCAATGGTTGGATTCAAGTAGGCCGTTTCTGTTCTGACAGCACTAATGGTAGGCTTTCTGTTTTTTCAAAATAACTCAATTGTGATAGGCAAGCAAGAAAGTTTCAAGTGAGTGTATAACGTACTTTTTCCACTCAAGATGAGACAAATAATTTTTAGCAAATAAGTGAGTAGAAAAGCGCGGCATAGTATCAGAAAAGTTCTGGAGGAAAGCAGTCGACAAATTCAAGGTAAGAAAATTAAGAAAAAGTACTTTAAGTTTAAAGTAGCAATGGAATTAGTTAAAGTGGTATACTCTAAATTTTATTGCTATATTAAATTTAAACGATCTTTTAAATTTAATTCCATTAATAATTTGTATTGTCGTCTTTTTTAGGAGAATATCAACATCGCACCTTATAACATATAACTACAGCTTATAACCACCAACCCAATATATAACTACAGCTTGTAACCACCAACCCAATATATAACTACAGATTATTAACACAAACCCAATATATAACTACAGCTTATTAACACAAACCCAATATATAACTCCGGGGGCGCCGTGTAGTGAAGGTAGTGTTGCCGGCCTACCACACCGAAGGTCCATGGTTCGAACCCTGGTACAGGTAACATCAAAAGTGATTTGAAAAAAGTTTTTCAAAACGGGGTCGCCCCTCGGCAGTGGTTTGGCAAACTCTCCGAGTGTATTTCTGCCATGACAGGCTTCTCAGCAAAAATTCGTCTCCTTTGTAGATGCCGTTCGGAGTCGGCAAAAAACTGTAGGTCCCACCAATTTGTAGGGAAAATTCAAATCGGCACACCACAAATTGGAAGAGAAGCTTGGCGCAAAAATCTCTTAGGAGGTTTATGTTGATATACCTGTTGTATATCGCGCCATAGAGATAGAGAGAATATATAACTCCAGCTTATTAAAACAAACCCAATATATAACTCCAGCTTATTAACATCAACCCAATATATAACTATAGCTTATTAACATCAACCCAACATATAACTACAGCTTATTAACACCAACCTAATATATAACTCAGGAAAAGAAAAGGTAAGTTTCAAATCATTGCAGTGCATTTTAAATCTTTTCATTTGACTATGTATTATAATTTTTTTGTTTTGTTCTGTTATATTATTTAATTTTCACTGAATCTTGCTTTATTTCATTCATTTTTCATTTTCTGAAATTTATTGGTTGACACCACATTAGTTAATGTTTGGATGCGTAGTACTTACGGTTGCTGGGGATCCGTAATTAGTTGCTATTTCTTCGTGTCGTTTGGGGTTTGTTGCCTCAATAATTGCCGTACACAAAGATACTAAGCGCTCCTTTATTAGGCGCTGTTTGCTAATAAATCTCTTATGACGCACTTATTAGTTGTATCCTCCAATTTAGGCACAGAAATCTTTAAATAGGTAACCAATTTAGTTCAGCAAATAACTTTGCAACCTAAAATCCCGATAGTCTTGTGAAGCGTTTTAGCGACGAGCGGCTAACGAAACGTAAAAGATAAATTTAAAAGGGCAAAAAAGCAGAGAACGTTGGAATGAATCGTTTCGGCGGCAATAAAGAGCGAAATTGATCCTTTATTGTATATTTCACACTTTTAAGTAAGTTAAAATAAACACAACCTTTTAAATGAAAGGTTGAAAACAATAATAATAAAAATATGATGGCCGCCCACATGACAGCTGTCGGTCATGCGGCGAATTGGTGTGGGTTGTTTTGCGCGGGGTTGCCACACGTCCCAAATCGTTCCAATTTAATAATTAAACTTTAGGGTGAGTTCATGTAATGTAATAATAATATAATGTGATATAATACATGTTATAATGAAATTATTTACAATTCATGGAAAATATGTATAACGACTATTATTTTAAGTACAATTCAGGAAATATGTTTATAACGAGTTTTATGTTTTTGGGATTGGGACGTGTGGCTACTGATGTCGCGTAAACAATTTTATTTAAATTTAATAGTTTTGTTTTGGTATAGTTTACGTTCTTTCATTTTATTTTTCATTTACGTTCTTTTGTATTGTATTCAATTTAATTCTTTTGATTTTGTCATCCATAACAAATTTTTTATTTTTGATATAATTTTTTATTCTTTTAATTACTTTCTTACTATTTCTTTTTATTTTTACTCTTATTTTTATTTTATATTTAATTTAGTTTTAGTTTTTAATTTAATGTTTCTTGGTTTTTTGTTTATTTTATTTAATTTTATTTCTAATTTTTATTCCATTTAATTTTTAATGTTTTTTCATTTTTCTTCTAATTATTTTTTTTATTTTTATTTACTTTATTTTTATTTTCCGTTTTATTTTATTTTTCATTTTATTTTATTTTTGTTTTCTTTTATCTATTTGTCGGTTATTCGATTTTATTTTATTTTATTTCTATTTCTTATTCAATTTTTTGTTTGTTTTTTTTTTGTATTTAATTTTTATATTTATATTTTTTAAAAATTTTTTTTAATGAAGTGTTTTTGGTAATTTTTTTTGTTCTTATTTAATTATTTTTATTTTATATAATCGTTTATTTTATTTGATTAATTTTTTTTATTTAATTTTGTTTTTATTTTGATGTTATAACTATATTTTTGAAAAAATTTTTTATTTTATTTTTATTTTTCATTTTATATTTTATTTATTTTTTATTTTAGTAATTTTTATTTTTTATTTCATTTACAGTTCCCATTTAGTTTTGTATTTATCTTTTTATTTCAGTTTTATTTTCCATTTAAATTTGTATTTATTTTTTTATTTCTATTTTATAACTATATTTTATTTTTATTTTTTCTTTATTTTATTTTTTATTTATTTTATTTTTATTTTTTATTTATAATTTTTTTTTGTTTGTTGGTTTTGGGGCTGTTCATTTTTATACATTTTTAGAAGTTTAACGAGCTCAAAACCAGTTGCTAATAATTCTTGGTTAATTATTAATATTTTTGATTAGAGAAAAAATTCAAAGCAACATTTTTTTGTTATTTTTATTTTTTATTTGTTTTATTTATTTTTATTTTTTATTCTATTTACATTTTCCAATTAATTTTGTATTTTTTTATTTCTTTTTTTTGTTTGTTTTTTAATTTTTTTTATCCATTAAGACTGAGGCATAAAATTAATTTCTCAAGAAATTTTTGGAAATGGGATTGGCACCGCCCACTTTTGATTAAGTCAAATTTAGAAATTATATTAATCATAAATCAAAAACCGTTCAAGATATCGAAACGTTATTCAGCTGACAGGTTTCCAAGTATACAGGGAATTTTCCAGGAAAAAATGGGCGGGATCGGTTAAGGTCTACGGCCACTTCTATATAAAAGATTTTGAAGACGATCGTAGATATATTAAATAAGCAATAAATTTGGGTAAAATAGCTTTACATCATTTATATTTTACCTTTAAAGTTTCCGTAAACATATAAATCCAAAAACTTTAAATTTTCGAAAATGGGCGTGGCCCCGCCCCTTTTATAGTGGACTATTCCAAAAAACTTTTTATGTCATAACTCCGCCAAAAATTGATTTGTCGGAACGAAATTTGGTGATAATGTTCTGTATATAAAGTTAACTGGTTTGCTGTAAAAATGGGCGAAATCGGTTAATGTCCACGCCCAGTTTTTAAAATAATTCTGAAAATTTTTTTTTAAAACTTAAAAAGCGATATTTCTACAAATAAGCAAGTAATATCAATCAGATTTTGAACATAATAAGCATTTTAAGAGAAACTCGGTCGCAAAAAAATGTTGCCAATTTTGAAGAAGTAAGCATGGCGCCGCCCACTTTTCGGCATAAAATTTCTGCTTTTTTCAAAGGCAATCGCTTATAATTCAACCTTGATATTTCAATGAAAATTTATTCAGCTGCTTCTCAGTAGTATGTATTATACTCCTGCCAAAAATTAGCCAAATCGGGAAACACACAAGCAAAATATTCGGGCACGTAGTTAATAGTCCACTGCAATAGCGAAGCTATATATCTTATTTGATTTTCATACCTTCCATAAGCATTAAATGTATGAAGGTATGAGAACAAGAAGAGAAAAGTTCACTAAAATGATCAGCACGATGAGCGGAGTCGATTTAGCCATGCCCTTTCTCCATCCGTCTGTCTGCCTGCCCGTCTGTCTATTTGAACGCAAACTAATATCTCAGTTTTACAAAATAATGCTGAAATTAGTTGTTTGCTTTCGCTATTTTATAATATACTAGCAAATCCGGTAGAAGTAGGTTTGACGTTTTGATACATAGAACACATCTATGTATAAAATGTCATTAACTTGAACCAAATTAAGTCCTAACTACACCGAACTGCAGTTTTATATAACTTGGGGGCTTTTCCAAAAGCTATATACAGACTGTGTCGTGCCCAGCGAACTCCTGAACCTATCATGAAAGTTCAAGAGCAAAACAAACCACAAAATATATGGGCGTGGCACCGCCCACGTTTGAAAAATTATGTAGATATTGACTAAGTGACACATATATCCAAATTTCATTAATTTAGACCAAAAAGTTCGGAGCTATGACGAATTGAAACTTTATATATGTAGCCTGGGGGCGTGGCTCCGCCTACTTTTCCAAAACTTTATATTGTTTATGCTGTACCCTGTGAACCCAAGTATATATTGTGAAAATTGCATAAAGATGTACTATAAACTCAGTTTCAACCGCCATATTCACACAACAGTCAATAAGGTTAGAGGTGTCCTAGCATTCGTTAAACGATGGTCTAAAGAATTTAGCGACCCTTATGTAACTAAATCCCTCTTCACTACATTAGTCAGACCGATACTTGAATACTTTTCTATAATTTGGAACCCGCGTTACCAGGTCCATGTGGATCGCCTAGACTCAGTTCAAAAAAAATTTTTACTATTTGCCTTAAGAGATTTTTATTGGGATCCCTTGTATAATCTGCCACCCTAAACGGATCGTTTAAAACTCATTAATCTGCACACACTTTCTAGTCGGAGGGAAATGCTTGGAATTGTTTTTATGATTAAACTGCTAAATAGTTCACTCTCCAGCCCATTTCTTCTAATTGAAGTGAACTTCAATGTACCGCGTCGTCCTTCCAGGCATTTTAAACCTCTAGTCTTAAAACAGTGCCGAACCAATTTTCAGTTAAACGCGCCTTTTCGCTGTTTGTGCTGCTACATCGACTCGTGGTTACATAGACTCAGCTCATCCTCCTGATCATTTCAGTATACGTACAAACATTTCATGTTCATGAAAAGTATGAATATCAAAAAAGATATACAACTTCGCTTTTGCAGTGGGGTATTAACTACATGCCCGGATATTTTACTTTTCATCCTGAACGTTTTAATATACATCTTACTTATATTATAAAAGCGTAAGTTTGTGAGTGAGTGAGTGTGTTTGAACCGTTTTCACGCCCAAACTACCGAACCGATCTGTACGAAATTTTGCACACTTATTTCCCGATGTCTCGGATAGGTAACAAGTTTGGAGTTATGGGCACAAATGTGACCCAACTAGCCCAAAAATGTTTTTTATCCAATGAATGTATGCCCTAAAACCTTAAAATGTGCATACAATATTGGTATCAAACGAATGGGGAAGGCCACAGTATTTTTTTGCACCCTGCAAAATTTCGATAACTTTATCGATAACTGAGTTATCGGTCAGAATGGGGTCGCCCAAAAACCCCTGAATTTGCATACAATATGGATATCAAACGAAAGGGGGAAGGCCACAGTATTCTCTTGGACTGCAATATTTCGATCAATTAATCGATAACTGAAAACCCTTGAATTTGCATACAATATGGGTATCAAACGAAAGTGGAAGGTCACAGGATTCTTTTGAACTCTGCAATATTTCGATCAATTAATCGATAGCTGAGTTATCGGTCAGAATGCGGTGGCTCCAAAACCCCTTAATTTGCCTACAATATGGATATCAAACGAAAGGGGGAAGGCCACAGTATTCTTTTGGACTCTGCAATATTTCGATCAATTAATCGATAACTGAGTTATCGGTCAGAATGTGGTTGCTCCAAAACGCCTAAATTTGCATACAATATGGGTATCAAACGAAAGGGGAAGGACACTGGTTTGTTTGGACATTGCAATATTTCGATAAATTAATCGATAACTGAGCTATCGGTCAAAATGTAAAAGCCCTGAAACCTCTAAATTTTGCATTAAATATGGATATGACACGAAACGGAAAGGACTTCTCGATATTTCTATAAACTAACCGATACTGCTATGTTTTGTTATATAAGTTAATCGATAACTGAGTTATCGGTCAAAACGTGCCTAAAAACTGCATCGCCATATCTACAAAAATACTTTTAAAAACTAATTGCTATGACTTTAAAGTTTAGTTACTATGCGTCAAGGCGAATTCATATGAGGTGAGGGCAAGGCGAATTTAGCATGTTCAGAAATGTCAGATCAAAAGAAAATAACGTTTATGTAATGAATTCGCCTTGCTATACATACAATACCAATTTTATTTTGCTTTTTCGGTACTTTTTCTGTCACCCAGGGAAAACAGATTCAAGACGACAACGACGGTGCGGCATCTGTCTAATTATTTTTACACATGTTCTTATGTAGAGGAATTTTTCATGAATGCCGCTGTCGCCAGATTAGATCTATTTCTAATTTGACAGCGACGGTCGTGGCGTCCTTTTTTCTTTTTGTGAAATAAATCGAAAATATATGCAAATTGCTTTAAATATGTGTTGAAATTGATTAGTTTTATGTTTTTTTTTACACATGCAATACTTTTTTCAAAATTTGTTTGCTGTTGTTTGAGCTAATGCAGAACTGTCGTTGCCGCTTTCATTCTTATCATGTCGTCGGTGCTTGGCGGCAATTATCGTCAAGCTTCGGTTTTTCTCCGTTGTCGTTCGCAGTCGTCGTTTTGAATGTCGGCCAGGCTATTGTCGTCGTTAATAAATATGAGTAAATCGTCACCTGTCAAACATAAAATCAAATATTTTGAATGAATTTTTTGTAACGTTTGAGCAAAATAGTTGTGCATTTTAAAGATATTGATATCGAGTTGATTTGGTTTTGTGTTTTTCCGGCAGGGTGGATACTGGATTTATATTGGAACGAATTTTCGTCATCCCTTGTCAATTTTGGTTTTGTAACAAACCGGTTTCGGCGAACCGCCATCTTCAGTGCTTGATTTCGTTCTGATCTGTGTCTATCCGTTGTCATGTATTTATAGTCTGGATGCTGTATCAGGTAGTGTTAGTATTCGTGTATATGAGTCGTGTCTTGCGAACGTATCCGAACGGGTACCTGCAATGAGGGTTGTTTTTAACGCTCCTTTATTAGTTGTGGTGTTATATCGGATAATTAGTTTGAGGATGTTAGGTCAGGTAATGTTAAGTGTATATTTAAGGGTGGGTTTTGACGCTCGTTAGTCATGTAGAAGTCATTAGTTCTGGTTTTAGATCAGGTAATTAATTTGAGGATGTTAGGTTAGGTAATGTTAAGTGTATATTTAAGGGTGGGTTTTGACGCTCGTTAGTCATGTAGAAGTCAGTGATTTTTGTTTTCTGATTTGTTTTGTGTGTGTGCTCGTTTATTGTTACTCGTTTTGTTATTTTACCTGCGGTGTTGTTTGGTCCTCTGTAAATTAGTTTTAGCGGTTCAAATATTGCGTCAGAAATGGTGTTTGTTTGTTCGTTAATTACTCTCCCGTCGAATGTCTTAAGTTTGTATATTTCCATGTTTTCTAGCACACTTAGGCGCCGCCCTTTTCTTTGTACGTGGAGTATTCTGGCTGTGTTTTTGATGTTGGTCGGGGTGCATTTGTTTTTGAACATGTGATTTGCATAGTTTGACTCTGTTGTGATAGTGGGTTTCCGTGTAGTCCCTGATGTGCTCCCGGAATCGTGTACTTATTTTTCGTCCTGTTTGCCCTATATAGCTGTGCTGGCATTCGCAGGTAAGCTTGTATATTCCTGGTTTCCTGAATGGTTCTTCCGAGTTAATGTTGGTTCTTAGTTTTTGTCCTAAGTTGTTCGATGTTCTGAACGCTGTGTTGATATCGTGTTTCTTGAAGAAGTTTGCCAATTTGTGTGTCGTTTTTCCAGTGTATGTCATTGTAGTCCAGATCTTGGATTTTTCTTCTGCGTTGTGTCTTTTTTGCGATCCATGGTTCCTTCGGAGTTTGTCTATTAGGCATTTTTTGTATCCGCTGCTCGTGGCTATGTTGTATATGGTGGTTAGTTCTTTCTTGTATGATTCCTGAGTGAGGGGTGTTCATTGAAGTCTGTCCACCATCCTCAACAGCACAAAAATGCGGCATTAAGGCACCTAGTGGACAGACTTCAAAGAACACCCCTCACTCAGGAATCATACAAGAAAGAAATAACCACCATATACAACATAGCCACGAGCAGCGGATACAAAAAATGCCTAATAGACAAACTCCGAAGGAACCATGGATCGCAAAAAAGACACAACGCAGAAGAAAAATCCAAGATCTGGACTACAATGACATACACTGGAAAAACGACACACAAATTGGCAAACTTCTTCAAGAAACACGATATCAACACAGCGTTCAGAACATCGAACAACTTAGGACAAAAACTAAGAACCAACATTAACTCGGAAGAACCATTCAGGAAACCAGGAATATACAAGCTTACCTGCGAATGCCAGCACAGCTATATAGGGCAAACAGGACGAAAAATAAGTACACGATTCCGGGAGCACATCAGGGACTACACGGAAACCCACTATCACAACAGAGTCAAACTATGCAAATCACATGTTCAAAAACAAATGCACCCCGACCAACATCAAAAACACAGCCAGAATACTCCACGTACAAAGAAAAGGGCGGCGCTTAAGTGTGCTAGAAAACATGGAAATATACAAACTTAAGACATTTGACGGGAGAGTAATTAACGAACAAACAAACACCATTTCTGACGCAATATTTGAACCGCTAAAACTAATTTACAGAGGACCAAACAACACCGCAGGTACAATAACAAAACGAGTAACAATAAACGAGCACACACACAAAACAAATCAGAAAACAAAAATCACTGACTTCTACATGACTAACGAGCGTCAAAACCCACCCTTAAATATACACTTAACATTACCTAACCTAACATCCTCAAACTAATTACCTGATCTAAAACCAGAACTAATGACTTCTACATGACTAACGAGCGTCAAAACCCACCCTTAAATATACACTTAACATTACCTGACCTAACATCCTCAAACTTATTATCCGATATAACACCACAACTAATAAAGGGGCGTTAAAAACAACCCTCATTGCAGGTACCCGTTCGGATACGTTCGCAAGACACGACTCATATACACGAATACTAACACTACCTGATACAGCATCCAGACTATAAATACATGACAACGGATAGACACAGATCAGAACGAAATCAAGCACTAAAGATGGCGGTTCGCCGAAACCGGTTTGTTACAAAACCAAAATTGACAAGGGATGACGAAAATTCGTTCCAATATTGATATCGTTTCTGCGGAAAATATCCTTTTAGTAAGTTTAACAATTCTTCATATTTTGGTTGCTTCGCTGTTTCGTAAAAATTAAACTTTTATGAGTGTTTATATATTAATACAATTTAAGAAGCTCTGGCGGTTTGTTCTGTATGCATCTCTTCTTCAATTTGATCTGAAAAATAATTAATAGCTTTGGCTTTTGTTTAGAATCTTGTATTAGAAGTTGGTGCTCTGTGTGAATTTAATTGTTTACAAGTGCTGCTAAGAAATTTTTAATATTTGGTGTGTAACCTGATTATTTAAGGTTTTTTGTATATCATTATTTTAGGGACATTTGAACTTTAAAACTTATCTGTTTGATAAATAAAAATGTTTTCAAAAAAAGCTTAGTTATTTTGCTTATTTCTTTGATGCGAGCGGAGCCGCGGGTAAATGCTAGTGTATTATAAATTTCAAGGGTTTATGGGAACCACATTTTGCCCAATAACTCATTCATTGATAAATATGTCGAAACATTGTCAATTCCAAACGAAATCATGATTATGCGAACCACATTTTCCCTAGTAACTCATTTATCGATAAATATATCGAAATATGGCAATGTCCAAATGAAACCATTTGATACCCATATTGTACTTAAGTTTCAAGGGTTTATGGGAACCACATTTAGACCGATAACTCATTTATCGATAAATATATCGAAATATGGCAATGTCCAAACAAACCAGTGTCCTTCCGCTTTCGTTTGATACCCGCATTGTATTTAAATATCAAGGATTTATGGGAACCACATTTACACCGATAACTCATTTATCGAAAAATGGTAATGTTCACATGAAACCAGTGTCTTCCTCTTTCCATTCTCTCTCTCTATGGCGCGATATACAACAGGTATATCATCATAAACCTCCTAAGAGATTTTTGCGCCAAGCTTCTCTTTCAATTTGTGGTGTGCCGATTTGAATTTTCCCTACAAATTGGTGGGACCTACAGTTTTTTGCCGACTCCGAACGGCATCTACAAAGGAGACGAATTTTTGCTGAGAAGCCTGTCATGGCAGAAATACACTCGGAGAGTTTGCTAAACCACTGCCGAGGGGCGACCCCGTTTGGAAAAACTTTTTTCAAATCACTTTTGATGTTACCTGTACCAGGGCTCGAACCATGGACCTTCGGTGTGGTAGGCCGGCAACACTACCTTCACCCCACGGCGGCCGCCATCTTTCCATTCATACCCACAAATATATCGAAATATGGCAATGCCCAAATGAAACCATTTGATACCCGTATTATACTTAAGTTTCAAGAGTTTATGGGAACCACATTTAGACCGATAACTAACCGAAGCATGACAATTTCCAAATAAAACCAGTGTCCTTCCCCTTTGGTTTGATACCCATTGTATTTAAATATCAATGGTTTATGGGAACAACATTTTGCTTAATAACTCATTTATCGATAAATATATCGACGGCCGCCGTGGTGTGAAGGTAGTGTTGCCGGCCTACCACACCGAAGGTCCATGGTTCGAGCCCTGGTACAGGTAACATCAAAAGTGATTTGAAAAAAGTTTTTCAAAACGGGGTCGCCCCTCGGCAGTGGTTTGGCAAACTCTCCGAGTATATTTCTGCCATGACAGGCTTCTCAGCAAAAATCCGTCTCCTTTGTAGATGCCGTTCGGAGTCGGCAAAAAACTGTAGGTCCCACCAATTTGTAGGGAAAAATTCAAATCGGCACACCACAAATTGGAAGAGAAGCTTGGCGCAAAAATCTCTTAGGAGGTTTATGATGATATACCTGTTGTATATCGCGCCATAGAGATAGAGAGAGATGGGAAAGTCCAAAAGAAACCTGTATTCTTCTCCTTTTGTTTGACACCCATATTGTTCAACAATTTCAAGGTATTATTTGAATCAGATTTTGACCGATAACTCATTTAACGATAAGTATATCGAAATATGGCAATGCCCAGATGAAGCCATTTGACACCCATATTGTACTTAAGTTTCAAGGGTTTATGGGAACCACATTTAGACCGATAAATCACTTACACTCATTTATCGATAAATATAGAAACGGTAGAAGAAACGATTCTTTCCACGCAGTTGTAAAAACACCACACTTTAGTGATAGATTGAACAAATTGGTAAGGGGCTGGTGATATCGTTCGCACACTTTTTCAAAAAACATAGGAATCCTATCACGACCGTATTCAAAAGATTCTTTTAAGGTTTTAAGGTAAATTAGAACATCTTTGGCGCATATAATTGGTAAATTAATTAAATTTGTCCCGTGTAGCTTATAGGGATAGTTTTGGAAGTTTGAATTGGTGACGGCAGAATAGTTAGAAGTGAAAAATTGAGCAAAGAAATTTGCGATATCTTGATTATCGCTAAATATAATGTCTTGATATTTCATGGCTGAGGGAAACCCTGATACTTTACGTTTAGAATTTACGAAACCATAAAATGACTTTGGATTGAGAATAATGTCTCTTTTTGTTAGAGATATAAGGTTTATAGCACTTTTTATTTAAATCTATGTACTATTGATGTAGAATGGAATACAGTAAGTTATGTTTGTTTAATCCGGATTTCTTATATATATAAAATGATCGCGTTTTCCTATTTTTCAGAGCCTTAAGTTATTTTGTAGACGAAGCTTGCGCAGGATGATCATAAGTTAACTTACGTTTAGGAATAAACTTCTCAAATAGGCAGTAGATAGTTTGATTGAAATGTAAGACGTTTAGATCGATATCACTACCAAATTCAGGCCAAGTTAATTTAGACAGTTCTTTATTTAATTTCTTGTAGTTGGCTTTGGAAAAGTTAAAATCAAAGCTACTACATGAGTAGCATTGAGTATCTTGGCCATCACTTATGGTTTCGTAGACTATTTCCATAGAAGGGTGGTAAAGGTCTTCTGGTAGAACCAACGGATCACAACGATTTACAAAAATTGGTTTATATCATCAACATACACTAAATCTAAGACTTTTCCAAACTTGTTAGCGGTAACATTTATTTGATTAATGCAAAGATCGGAATATCGGATTTGGAATAATGTTTCCATCAGATACATAGGTTATACGATATATGAGGTAAGCTGAAATCACCCAAAACAATAATTGAATCTGAAGCTTTAGTCAAAAAGTTAACAGTTTTGAGCAGGGAGACATGTTGCATGTAGACTGAAAAATCTGATGCTGGAGGGATGTAGCAAACATATAAGTACATGGATATGTTCTCTAGCTGAATGCGGATGCATTTGAACTCAATGAAATCGATGTTAGGTATATTAACCTCTTCTGAAGGAATGGAGGAATGAACGGCAGGTAGAACACCACCTCCGACTCTGTTCAAACGATCATTTCTATATACTTGATATTCATTACATAAAAACTCTGAATTGAAAACATGAAGTTTTAGCGAAGTTTCGGTAAAAGCAATTACGTTATATTTAGAATGAAAAGATTTTAAAAAGAGATCAGTTAATTTGGTATTTAAACCTCTGACATTTTGATAGAAGCTATTCACGGGTTTAGTGCTCAGTTTTTTGGCTCAACGTTATTACGAGAAATTTTTGCTACATTTTGAACATTCCTATTCGGTCTGTATTCAAACTCCCGCACATATGTTCTGTTTCATCTCTCTCTCTCTCTATGGCGCGATATACAACAGGTATATCATCATAAACCTCCTAAGAGATTTTTGCGCCAAGCTTCTCTTTCAATTTGTGGTGTGCCGATTTGAATTTTCCCTACAAATTGGTGGGACCTACAGTTTTTTGCCGACTCCGAACGGCATCTACAAAGGAGACGAATTTTTGCTGAGAAGCCTGTCATGGCAGAAATACACTCGGAGAGTTTGCCAAACCACTGCCGAGGGGCGACCCCGTTTTTGAAAAACTTTTTTCAAATCACTTTTGATGTTACCTGTACCAGGGCTCGAACCATGGACCTTCGGTGTGGTAGGCCGGCAACACTACCTTCACACCACGGCTGTTTCATCTGCGGTCAATATATTGTTAAAAGAATGGGACGGGTGTTTTCAAATCCTTTGAAAGTTACATACTAAAAGTATTTTGGCATTCAGCCTAAGAACATTGGAAAATCATGGACACCGAATACGGTGTGCACCACATGTCAAATCGAATTGATTCGTTCGGAATCCGGAACAAAAAGGTGCATAGTAAAATTTAAGAATTTGCTTCTTTAAAATGCATATCTGACTAATTTCTGAAACTGTCTACTTAGGCAACACATAAAATTTAGTACACCAATGAAGTGGAGGGAGCCAACTTGCCATTCGATGGACTGCTATATTTGTACTACAGAAGTATTTGGGGTTGGAAAGTCAAGAAAAGTAACGAATGCCAGCTTATTTATTATAGAACTCGTCACGAATCATTTTCCAAGTTCTATACGACATAACTGGCTTATTCAAACCGTTTGGTGAACCATATGATTGCAAAGAGTGGCGATTGTTCATAGACGGCAATAAACTAAGTTGAAAGGCCGTATTATTACATATTGGCAACCAAAAGCCGTCTATCCCAATCGCGCATGCAGTAAATACGAAGGAAACCTACGAGATTATGCAAAAATTACTTAAAACTATTAAATATAAAGAGCATGTTTGGAAAATATGTGCCGATCTTAAAGTCGTTGGAATGCTATGCAGTCTACAAATTGGGTACACAAAATACCGTTGCTTTCTCTGCAAATGGGGTAGCCGAGCTCGTCGAGACCACTGCATCAGAAAGGATTGGCCAGCCCGAATCGAATTTAAAGTTGGTGTGAATAACATATAATACTCCCCTTTAATAAAGAAAGAAAAAATTATTTTACCCCCGCTCCACATTAACTTCGGCCTTATCAAAAACTTTGCTAAAGCTTTGGACAAAGAAGGCAAAGCCTTCCGTCATTTAAAAACCATCTTTCCAGAGATTTCAGAAGCCAAGATAAAGGAAGGCATTTTTGTTGGGCCGCAAATAAGAAAGATGCTTAACAATAACCAATTCAAAGAACTATTGTCACCAGAGGAGGCAGCGGCGTGGGATTCTTTTGCAAAGGTCGTTGCTTCTTTTTTAGGCAAAGGCAAAAGTCCTAACTACGAGATGATACTGAGCCACTTAATCAAGAACTATGTGAAAATGGGTAAATATAAAAAAATTTTAAAACCTATCTGCCCGATAAACAAAAAATTTGTATGAAAATTTTAAAGTTTATGAAAAAACGGCCCTAAGGCTGAATTCATCGTTCAGTTCCAAACAAAATTTTTTTTTGCACTTTGCTCGTTCCCTTCTCATTCTGTATCAGAGAAGTGGAAAAAGAACGAGCATAATGCAAACACAAAATTTGTTCGGAACTGAACGATAAATCTCTCTCTATCTATCTCTATGGCGCGATATACAACAGGTATATCATCATAAACCTCCTAAGAGATTTTTGCGCCAAGCTTCTCTTCCAATTTGTGGTGTGCCGATTTGAATTTTCCCTACAAATTGGTGGGACCTGCAGTTTTTTGCCGACTCCGAACGGCATCTACAAAGGAGACGAATTTTTGCTGAGAAGCCTGTCATGGCAGAAATACACTCGGAGAGTTTGCAAAACCACTGCCGAGGGGCGACCCCGTTTTTTTTTGAAAAACTTTTTTCAAATCACTTTTGATGTTACCTGTACCAGGGCTCGAACCATGGACCTTTGGTGTGGTAGGCCGGCAACACTACCTTCACACCACGGCGGCCGCCGATAAATCCAGCCTAAGAAAATTTCACACAAATGTGTCACTTATTTACCAATTTACTTATTTATTTTCTTTTCAGAGTAAAAATAAATTTTCTGCACTCCCATTTAATGGCGAACGGTTTCATCAGCAAATGAAGTTAATTGAAGGTCGGTATCAAAGATTCTGGGATGTGGCACTGGTGGGTGACTACTGTTGGTTTCTCATAAGAGAAACCGATCTTAATCGAAATAAGCGTCAAAGCAAAACAAATAACTTTTTCAAGTATAAATTATGGTCATAGATTTAAGACAAAGCTTACATACATTGCTATCGTCTCATATGTACATATGCTAATGTTTGTAGGGTAGTTAAGTATTAGTACCTGGGTGACCGAGCCTTGCTCGGTGGCAACTCTAGGTGGCAATCCTACTTCAAAATATTCTGGTTGGTATACGGCCTCAAATACCTTCCGTTTGCTACCCATATTGCCATATACGAGGTGTGTTCAAAAAGTATCGCGAATTTTGTGTTTTTTCAAAACTTATTTATTTATTCATGAATATCTATTTTGTCCCCTTCAAAGTAATCCCCATGAGATATTATACACTTGTGCCAACGGTTTTTCCAATCTTCGAAGCACTTCAAAAAATCATTTTTTTGTATCTTGTTCAGCTCCTCCTTCGATGCCGTCTGTATCTCGTCAAGAGAAGCGTAACGTCGTCCTTTCATGGGCCTCTTCAGTTTAGGGAACAACAAAAAGTCACAGGGGGCCAGATCTGGGGAATACGGTGGCTGCGGCATCATTAGTGTGTTGTTTTTGGCCAAAAAGTCGCGCACAAGCAACGATGCGTGAGCAGGGGCGTTATCGTGGTGCAAAAGCCAATTTTTGGTCTTCCACAAATCCGGGCGTTTCTGGCGGATTGCTTCGCGCAAATTGCCCATAACTTGCAGGTAATATTCCTTATTGACCGTTCTTCCCTGTGGCAAGAACTCATGATGCACCACGCCCCTGCAATCGAAAAAAACTGTCAGCAAAACTTTCACATTCGACCGAACTTGGCGCGCTTTTTTCGGTCTTGGTTCGTGCGGCAGCTTCCATTGAGATGATTGAGCTTTGGTTTCCACGTCATAACCATAAACCCACGATTCGTCACCAGTTATGACCCTCTGGAGCAAATTTGGGTCGTCGCGGACAGAGTTTAACATCTCATTAGCAATGTTCATGCGATGCTGTTTTTGGTCACAATTGAGCAATTTTGGTACGAAAATCGAAGACGATCCAAAACACGTGCAAGCAAAGCAGCTGTCAACAATTAACTGAACATTCAAAATGGCCGAGCTTGTCGGCATAAGTGAGAGATATGAGTACCAACATAACGCCACAAAAAATCCGAAATTCGAATATACGTAACCAGCGAAAATTCGCGATAATTTTTGAAACACAAATCGGAAAGGCGGCAACTCTCCAAGCTTCCTTTAGTGGCAACATCCAAGTAGAGAATCTAAGAAGGACGCATACTATCCGTCTACCAAATTTCATCGAAATCGGCTTAGCCGTTCTCGAATAGTGGCCGATATCTGAAGGAATAAATAAAATGCGGTCAGGTGGCAACCCTAGGCGGAAACCCTACTCGAAAATACTTTGGTTGGTATACGGTCTACAATACCTTTCATTTGATAACCATATTCCCATATATTGCTTAATATTTAAAAAAAATTGACATAGGTGGCAACTCTGTGAACCACCCCAAGTGGCAACACCAAAGTAGAAAATCTTAAAACAAAGGATACTACCCATATACCAAATTTGATCCAAATCAGTTAAGTCGTTCCTGAGATAGTAGTGAATATACAAATATACAAGAATAACTCGTTTAAAGTTATAAGATATGGCTATATTTATTTGAATGCTAATAACTTTTGTATTAGTCCATCAGTTTTATTGGATGAAAGCTTATTTTTTTTTGTAATAAAATAGACCTTACAGAGAAAAAATAAAAAGTTTCCTACCTCGCAAAGTACACATTTTTTTTTATATTTTTACAAAAAAAATGTAAACATATTTTTTTTTTTGAAATAACGGTAAATCGTGAATATCTCAAAAAAGGTACCATAGAATCAAAAATACCATACCTCAATATACAACTTCGCTTTTGCAGTGGGGTATTAACTACTTGTCCGGGTATTTTACTTTTCATCCTGAACGTTTTGATATACTCGTACATTAGTAAATATATATTACTCGATTCGTTTATGCCGAATGAAGAAATATACCTTGTGTGCGTAACAAAAATAAATATAACAAGTAGGGAAAGGGCTGTCTTCGACTGTGCCGAAGACTTTATACCTCTCATGAATACGCATCAAGGTTTTAAGTGTCCGATCCTTACTCACTCTCTGCAAAACTGATCATTTAAAGATACATAGCCCAATCGATTGTATGGGAGCTATATGTTATGTAGGTCCGATCTGGCTGATTTTCACTACACACATTATATGCATGTAATAAGTATATAAGTACCAAACGTGCAAAGTTTTACGTTCCTAGCTTTTTATATGCAAAATTTATAGCCCAAAACCCATTTATCGAAACTATTGATTGTATGGGAGCTATGCGATGTATTGCTCCGACCTTGCTGATTCCGACGAATGATTAATCTCATGCAAAATGGCGTCTCCATACTAAATTTCATCAAAATATCTCAAAAACTGAGGGACTAGTTTGCGTACAAACAGACAGACGGACAGATGAACAGACGGACAAACGGGCATGGCTAAATCGACTCAGCTCATCGCCCTGATCATTTCGGTATACTTATTGGTGGATCTATCTCTTCCTCTTCTTATACTTACAAACATCGGACCAAAGGTATAATACCATTTCATGTTTATGAAAGGTATAAAAAATGTGTCTTTTATAGGCGCCAAAGAACTCAACCGATCTTTATGAAATTTTCACAATATATACTTGGGTTCACAGGGTACAGCATAAACAATATAAAGTTTTGGAAAAGTAGGCGTAGCCACGCCCCCAGGCTATATAAAGTTTCAATTCGTCATAACTCCGAACTTTGTTGGTATAAATTAATGAAATTTGGATATATGTCTCACTTAGTCAATATCTACATAATTTTTCAAAAGTAGGGGTGCCACGCCCACATATTTTATGTTTTGTTTTGCTCTTGAACTTTCACTATAGGTTCAGGAGTTCGCTGGGCACGACACAGTCTGTATATAGCTTTTGGAAAAACCCCCAGGTTATATAAAACTGCAGTTAGGTGTAGTTAGGACTTTATTTGGTTCAAGTTAATGACATTTTATATATAGATGTGTTGTATATATCAAAACGTCAAAACAACTTCTACCGGGTTTGCTAGTATATTATAAAATGCGAAAGCAAACAACGAATTTCAGCATTCTTTTGTAAAACTGAGAGATTAGTTTGCGTTCAAATAGACAGACGGACAGACAGACCGGCGGACGGGGAGACGGACATGGCTAAATCGACTCCCGTCATCGTGCTGTTCATTTTAGTGAACTTTTCTCTTCTTGTTCTCATACTTACATACATTTAATGTTTATGAAAGGTATGAAAATCAAAAAAGATATATAACTTCGCTATTGCAGTGCGCTATTAACTTCGCCATCGAATATTTAGCTCGTGTGTTTCCCGATTTGGCTAATTTTTGGCAGGAGTATAATACATACTTCTGAGAAGCAGCTGACCAATTTTCATTGAAATATCAAGATAGAATTATAAGCGATTGCCTTTGAAAAGAGCAGAAATTTTATGCTTAAAAGTAGGCGGCGCCACGCCTACTTCTTCCAAATTGACCAAGTTTCTCTTAAAATGCTTATTATGTGTGGAAAATCTGATTGATATAACTTGCTTATTTGTATAAATATCGCTTTTTAAATATTACAAAAAAAATTTTCAGAACTATGTTAAAAAACTGGGCGTGTACAGCCAACAGTTACCTTTATATACAGAACATTATTACCAAATTTCGTTTCGACAAATGAATTTTTGGCGGAGTTATGCCATAAAAAGTTTTCTGGAATAATCCAATATAAAAGGGGCGGGGCCACGCCCATTTTAGAAAATTGCAAGTTTTTGGATTTTATTGTTTACGGAAACTGTAAAAGTAATATATAAATGATAAAAACCTATTTTACGCAAAGTTATTGCCTATTTAATATATCGACGATCCTCTTCAAAATCTTTTATATAGAAGTGGCCGTAGACCTTAACCGATCCCGCCCATTTTTTCCTGGAAAACTCCCTGTACACCTGGAAACCTGCCTGCTGAATAACGTTTCGATATCTTCAACGGTTTTTGATTTATGATTAATATTATTTCTAAATTTGACTTAATCAAAAGTGGGCGGTGCCACTCCCATTTCCAAAAATTTCTTGAAAAATTAATTTTATGCGTCAATCTGAATACATTCACCCAACTTTATCCTTATAGGTGTATTATGTACTGAGTAATCACTTTTTTCGTGTTTTCGAAAATATTCTGTATATAAAAAGTGGGCGTGGCTATTATCCGATTTCGTCCATTTTAAATAGCGCTAGAAGATGAGTGCCAAGGAACCCGCATATCAAATATCATTAAAATATTTCAAAATTTACTCAAGTTATCGTATTCACAGACGGACGGGCGTACGGACCGTTAGGCGACTAAAGTTAATATACCTTGTGTGCGTAGCACTACTAGGTATAATAACAACGAAATATCTACAAATTAATTCGAAAACTTTATACCTTTCATGAATACGCATGACGGTTTTAAGTTTCTGATCCTTACTTACAATTAGTACAAACTCTGCAAAACTGTTAATTTAAAGAAAGTATATAGCCCAAACCCCAGGTATGACGGAAAATCGTGCCAATTTACATCTTTTATTAAAAGTGTTAAATATAATCAATCTCTTAACAGAGTTTTACTCGAGACGGGGCTCTTCGAGTCAGGGGTTGGGGAATTAACGTCACCTCATACACGGAACATAAGATCATTTATTGTTTACATCTATATTAGTAGTAAGAGCTAATACCATTCGAAAGCATTACAGTACAGATTTTAATTTTTGTATACAACAAGTAAAGAAGTCTAAGTTCGGGTGGAACCGAACATTATTAGTGATCTATTATGGCATACCAATTTACGCAAGTCTATTTTAATACTTTTCAGTTCCTATTATAAAGGCAGCTGAATGATTTCAATAAAAACATTTCTGTTATGAGTTATTAGGGGTAAATTAAATTGTTTGTATATTAATACATAGTTTCGCTAAATTGCCCATTTTATATTAGAAAAATTTTGCGTTCGAATAGACAGACGGACATGGCTAAATCAACTCAGCTCATCCTCCTGATTATTTCCTTATACTTATTGATGGGCCTATCTCTTTTTCTTCTAATACTTACAAACATTTCCTGTTCATGGAAGGTATGAAAATCAGAAAAGATATATAACTTATCTATTGTAGTGGAGTATTAACTACTTGCCGGGATATTTTGCTTGTGTTATCCGATTTTCCTAACTTTTGGCAGGAGTAGACTACATACTAGTGAGAAGCAGCTGACAAATTTTTGTTTGAAATATCTAGTTGAAGCTGCAGCAATCGCCTTTGAAAAAAGCAGAATTTTTATGCTGAAAAGTGGCCGACCAGCGACCCCAAAATCCACAAAATATTTTTGCGGTTGAGTTTTGCTTAAAAAGCTTATAATGTGTGCAAGATCTTATAGATTTAGCTCGCATAGTTATAGCTGGGCGTGGCCGTTGACCGATTTCGCCCCTTTTTTACAACAAACAGTAACCTTAATATATTCAACCTTTTTGCCAAATATCGTTTCGATAAATAAGTTTTTTCCGGAGTTATAGCATAAAAAGTTATGTGGAATTATCATATAACTTATTACTTTAAACAAGCTATTCTTGTATGATTTTTGTTGGAACGATTTTCCGTCATCCCTTGTCAAGTTTGGTTTTGTGACAAACCGGTTTCGGCGTTCTGCCATTTTCAATGCCTAGTTTCGTTCTGGTCTGTGTCTATCCGCTGCGTTGTTTTTATAGTCCGTGGGTGCTGTGGCAGGTAATGTGGTCTATGTGGTCGTGGTAGGTAACGTTAATATGCGTGTGTGTGTGCGCGGTATTGATACGTCCGAATTGTTATCTGTCCCAAGGGTTGTTTTTGTAGGTATGTAGACATACCGCTTGTTAGCTAGGCGGTAGGTTGAGGTAGGTAGAAATCGGTGATTTTTGCAGTTTGGTTCATATTTCGTTTTTGCTTGTTCATTGTTACGTGTTTGGTTGCTGTACCTACTGGTTTGTGCTGTTTTTTGTAAACTAGTTTTAAGGGTTCAAATATTTCGTCAGAGATAGTGTTGGTTTGTTCGTTTATGATCCTGCCGTCAAATATTTTTAACTTGTATATCTTCATGTTCTCAAGTACATTAAGCCGCCGGCCTTTTCCTTGTACGTGAAGTATTCGAGCCGTTGTTTTTATGTTAGCTGGGGTGCAGTTGTTCTCAAACATGTGGTTCGCGAAATTAGATTCTGGTATTATGGTGGGTTTTCGTGTTTTTTTGTTGTAGTCCCTGATATGCTCTCGGAATCTTGTGCTTATTTTTCTTCCTGTTTGTCCTATGTAGCTGTATTGACATTCACAAGTAAGCCTATACACTCCGTGTCTGTTGAATGGGTCATCAGAATTAGTGTCGGTTCTTAGTTTTTGTCCGACGTTGTTAGATGTTCTGAATGCTGTGTTGATGTTATATCTTTTAAAGAACTTTGCTAATTTGTACGTCGCTTTTCCAGTGTATGTCATCCACAAGTGCTTTCTTGTATCCATTATTTGCCGCTATGTTATATACTTGTGGATAAACTCAGAAGTAGCCATGGAACACAAAAAAGGGTAAACGTAGAGGAAAATCCAATGGTTTGGACGGCAATGACATACACTGGAAAAGCGACGTACAAATTATTTGTTTATTTGTTTATTAAGCCAATTAGACAACCAAATCTTACAGGCTAAGTAGAAATTATAAAATTAGAGTAGGTACATTAAAAATAAGTCTGAATGACTTAGTTATAAAAAGAATTTATAGTAGTTAAGAAGCGACTTTTTGAACATGAAAAATCTATTTCCAAATAATTAGAAATTTTATTAAACTCAATCAATGATCTAGTTATTGGACCGTTTATAGCATAAAGTGCTTTGAAAAGACGAATATTGAAAAATTCAGAGTTCCTAAGGGCTCTAGCAGGAATATTTATGAAGATCCTCTCAAGGAGCACAGGGCAGTCAGTAGTGCCACGAAAAACGTCAAAAATAAACGTAAGCGATAAAATTACCCTCCTATTCTGCAGTGACTTGAGGTTGATCAATAGGCATCTCGCTTCATAAGACGGGATGGGTTCAGAAAACCGTAAGGTGCGCAAAGCAAAATGTAAAAATACTTTCTGGATCCGCTCAATTCTTGCGATATGGCAGTGATAATAAGGCGACCAAATGAGGCAAGCGTATTCGAGTTTCGAACGTACAAATGCAGAATATAAGAGTTTTAGCGAGTAGGGATCAGTAAACTCCGAGCTATGACGCCTAACAAATGCAAGCATGGCGTATGACTTCGAGATACACAGATTAATATGACTTGCGAAAGTAAATTTGGAGTCAAAAACTACACCCAGGTCTTTCAATTCACTTACACGCAATAGGGGCGAATTACATAAAAAATATGACGTATTAATGATATTAAGGCGTTAAGAATAAGTAACTTGAAAACACTTATTTAAGTTGAGTGTTAGCAGATTATTGTTGCACCAAGTACTTAGTTTATCCAATTCTAACTGCATCACTTCAGAGTCATGCTGACATTTAATAAATGAATAAATTTTTAGATCATCCGCATAAAGTAAGAATCTTACTGCAGTGAAGCAAGAGCGAATGTCATTAATGAACAATAAGAAAAAGAGTGGTCCTAAGATACTACCCTGAGGAACGCCTGAGAAGGCCACAAAAGCAGAAGACCTGACAGAGTCAACAACAACCCTACTCCTGCGATTTTGTAGATAGGACTCAATCCAGCTCATAAACACTGAGTGGAAACCAATACAGGCAAGCTTTTTGCACAGGACAGCATGAGAAACCCGATCAAACGCTTTAGAAAAATCCGTATAAACTGTGTCTACCTGGTATCCTGACTGAAAGGCCGCGATGCAGTCATCGGAAAAGATAGCCAAGTTAGTCACCGTTGAGCGTCCAGGAAAAAACCCATGCTGCTCTGGACACACGATATTCTTAACGAAAAATAACAATTTTTCCTGGATAATGCATTCAAATAGTTTCGAGGTGGCAGAAAGTTTCGAAATAGGTCTATAGTTACTTATATCATTTTTGTTGCCACTCTTGAAAATAGGTGTTATAGAGGCCAATTTCCACGCGTCAATAAAAGTGCCCGAAGAAAGGGAACTATTGAAGATTACTAAAAGGGGATAAATAAGAGCTTCGCACTGTTTAAATAAAATTGCAGACAACCCATCAACATCGGTATTAGATGACTGTTTAAGTCGAGATATGCCACTAACAACATCATCCAAGGACAGTACAAGACCTCCAAGGTCGATTGCTGGTTGTATGTTGAGACGAATGTCTTCACTGCGAACAGAGTCGGCAGTGAAGTTGGCCATGAAATATTTAGCGAACAGATTTGCCGCATCAGCAGGACTATCAACAGCTTTGTCGCCAAGGAATAGAGAGGAAGGAATATTCGAGATTGCTTTTTTAGAATTTACGAAACTCCAAAACGATCTTGGATTTGTTTTTAGGTTCTCTTCGATAATTAAAATGTAGTTTCTGTGTAGGAATTTATCCAAACACAGGAGCTTCCTTTCATACTCCTTGTATTTAACGAAAAACACCATATTATTAGTGTTTTTGTATTTACGAAAAAACTTATTCCTCAAGGCCAAGGGACTCTGTACTTCTTTTTAGAAACCAAAGGAATATACCTTTTACAAATGTCTACAACGGTAGATCTAAATATCTCGAAAGAGCTGGTAGTATCTAGATTGTGAAACAAGTTATCCCAGTTAATTTCTAGAAATAGATTGTTCAAGTCCAAGAAGTTACATCGTTTAAAATTGAAAGACAAATTAGATGTATCCATTCTAGCCTTGGCGTACTTATAAAATTCAAGAGTAATAATTAACGGAACATGATGCATGTTCGACTTTGAAACAGGTGAGTCGCATTCACACAGGGTGAAGTTAAGATTCTCGCTAAGAAAAACTAGATCTAAAGTGCGACCAAGGCGATTACGTTTAAAATTGAAAGACAAATTAGATGTATCCATTCTAGCCTTGGCGTACTTATAAAATTCAAGAGTAATAATTAACGGAACATGATGCATGTCCGACTTTGAAACAGGTGAGTCGCATTCACACAGGGTGAAGTTAAGATTCTCGCTAAGAAAAACTAGATCTAAAGTGCGACCAAGGCGATTACACATATTTCATTAATGGTTGCGTTAGTACCCGCGAATTATTTTGGTCAGCACTAATGGGGTTAATGTTAACATTCGCCACATCATTAGCACACACCGGCAATGAACTTATATTTGCTTCTGTGTTAACATCGTTAGAAGCGCAGTCAATGTCAGTTTGTTTGTTATTATTTCTTTTTCCCCTTCTGCGTGCTCTTTTACTATTCACTGTTTTCCACTCATTTTGGTTATCATCAGCTGCAGGAAATTTGTCAACAACAACCACCATAGGCAAAGTTTGGTGCGCTGCAGCAGTGGGAATTGGCGTCGCTGTTGAGGTTTTGGCAGCAGAAACCGAAGTAGGCAAAGTAAGTTGCGAAGCAGCAGCGCGGGTTGGCGTTGCAGTAGACATGTTAGTATCCGCATCAGCATTAGGCAGAACTAACAAAGTTGGATGCACCCGCTCAGCAGATATGATATTAGCAGTAGCAGCGCCGTCGACAGAGCCAATAGCGCAAGAACAAGCGATGTTTTTATTTTCACTGCACAAGTTATCAATTTTTGCGAGTAAGTGAGACAATACAGAATTGTGCTTACAATGGAAATCGCGAACCTCAGCTTGAAGAGAGTCAATTTTTTGTCGTAGGCTCTCATTATCTTCGTGCACAACAGACATAGCAGAAAGAAGTTGAGAGTAGATTATTTTCAACTCAGCAAGATTAATGTTATTAGACAATTGCACTTGTTTGGCTTGTTGGTTTTGTACCGACGAGTTAAGCAAAGTCAACGACTCATCTTGCTCTTCGGGAGCACACAAACCACAAATGTATATACAGGGTGTTTTTTTTACAGGTTTGTTTTTCGAATAGAGATAAAACTGGCATTTTGTGGTCAAATCTGGAAACTCTAATGTCATTTATGTTCAGTTTGGTTTGCCATTTCATTATGAATAGGTTGACAAAAAAACAACGCTTGCAAATCGTGCAAATTTATTTCGAAAATAATGGTTCAGTTCGCGAAGTTTACCGTGAGCTCCGCCCATTTTATGGTCGACATAATCGTCCATCAGAGCAATTAATTCGGTTAACCATGGATCGTTTTCGCACTACGTTTACTCTATGTGATAATACGCATGCGCAGAGACGTCGAACAGTGCGCACCGAAGAAACAATTGCCGCTGTAGAGCAAAGTGTTGAAGAGGACCCGAATGAATCGATTCGCCACCGTGCACAGCAATTGGAGCTTTGTCCATCAACTTTATGGAAGATTTTGCGCAAAGATCTTGGCTTGCGACTTTACAAGATCCAGCTTGTGCAAGAATTAAAGCCGCGAGACCATGCAATGCGTCGTGATTTTGGTGTATGGGCCGAAAATGAGATTGATTTCGATGCTGATTTTCATCGCAAAATTTTGTTCAGTGATGAGGCTCATTTTTGGTTGAATGGCTACGTCAACAAGCAAAATTGCCGCATTTGGAGTGAAGAGAATCCACATGAGACCCTTGAAACGCCATTACATCCACAACAACTGACTGTTTGGTGTGCTCTATGGGCTGGTGGAGTCATTGGGCCATACTTCTTCCGCAATAATGCTGGAGAGGCAGCTACCGTTAATGGAGACCGGTATAGAGCCATGATAACCGACTATTTTGTTCCCGAATTGGATGGCATGAATGTGGATGAGTTGTGGTTCCAACAAGACGGCGCTACATGCCACACAGCGCACGTCACAATCGATTTATTGAAGGAAACATTCGATGAGCGCATAATTTCGCGGAATGGACCTGTCAATTGGCCACCAAGGTCGTGTGATTTGACACCATTGGATTATTTTCTTTGGGGATATGTGAAGTCGCTCGTCTACACCAACAAACCAGAAACGTTAGGGGAATTGGAAGCCAACATTCGTGGCGTTATTGCCGACATACGGCCCCATATGCTCGAAAAAGTGGTTGAAAATTGGACCTGTAGAATTGGCTTTATTCGAGCCAGCCGCGGCGGCCACATGCCCGAAATCATATTTAAGCATTAATGGCATAAAATTATCCTTCCAATAAAGTCAAATTGATGGACCTTAAAACGATTTTTTTGTGTTTTATTTCAATTCGAAGTTCTATACCCCTAAAAAAAACACCCTTTATTATTTAAGTACTTTGGGTCGGCAGGCAAACTACCAACAACACAGCTATAATGATAAATTTCACTACATTTATCACATTGCACTGACGCCTGGGCGCGATCAACCCTATGGCCACAAAGACAAGGCATGTTTAACCAAATATTAAAAGATGACAAAAACACAGGTAACAAATGAAACGTCTTTAACACATTTATAAGACAATTAAAATTGGAAAGCGTTTGCAATTAAAGCGCTTAAAAAACACGTCCGCTCGCGACGACAGTTCGCGAGATGGTTTAGACTTAAATCACTCAGGCAATATTGTTATATTGTAAAAGTGCAATTGCGCTGAAAACCGTTGCCCATTATACCTTCCCTTCTTCTCCCATTTCCTCTACGGTCACTAATATGTCCATAGCTTCGAAGATATATCGAATTAACTTTTATTTGCTCCTAGTACCGCCAGGGATATTTTGATGTATAGAACAGATATCTGTATATAAAATATCATTAACTTGAACCACATAAGTTCCTAGCTATGCCGAATTGCTACTTAAAATAACCTGGGGGCTTTTCTGAACCTATTGTGAAAGTTTCATAGAGATCGACTATAAGCTTTGGACATTAATGAAGCACAAACAAAACAAAAAAATGTAGGCGTGGTAACGCCCACTTTTCCATAATTATGTAAATCTTGACTAAAGGACACACATATTCAAATATCATTGATTTAGACCAAATAAGTGCAGAGTTATGACGAATTGAAATTTTATATAGCCTGGGGACGTGACCCCGCCCACTTTTCCAAAACTGTATATAGCCTATGCGTTAACTCATGATCCGAGGAATATATTGTGAAAATTTCATAAAAATCGGTTGATTACTTTGGACACTTTATATAGCGTCGCACCAATAGGCCCCCTGAGCCCATGTATCATAAATATCCACCGCCCGCTCAAATACGTTCAGAGTTATGACTAATTGTAATTTTGTGCAACTCCCCCTTTTCCAAAATCATATATAGCCTATGATGCATGCTGCTAAAATGTCCATAGTTCGAAAAATCCGAGTAAAACTCCTTACAGTGGCCCCAAAGTTCTTTAAAAGGTATAACATCAACACAGCATTCAGAACATCTAACAACGTCGGACAAAAACTAAGAACCGACACTAATTCTGATGACCCATTCAACAGACACGGAGTGTATAGGCTTACTTGTGAATGTCAATACAGCTACATAGGACAAACAGGAAGAAAAATAAGCACACGATTCCGAGAGCATATCAGGGACTACAACAAAAAAACACGAAAACCCACCATAATACCAGAATCTAATTTCGCGAACCACATGTTTGAGAACAACTGCACCCCAGCTAACATAAAAACAACGGCTCGAATACTTCACGTACAAGGAAAAGGCCGGCGGCTTAATGTACTTGAGAACATGAAGATATACAAGTTAAAAATATTTGACGGCAGGATCATAAACGAACAAACCAACACTATCTCTGACGAAATATTTGAACCCTTAAAACTAGTTTACAAAAAACACCACAAGGCAGTAGGTACAGCAACCAAACACGTAACAATGAACAAGCAAAAACGAAATATGAACCAAACTGCAAAAATCACCGATTTCTACCTACCTCAACCTACCGCTTAGCTAACAAGCGGTATGTCTACATACCTACAAAAACAACCCTTGGGACAAATAACAATTCGGACGTATCAATACCGCGCACACACACACGCATATTAACGTTACCTACCACGACCACATAGATTGACATTACCTGCCACAGCACCCACGGACTATAAAAACAACGCAGCGGATAGACAAAGACCAGAACGAAACTAGGCATTGAAAATGGCAGAACGCCGAAACCGGTTTGTCACAAAACCAAACTTGATAAGGGATGACGGAAAATCGTTCCAACAAAAATCAGCTTACTACCCTGTCGGAAGATCAACACAACAAAATAAATCACTATTCTTGTATATTTGTATATCCAGACTTTCTCGAAAACGGCTCAACCGATTTGGTTGAAATTTGGTATGTAGATAGTGTACCACATTCTAAAAAATTTTACCTAGGTGTTGCTACATAGGATATTTTTTTGGGGTTGCCACCTATCTCAATTTTTTTTGTAGAATAAAATATGCCAATATGGATATCATACGAAAGATATTTTCATGCGTATTTCAAAAAAGGATATTTCTAAGTGGGGTTGCCACTTATTAAGGTTTGTATATACATTTTTGTTTAGGCTAACTACTTAACAACTATCTCGAAAACCGCTCAACTGATTTTGATGAAATTTAGTATGTAGGTAGTGTACCATATTCTAAGAATTCTTACGTAAGTGCTGCCACATAGGTTATTTTTTGGGGTTGCCACCTATCTGAATTTTGTTTAATATGGAATAAAATATGCCAACATGGGTATCAAAAGAAATGTTTTTTTCTGCGTTTTGAAAAGAAAAACATTTCTAAGTAGGATTTCCACTTATTGTTGACATTTGAGCTTATTATATCTTTGAAATTTTAACGAGCTTTTCTTACATATTTGTATATTCGAATATCTCGAAAATGGCTTAACCGATTTGGATGAAATTTGGTATGTACATAGGGTACCACATTTTTAGAATTCCTATCTAGGTGTCGCCTTGTAGAAGTTTTTACGGAGCTACCACCCAATATTGGTATCAAACGAAAGGTATTTTCCTGCGTATTGAAAAAAAAATATGTCTAAGTAGGGTTGCCACTTTTGTTCGACAAGAAAAATCCCGAAAAAAAGTTCATATACCGAGAATCGCACTCATCCAAGGAGCCGCTAAGGTGCAACTTCCAGTAAGTCCAACATTTGCCATGACTGCGCATAAAGATCAGGGAGAAACTTTTGAGTTTGTCGGAGTGGAGTTAAATTCATCGATGTTCATGCATAGTATGTTATATGTGGCGCTTAAAGAGTTAAGTGACCAAATACATTTAAAGTAATGTTTCCGGAAGAAAGAAACGTACTCGGAACATCGTATGGAAGGAAGTGTTGTACTAGATTTCATATATATTTAATAAAAATAAAGAAGAAATAACAGAATGTTGACCGATATATGGAGCTCTGACCGACAAATATACACATGTGACCCTAATCTTTCTCGATTATTTGATAACAATCGACAGCTGATAACCATATAATTCAGCAAGGAATCTTGTAAAGGCTTGTCGAAAATTTGTTTGAGTAGCCACTAAGGAGTAATTACGTGTATTCAAACTTTGTTACTAATAAAAAATTTTAAACATATTTTTATCATCAAGATATGTCTTTAGAATGCTCCACTGCTGGTAAGTAAAATTATTCATACAAACAACCAGAATATCTTTATTGATGATTATCTAAATAAACTAAATGGTATGGCAACCTATGAAAATGCCAAGCAAAGTTGGCGCAAAAGTAAGCTTCCGATGTTCAGCATATCGGTTGTGGCACGTGCAGTGTGTGCTGTTGCACCGTCTTGTTGGAACCACATGTTTTCCAATCCCAATTCATCAAGTTGCGGCAAAAAGAACTCGTTGATCATTGCTCTGTAGCGCTCACCATTCACAGTAACCGTTTGGCCCCGACCGATTATTGGTCAAATAAATAGTCAGCAATATTCCGCGTTCTGGAGCAGTGTAGCATAACATTGTTCATTAACGTGTATTTCGCATGTGTTTACTACACAAATGTCAAAACAGAACTGACTTTAGGGGCCAATCGCAAAATAAATAGTCAGCAATATTCCGCGTTCTGGAGCAGTGTAGCGTAACATTGTTTATTAACGTGTATTTCGCATGTGTTTACTAAACAAGTGTCAAAACAGAACTGACTTTAGGGGCCAATCGCAAAATTTATAGCATTTTCTGATAAGAGGTCTACTTTTGCGCCACCCTGTATAAAAGAAAGTGACGTTAGTTCCAACGCTCATAACTCAAGAACGCCTGCACCGATTTGGATGATTAACACTAATTTAGATTGTTCTCTGACCAGAATAGAACAATACCCAATAAAATTTCCGAAAAATTCCTGAAAAAAAAATTTTATTTTCCCATACATTTTGTATGGTGCGAATTTTTATAATTTTTTAGTTAGAAAGGGCAATAATTGATCGATCGATGGTGAAGTGGAATTGTGTGTGTGTGTAAGGGATAAGGATAGGGATATTGATAGAGATAATTATAGGCATAGGAAAAACCAATATTTCTAGATCCATTCAGGTAAATATTTGGGCAGGAAAAAGTCTGCCGGTCCCTCTAGCTCACTATAAAAGGGACCCATTTTTGAAATTTTATATTTTTCGACTTTCTCCGTTGACGGACACTTTGAAAGTGAAATAGAAATGATATAAAGCATTTGTACGCAAAGTTATTGCCTACTAAATATATCTATGATCCTTTTCAAAATATTTCGCATAAAAGTGGGCGTGCACCTTAACCGATTTCGGCCGTTTTTTCCGGAACATTCCTTTTCGCTATTTTTGATTTATGATTAATATTATTTCTAAATTTGACTAAATCAAAAGTGGGCGGTGCCGCCCCCACTCTCAAAAATTTTGAAAAATGTATTTTCTTTACTTTTTTCAAAAATATTCTATATATAAAAAGTTGGCGTGGCTATTATCCGATATCGCCCATTTCAAATAGCGGACAGAGATGAGTGCCAAGGAACTTGCATACCAAATTTCATTAAGATATCTTTAAATTAATTCAAGTTATCGTGTTAACAGACGGACGGACGGACAGACATGGCTTAACCATTTTCTTTTTTCCTCCTGAGCATGTTTATATATATAAGTCAATCAGGCCTGTTCTGAATTCCGACTCGGGTTGGAAAGTAAAACGACACCGACTCCGACTGGGTTTCCATTTGGTGTTCTCAATTCTGATCAAAAAAAGTCGATTCGAAGTCGATATCGAATCGTTGCCATTCCAATTCGATAATAAATTTAATCAGCTGTTGATATTTGTTTATTTTGCATTCAAAAATAGTTGACTTTAACAAAATTAAAAAAAAAAATGCCTGCACCAATGGTTTTTGGATGTGCCGAGGCAAGAAGACGTGCTATTTTGTGTTCAAATCGAAAAAATCCCCAGCTAAGATACCATGTGAACATCTTGAGGCAGCTGGGTTCCAAGTAAGTGCGCTTAAACAATGTTTTTGGGTGACGGAGTATAAGTGTATGCATTTGTAATCTTCAGATTTGTTGAGTCATACCGCATAGACAAGGATACTTTTAAAATGCTATTCAATAAATTAGGCAACTGGCAGCAGATAGTAGAAGGCATGCACTTGGAGAGCAAATGTATGACTGTTCAATCTGTACAGTGAACGGAGACGGTCCTACGAGTGTCAGGCAATTGCTACAGCTCGGCGGACTCATCAAAAGCGTCAACTGGCAACCGATACTTACATTGGAATGACGTTCTCGATTCAGCCTCCGGTTGCAGTCTTCGACATGGCATAACATCATGGGGTACAACAACCAAGTGCAAACAACTGCAACATAGTCAGGATTACGTACTTAAAATCCTTGCAAAAAAACAAAAATTAAGTTGCACAACATCGGTATATAAAGAACAGGAAATATTTGACACAAAATCTCTTTTCAAATCTATAGTGCTTAGCGAATTTTATGATGACCAACAGTTCAGGAAACCCATAAACCATAACTACAAAACACGAATGCGCGTAGAAGGTCGCTATCAAGTACCTAAATTCAGAAACGATTATTCAAAACACTCACTCAGTGTCACAATGCCGACCCTGCTAAACTAACTACCCGCTAGAGACCTAAATCTTCCGAACACTCAGTATAGAAAAACGATAATTAACAACCACTATTTGAACGCAATGTAAAATGTAGTATGTAGAAACCTTTTCAAAATAAGATCTTAATGTAACTCTTAATTAATCGTAACTTTTTTGTATTTGTAATATTAGTTTTTATGATTGTAAACAATCGGCAGTGGTTTGGCAAACTCTCCGAGTGTATTTCTGCCATGACAGGCTTCTCAGCAAAAATTCGTCTCCTTTGTAGATGCCGTTCGGAGTCGGCAAAAAACTGTAAGGCCCACCAATTTGTAGGGAAAATTCAAATCGGCACACCACAAATTGGAAGAGAAGCTTTTGCGCAAAAATCTCTTAGGAGGTTTATGATGATATACCTGTTGTATATCGCGCCATAGAGAGAGATTGTAAACAATATATATATACATATATACTTTACTCGCAGATAAGCTTTTCAAGCTTCGGGGGTTCTAATAACGAGATTAAAAAAAACCTTATATGAGAAAATGAATAAAATGAATGAATATTCATTTGATAAAACAAAAATTTCTATATATATTTGTGTATATTTATGTATGTATATACTATGTACGTACATACGGAGATCGTTATTCACAGCGGTTAAAATGTAATGCACTTAAAATTACAAAAAAATTTTTTAAAGTTTCCAATTTCGCCATCTCTATTTCTTCCAAAGCTTGGTTGTGTCTATTCGTCTCCTTTTCTCTCTCTTCGTTAATTGTAATTTCTCTTTTTTTGCATACAAGCAATTCGTCGAACGCATCGGCAATCCGATCCAAAAAAACATTTTGTTCCAAACTTTCTCGAAGGTGTCAAGAGAACGCGGACGCCGACGCGGTGTAGTTGGCGGCCCAGTGTCAGGTCTCACATCCGTTGTTTCTGCAACGCTGGCGTAGCTTTCAACACCGGAGTGTTCAGCTTGCGAGGGCCCAAATCGTCTGACGCCATCCGTTCTATTCACGGACCTATATAAGTTACACAGCACCGCAACTGTTTCTTCGGAGGGTGAAATAGGCTGCTGCGAAAACGGCCCACCACCAGTTGCACTAACCTCCCGCCGATTGTGTCTAAGTTTTCTTTTTATGGTGGATTTCCAGTCGAAAGAAAGTTAAAACAAAATGTTGACCGATTGTTTGTTAAAATAAAAAAATTAAGAACCAAATTGGTATTTGTTTCCTTTAGGAGACAACTGCTAAAGCACGACCAAAAATGTCGGGAGAGGGATCAAAAGACACGTTTTGACCTCAGTAACAATAATCCGAAATCGAGTTTTCGATTTTTTGTTTTTGTGAAAAGATATTTGCAACTAAAGTGGAAAATGTTCATGTGGTTGTTGTAGTCACACTACTAGGGTGTCCGATAAGTACAAAAGTGTGTTTTGCGGGGAAATACTGGGGATCGCATAGCCTGTGTTTGGCCGGCTGAGGGTTATTTTTTTAAAGCGCGACCGAAGGCTGCCTATGCAGAAAGGCGCCGAACACACTTTTGCACTTTTCGGCACACCCTAATCTGCGATTACAACAACCACATGAAAACTATAGAAAATTTTCACCTTTGATTGCAAATATCTCTTCACTGAAACAAAAACTCGAAAATCCGGATTATTGTTACCGAAGTCAAAACGCGCCTTTTGATACCTTTCCCGATAATTTCGGACGTGTTTTAGCAGTTGTCTCCTAAAGGAAAAATGACCTGGGTCGGAATTCGCAAATTTTTTACGCAATAAACATGTACCAAGCTTACCGCAATAGATTTTTTATTTAATCTGATGATCCTTTAATGGTTAGGGTTTTAAAATTTTCAAAAATAAATGGGTCAGAATTTCGAAAATGGGCCACCTAAATTTGACAAAAACTATTTTTCAATAGTTGCTAAAATTTTTTGGACTATTTAACGTAAATATAAGTTGACCAAAAGGATTACATAAAAAAAGTGTTTACAATTAAAGCTCTTTAGCCGCTTTGCTTTGAAAAATCGTTGTGGACTATCTACTTAAGGGATTTTTTTGATTTTTTCGGCATTGCAATTATAATTAAAAGTAGATGATGAATGTTTTTTTTTTCAATAAAAAATTGTTCTCCTAATATGTTTTTTTTATTATTTCTTTATAATAAACAATAGACTTTTTCACCTGATTATTTCTCAAAAAAGAAAACCACATATACTTTATTTCGGATGCTCCTAGAGCCCTCTACGCTTACAGCACATAACTTGATTGACAAAACCAAAAAAAGATAAAAATCCAAAATTCATTATATGAAAGGCTGGGAGTGAAAAATAAACTTATTTTTCATGTAAGTAAAAGGGGAATTTATAAATGTTTTATAAACACGGCTAAAAAAAATATGGTTCAGTAAAAGGTAGAAATATCTTTCTAAAAAATTAACGATATTTTCACCTTTTGAGGGGAAAAAGATACATGAAAAATAAGTTTATTTTTTACTTCCAGCCTTTCATATATAAAATAGTTTCAACCAGTTAACAGAACTAAATAAAATTGAGAAAGAGTAAAAATATTTTATTGAGTTGTTTAACTTTATTACTGGACGTTGTTATTTTCGTCAAACAAGTTCTGTGCTGTAAACGTAGAACCCACTAGGAGAATTCATCTTCGAGCTCTCGAAAATTTTAGCGTTGTTTTCAGTAGCTTGTAACTTTGTTCCGAATTGGGTGTCATATTTATAAGAATCGAAAAAAGTATATGTGGTTTTCATCGAGAAAAAATCTCGTTAAGAAAAATATGGTTTATTAATTTGTATAAACAAATGAGAAAAATTATATTAAAATTAAGTATTGAAAAAAATCACTAATAATCTACATATAATAAAAATTCCAATGCCGAAAAGATCAACCAAATCTGCCCAGTCAATCGTCCAAGCTGATTTTCCAAAGAAAAACGTCTAAAAAACTTGAATTTTCATATTTTTAACAAACAATTTTTTTTTGAGGAACTCCTTTTGGTCAACCTATTTCAACGTTATATACTACCAAAAAATTTAACAGATTTGAAAAATAATTTTTGTCAAACTTAGGTGGCCCGTTTTCGAAATTCTGACTCAAATGCAAAAATGAGGGTTTGCACCACTTATTTTTCTACCATATTAATAATACATATGCAAGTACATATGGAAATCTTACTTATTAACCACATGATTGAATATTGCAACGCACTAAGCTGAATCTCTGCATACACATTGATACATATGTCCATATCTATGGAGACACATACATATGTGCCTACACAAACGGTACAATACCACATAGAATTCGATGGGTCAGTGATTATAAATATATGAAAAAGTCACTATTTGACAATAGTTTGAGATATTAGCGAAATGTAGTATGTAGGGCGATTCGGACAATGAATCCCACTTCCCAATCCCACGAATACAACGATTCTACTTGTCTGTTCTTTGGCACCAGTAAAGGATGCTTTATATATATGCAACGGTGTGTACAACATATCCAACGTTTGAATCCAAGAACATCTTATACAAGTTCATAACAGTGCAAGAGAATTAATAATAAAAGAGCACCATGTTGTACGTAGCCGGAACAAAAGGTAAGAGAGTTTCTGAAACCGTATATGCATATACACTTAACAAAAAATGCCAAGGGAGACACCAAGAGAGATTACAAAAACTGTATAACAAGTGTATTAGTAATGTCTGTTCTTTGCTTACGCTTGCAGCTCGTAAATGTCAATAGCTGACTGTTAATCACGCTTTACACAAATGAATGTATCATGGTAATAGTGTTTGTTTATCGAGACTTTTTTTTAGTTGAGCATTCGTTTCGCCGGTTATGCCGGTCCCATTTGGATAAGTTCAAATTTGAATTGGTAGTGCGTTAAAAGACTTGTGTGGGGCATTAGCAAGCATCGAGGAAAGTGTAGAGGACGTGAGCTTTTGCGAATAGATAATGAACCGAAATATATGACTTTGATTTCATAATATAGTGTATTTGCGCGATTTCGTCGGTGTTTTGCATGCGTTTGTTCAACTATCATTGAAATTAAAACTTCGATGGTCAATTGCTATAACATGCAATATATTTAGTTTCAATATTTAATAATAAAACCTGAAGAAGCATCTATGAAAAAAATTCCTATTATTTTCTCTTGTTGAGTGAACCCTGCTTATATAAGAAATCATTGGTTGTTGGTAACAACCAACACATAGGTAATATAAGGACTTTTATGCTACTTTGTTAACCTAATAGTAACATTTGTTATTCCCGGTAACGACAATTACAAGCTGTTTGGGAATAATTCAATTTTGACTTTACTACCATGTGTCCGAAAATCTCGGCAATAAAACGCTTACAATTTTCTGTAACGTATTTTGCTGGTTACTGTATTACCGGTTAAAGTTAGAATAATGGCGCAGAATACAATGGAACTAACAGAAATGTTGGCTTCACTTTTATCATAAATTACAAGGTATAGCAATGCTCCGTACCTACCCCATACTTATGATTCTGGTGTACGCATCTCATTGAAGTAGTTACCCAGCTACACCGCAATTTGTCGGGCAGTAAAACTAGTGCTAAGATGCTGTAATGAGGCGACTATTAAACATTATGGAGGTGAGCGCAGAAGATTTGCATTCAAATATATTAAACAAAATGTAAATTAAAATTGAAAGTAGAAACTAAAAAAAAAAATATGGTGATTTCCAAAATAAAAACCTAAATTTTTAACTAAAACCTATACACACACATGAACTATCCATTTAACAACTAATAATCTATATTTCAATTGTAAATAATAGAAATCAACTAAAAATGATTGGTAAAACCGCTAAATAAATATAAAAAAGTAAGGAAGTGCTTAATACTAATGTACGCATGTATCAGCATATATGTATGTACATGGAACTTGGCACAATAAATATTGTTAACAATAATCAAATGCATAAGTTACAGTGTGTGCAGTGTAACGCTAAATCACAGCCTAACCAGAAGTAAAGCTGAGAACCAATCAGCTGATTATATTCAGCTCCAGGACGGGATTGGGGTTGCAGTCAACGCTTTTCGGGCATTTCAGGGTGTTTTGTAGCAAATTTAGTTAGGTGCATAAATTATATTAGAAATGGAGAAATTGTTAAAAATACATTTAGACATTTTTCGGTTTAAGAAAAACTATACTTATATTAATTGCTTCAAAATTATAACCCATTATTTTTTTTCTCAAAGATGTTCTAAAAATATTTCTAGATTAGTACGAACGTTAAATGTTAATTACAGTTTGCCACTTGTAGACTGATATAATATAAAACTTTACAATATCGCAAAACAAACGAATTATGGTAAGGGTTTGTTGAAAAAAGAATTAACCGGTTTTTACTAGATCTCCGATCGTTTTGCGACTTTTAATGTGAATTTGCCACATTTGATCATTTTTCACAGAGCTTTGGCTGATTTCTTGTAATTTTAGCTTATAATAACTTTTTCATGCATTTACTATAGGAATGAAAGGTTTTCGTGAATCGCATTTAGTGTTTAGCTTGTATACCTACTTGTTTTTGTCTAACATGTACTAAAGAACTTACAGCTCAATCATATATAAATGCACAGAAGCCTACACACAAATATATGAACACCTGAAATTAAAGTCTGTGTGTGCCTTTCTGATATATGGTTGAGTTGTAAGAACCAATCTCTCATGATTTTTAAAAAGTTGATCCGATGGAAAATGTGGTTTTGCAAAGGACTTGGGTGCTTCTTCCATATTGTTTTCTTGGACCGTCTAAGTACCAATTTAATTTGAAAATATTATGAAATAAACAATATTAAGATATTAAACTGCAAACTAATTCTTTTCTTCCTTTGTTTTATAAAATTCATAACAATTAAAAATTCACCTGGCTGTCTTCAACTGCCAGGGGTGTTTCTATTGAAAACCTTGCAATTTATATATATTTTTGATATTTGTTATCGTATATTATATTAATTCATAAAATCTTTGTTCCATTTTTTTGTTAAATTATTCATTGGTTTGGTTTTGTGTGTGCTGAAATGCAACCATGCTTGCAGATATTACGTGGTACAATGAATTTCAGCTCTGAAAATTTCACCTGCAAGACGGGGTTTCCCCCGGGGTTTTCTACTCTATCACTATGTGCTAAATAAAATAGAATATTTACCCCATTATCAAATTTTCATTTGCGTGGTTTTTCCACATAACTAACAGCAGCACATGAAAATAGAATATGAATGCATGTATATTAGGGTGCTTCTAATTTTTATGGATTACTGTTTTGTCAAGTTAAAAGTGATGCTGTTCAAGGGATGACAATTTTTAAAATACGATTAAATTACCACTGCTTAGACAGAATGCTACAATAAGTTTGTTAGCATCCAGTGCTAAGTTAACATGTGACATAGTTAAAATTTTAAGAAACTTCATTGAAAAAAATGTATAAAGGGTCCTATTGGATGTTTCTTAATTAATAATTGTAATAAAATAAATAATTTGGTTGAAATTCGCGTTTAACTGAAATAATGTACATATAAGGGAGGCATTTTCTGTCACATTGCATCAAAAAAAATTTCAGTTAAAAAATTATTAGGAACTTGTTTCAACCTTATTCGCTAATTGTTAGATTATTATAACTAGATGCACACGTTTATGAGAGGGTTCGCCGTGCACTACAAAATAGGTATATAGAGTTCGACAAACCATTTTTTTTTAATTTTCCGAAATAATATTCTTTATTAATGAAAACAAATAAGGACTGCGCTGTAAGTACAAGCTGTGCCAAACTTGACAATCCTAGTCTATTAAGTTAAAGATACATAGCCCAAAACTCTTATCTCGGGAAAAGGGTTGTATGGAGGCTTTCAGATATATTGGTCCAATCTACTTAATTTCACTAACCCCATTACATATTTAATAAGCACATAAGGGTTGTGGGAGTAGTGGAGAGAAATATTCTTCGAAAGATGTATGGACCTCTACTCGTTGCCAACGTCCAAAAAGTTTAAATGATGAGCGGTATGCAAACATCGACATAGTTCAACGAGTTAAACACTGCGGCTTCGTCGGCTAGGCTATGAATGAAGATGTTCAGGCCCTGAATGTATTCTTATCGACAACCGACTGTGGAATAGGAGGAAGACCACCACTCCAAAGAAATGGCTGGAGCGATATATTGGACGGCCAACCCCGTTTAACCTGTTATTCTCCACTTAAGTTAGTCAGTAAGTAAATCTCCTTTTATGTGTTTTTCGAAATATCCGATATCGGTTCACAAACAGACATTAGACAAAGAGGGAATATTTATTACTCCACTTTCTTGAGTTTTCGCACAGAAATGCAGCGTGGTATAGGAAGTATAATGTAACGTATTTATATTTTCATTTTCATTTCATTTTAATTTTCTTGATTTTTCAACAATTTGGAAATAGAATAGAATAAAATGGATATCTGTTAATCGTTATGAGAGAAAAATAACAACGATTTGTTCAGCGACGGTATGGGATGACATGTTTCCCGAGGTATGGGATGACGTGTTTCGAGAAGGGATCTGATGAGAAGGGGTGCCCTCGAAACATGGCATCTCATACTATCGCTGTGCAAATCGTTGTAATCGATTAACAAATCAAAATTAAAAACGATCACTGCCCAACAACAATTACCTTAAATAAATTTGATATCACCAAAAATTTTGCATATTCTGTATTTCTAGCTATCTCCTTTTGAGTAAACTTTTATGTAAAATGGGCGTGGTCGAAATACGATTTAGTTAATTTTCACTGGGTGTACCCTCCATAACAATGATGTGTTTGGTCCCAAGTTTCAACACTTAATTGATTGCGAAGGTATTATTTGTTCATATGTAGGCCGTGTCACGCCCATTTTCCAAAATTATGCCCATTTTCCAATAATAGAACGAAAAGGCCAATGTAGCTCCCAAATTTTAGCATTATATCTGCATAAGTCAATGAGATGTAGTATGTTCTGTATTGCTACCTAATTTTCAGTAAACTTATGTGACCATGGTAGAAAAGCGACCATCCCACCAATCAATATTCTAGCGTAAGTAGTTTTAAAGTTATTAACACTCGAAATTTTAAAATTTGTTCATTTACATGTGGAGGGTGCCACGCCCACATTCCAAAATATAAAGTCAGTATATGTACCGAATCTTACCATTTTAACTGCTTTTGACAATGAAATATGATATTTTATCATTAATTTTAAAAGGAAAAAAAGACATAACAGCTGCTTTCCGCTCACTAAAGATGTGAATGAAACGCAAGTAAGTTCGGGTGAAACCGAACATTATATACCTAGTAGTGATCTATTATGGCATACCAATTTACGTAGGTCTATTATAATACTTTTCAGTTCGTATTATAAAAACACTTCTGTTATGAGGGGTAAATTATTTTAAAACAAATATAAATGTAAAACAGGTATATCATCAGAAACCTTCTAAGAGATTTTTGTGCCGAGCATCCCTTCCAATTTGTCGTGTGCCGTTTTAAATTTTTTACTACGGGACCTACAGATTTTTGCCGATTTCGAATGCCATCTACAAAGCAGATGAATTTTTGCTGAGAAGCCTTCCATAGCAGAAAGACACTCGAGGAGTTTGCCAAACCACTACCGAGGGGCGATCCCGTTTTGAAACCATTTTTCAAACCACTTTTGATGTTACCTGTCCCAGGATTCGAACCTTCGAGCTTCGGTGTGGGAGGCCGGCAAAACTACCGCCACATCACGGCGGCCGCCATTAATTTATTTGTATATAAATAGCTTTCTTACCAACAACTGCTAACCACATTTTTCAATATACGAATACATGCACATTTTATGTTTGAAAAATTTTGGGTTCAATTAGACAGACGGACGGGGAGACGGACATGACTAAATCGACTTATTTCATTTTACTTACTGATAAGCCCATCTCTTCTTCTTCTCATACTTACAAAGATTTCATGTTCATGAAAGGTATGCAAATCAAAAAAGGTATATAACTTATCTATTGCAGTGGTATTAACTACTTGCCCGGATATTTTGATTGTGTGTTATCCGATTTGCCCAATTTTTGGCAGAAGTATACTGCATACCATTGAAAAGCAACTGACAAATATTTACTGAAATATGTAGTTGAAAGTACAAGCAATCGCCTTTGAAAATAGCAAAATTTTTATGCTGTAAAGTGGGCGGCGCCACCCATATTTACCCAAAATCCACAACAATTTTTTGCGGTCGAGTTTTCCTTAAAAAGATTATTATGTGTGAAAGATCTTGTTGATATAGCTTGCATGGTTATAGAAATATCGTGTTTTACATTTTACAAACAAATTTTTCAGAACTATGTTAAAACACTGGTCGTGGCCGTGGACCGATTTCCTCCATTTTTACAACAAATAGTAACCTTTCTATATTCAACATTTTCGCCGAATAATGTTTCGATAAATCTATTTTTACCGGAGTTGTGGCATAAAAAGTTTTGTGGAATAATTCACTATAAAAGTGGTGGGGGCACGCCCATTATGAAAAATTTATATTTTTTGACTTTCTTCGTTCAAGGACACTTTGAAAGTTTCGATTTCGCCCGTTTTTTTCCGGAACATTACTTCTATTATTATAAATATGTGTGCTAAATTTCGTTTCGATATCTTTGATTTATGATTAATATTATTTCTAAATTTGACTCAATCAAAAGTGAGCGGTGTCGCGCCTATTTTCAAAAATTTCTTTAAAAATGTATTTTCTGCCAAATTTAATGTACACACCAAATTTTATATTTATAAGTGTTTTTTGTACTGAATAATCACTTTTTTTGTAATTTCAAAAATAAGCTACATATAAAACGTGGGCGTGGCTATTATCCGATATCGCCCATTTTCAATAGCGCTCGGAGATGAGCGCCACGGAACTTGCATACCAAATTTCATTAAGATATATCAAAATTTACTCGTTATCGTGTTAACAGACGGAAGGACGGACGCACATGGCTTAATCAATTTCTTTTTTCCTCGTGAACATTTTGATATACATAAGTCAATATCTATCCCGATCCGTTTATGCCGTTACATACCACGTTAGGCGACTAAAGTTAATATACCTTGTGTGCGTAGCATTTCTAGGCATAAAAACATATACTTACGACGAAATTGCTTTTGCTCTAAATTCATAACGGTACGTTTCATAGCTACGAAACTTTGAGAGGTTATGTGTGTGATAATAAGGGGTCGATTTTCATGGAAAAGCTAAAATCGAAAACCATGGCTCTTACGTCTTTTTTGTGCATGGGGCTCGATATGGGACAAAAAATTGTATCGTACAGGGCATCACTCGCCCCAAAAGTGGCATTAAGCTACAGGTTTTGGAAACAATTAGGGCGACTGGACAATGGAAACACGTGCCTCAAAGAAGGTAAAGTGTCCATGTTACACAACTTTCGAGTAGTTATGATGTGGAATGACAATCAAGATATACAAATTAATACGATTATTATGTCATCATTTATGATAAATTTATAGGCGAGGATTGTAGAGAACAAACTTATGGTGACATAACCATAACAATAGAATGCATCTGATATAACTAACCGACTACGGGTCATAATCAAGATAATTATCGGTACGGATCGAAAATGGTTGCATATTTTTAAAGAAGTATAGCAGCTCCCGAAAGAAGAAAAAGAAAAGCTAAGCAATACAAATTTTCATAAATACTATTATTTTCGGCCTTGAGCTCATTTATAGGCATGGATACATTAGAAAGGTACTTAAATTAGTTTTTTAAAACATACACTGTACAAATTTTTTATGACACTACAAATTAAAAAAAAATTTAACTGGGAAAACACTTCAAATGCTAAATGTTTTTTTTTATTAATTTTTTCATAAATGTATGCTTAGTATATATGACACATCTAAAAATTTGTTTTCTTTTTTTAATTTTTTAAGAAACTTGTTTGTTAACTTCCTTATATTTAGATATCACTGGGTGACAAATAAGAATAAAGTAGCTATACTATAGATTATGCAGATTTTTTGTAATTCTAATACAAAGTTTTTTATACTTTTCGCGAACATGGAAATTTGTTATGGCTTTGCTCCGATGTTTGTAAGTATGAAAAGGGGAAGATATAAACCGACTTATAAGTACAGCGCACGCTCGATAACTTGACCTTATCAAAACCAAGGCAGTTGATGTTAACAAAAGTGTTCATGTTTTGGAATGCCCAAAATATTAACTTAATACTTATTTGTACATTAAAATTTACATTTTATGCTTTGTTTTCGTTACATTACATTACATTGGCACTTAAGTCATATCAAACGAAATGTAGGTTTTATTTTAAAAAATCAGTCATATTTTTTTCTATCTTCTGTTTTTCTAAAACTGGAATCACAGCTTTCTCCCTTAAACGTCTCAGTACATTCATATCATTTGGATCGACGTATTCATGACCAGCCCATCTTATGGCCTTGTTGAAAATTTGAACTGCTTCAGTCGGCTTAGTCTTCTCCAGTTGCTGTGATACGCAGTCATTATCGGATTCGTCTACTTGCTCATGATAGTCATCTGCATTATTCTCCTCAATATCTTGGTTCCATTCATGAACGGCTGGTAACGTGAACTCAGTCTGAAATTTTTAGTAAAAAAAGGATTTTCAATAACCTACATACCTTTAAGGATATCTGCTAACACGAAAACACCTCAGAATTTAAACTCTTAAGGGTATCGACGGTGTTGCTCAAAGCAAATATAAAATATCATTCCAGCACCCAGCTAATGTTACTTTACCAACACGACTCCAAGCAGCATCCAAAAGATTCATACCACTTCTTAATTAAGATTTCTTCATTCTTGAAGCTAGGGCTGGGGCTGTTTCTCTAATTCAACTTAGTGATCTTTATTGCATTATGATGCATCGGTTGAATGAGGGAGTAACGTTTGGTGGCAAACACATTCCCGAAATTTGCCCAGCTTGATTTCGGTGAGAACGTGCGTTGTCGATTAGGAAGAGAGCTTTAATTGGCAAGCCTTTTTCCTTTAAAAATGATGTAACCTTAAAAAACGACGAATTAACTTTAAAAATTATACAACATTCAAAGGGAGTATTCACCTGTGGAACAAATGACTCATGAAACCAACCGACGTCATCCAGGCAGATTTCGAGCTCCTATAGTCTGTGGAGTAATGAAAGTTTTTAAAGCAGCGCGGATGCTACACTTCTCCAATCAAAAAGATTTAAGGTTTATAGGATCCAGTGGCGTTTAGTCCACATAAAAACGTAATTCGCTGCTTCTTCGACTTTATCCCTGGGGCTCTCTTCTCCAAGCTGGACACGTTCGGTTTTTTCTGACAGGAGTTTCCCGAATAAGACGAATTCATCAGCATTATATTACTGAGCACAACTCCAATTCGGCCATTTTAGATTTAAGTTTTTCTCTAAGCGGATCCACCAGTTGACGCTGTGTACAAGCTTGCTTCATTTCCCTTTATTTTTCATGCAGTGCTTTTGACTTTTCTTCGAACATTAAAGCATTTCCTGGCCTATTCTTATTTTGAATTCGGATAAACGTAAATAGTAGTTGTTTATGCATTTCAAAATCACTTGTTTTTCCCTCTTATTCCTACAAATTGTTGATTAAGCAACATTATATTTCTTCGCTAGAAACCTCACAGTTGAGCATTTTTTTAAAAAGCCGAGAATTTCAGCTTTTTGTTTTGATCTCAAGCACACAGGTTTTTTAGAACTCATTTTTACCAGAAAAGCTAAGACGAAACACTTCTTGCAAAACCAAATCTCTTATAATTAGGGGATTCCCCAAGTTCAGAATTACTTCCGATCATTGTAAACTACATTCAAATAATTTTAACGTTTATTGTTCATGTATTCATGAATAATAATTTTTCACTTTTGGAATTTTATGAAAATTAATATTGTTTTTTATATTTTTAATAATCATTTTTAATTAATTATTAAAAGTTTTTAATTGATAGATCCATTTCGGAAGCTGCTAGGCTTCTTCATCAGAGAAATTTTGGCACGCATTGCTAACCATTAAGCTAACAATACGCTGGTTTTGATGTCATCTAAACTCCTAGTTCTATTCTTCTTCATCATATGCATGAGCCACTTCCGCCATTTGACAGTTAGTAGTGTGATCATGATGGATTTTTTGACAGATCTGCTTTATCAGCAGATCATGTTATAGAGCTTTTTGGGTTTGTTCACGTTTTAGAATAGTCAATTCACAAAAATGCTTGGGGCGGAATTGCGGCATACGTTCCGTGATCGTAGACCGTTTTTAAAGTCACAATAACTTTGAAAATTTCTAACTTTTTAAACGAGTAATATTGAATAATTGAATCTAAAGGTAATTTCAGTCAATTTCTCACGTATGCCATCATTCCGAATTACGATTTAAAAGCTAATGTGATTTAAAAATTCGCTTTCGATCACGGAACGTGTAAAGTAATTTGACCCCTCTTCACGTGTCGGATATTCCCGATTTACAGTGTTCACGTTTTCGGGTGTGCTCTGTACACCGAAATGATCAGGGCGATAAGCTGAGTCAATTTAACCATGTATGTACGTCTGTATGTTGGAACTCAAACAAGTACCTTAGTTTAAGGGATATCTGGCTGAAATTTTGTAATATAAACCAATGCAAGGCATAACTCTCATACAACCAGTAGAATCAATCGGATTACAAGTTAAAACAATTGATTTCACAGGTAAATCACATCCAAAGAATAAATCGGTAAAACTAACAAATGTTCATTTGTTGAATAAAAATTTTACATATTTGCTGTTGAATTTGCAAATCCTCTGTCGAACCAACTGTTCCCTATTCAGTTAATTTAATTTAATTTAAGAAAACCTTTATGGGCAACAGTACTTATTGTTCTTTTGCTATATTTACGACAGTGCTTGATGTCCTTTTGCCATATATTTCTGTACATTATTAACAAAAGCGAATGTTGTTTTGCCAAATATTTATGTGAAAATAATATTTAAATCTGTATATTCAACTATGTACAGAATTACTGTTGGTTTAATAATAAACTCAGTTTAACTGACAGTGAAAGCTGCTGTTTTTTATCGCTATTAATAAATATATTATTGTAGATCATTTATTTCATACATAAGTAAATTCAAAGTACAAACATAGAAATTATTTTATATTTTGAGTTTACGTTTTTATCAATAATAAATAAAAAAATGTAAGTATTCATGGAACGAGCTCAAGGCCAAGAATAATAATTTTTCACTTTTTGAATTTTTATGAAAATTATTATTGTTTTAATTTTTTAATAATCATTTTTAATTAATTATCAAAAGGTTTTTTGATTGAATAGAGTAGGAAATAATTAATTACAAATAATTGTTATTGTTTTTTATATTTTTAATAATCATTTTTAATTAATTATTAAAAGTTTTTAATTGATAGATCCATTTCGGAAGCTGCTAGGCTTCTTCATCAGAGAAATTTTGGCACGCATTGCTAACCATTAAGCTAACAATACGCTGGTTTTGATGTCATCTAAACTCCTAGTTCTATTCTTCTTCATCATATGCATGAGCCACTTCCGCCATTTGACAGTTAGTAGTGTGATCATGATGGATTTTTTGACAGATCTGTTTCATCAGCAGAACTGCCTTACCGCGTGCTCTCGGTTTTGTTATTGCTTTTTTATAACAACAATTTTTGTTGATTTACGGCCTGTACATTTTCAAGTATTCATGAAACGAGCTCAAGGCCAATTATAATAATTTTTCACTTTTTGAATTTTTATGAAAATTATTATGGTTTTTATTTTTTAATAATCATTTTTAATTAATTATTAAAAGTTTTTTTGATTGAATAGAGTAGGAAAAATGTTTAGAGACAACTGCCATAGCTTTTCTTATAGATCCATTTCGGAAGCTGCTAAGCTTCTTCATCAGAGAAATTTTGGCACGCATTGCTAACCATTAAGCTAACAATGCGCTGGTTTTTGATTTCATCTAAACTCCTAGTTCTATTCTTCTTTACCATATGCATAAACCACTTCCGCCATTTGACAGTTAGTAGTGTGATCATGATGGATTTTTTGACAGATCTGCTTTATCAGCAGATCATGTTATAGAGCTTTTTGGGTTTGTTCACGTTTTAGAATAGTCAATTCACAAAAATGCTTGGGGCGGAATTGCGGCATACGTTCCGTGATCGTAGACCGTTTTTAAAGTCACAATAACTTTGAAAATTTCTAACTTTTTAAACGAGTAATATTGAATAATTGAATCTAAAGGTAATTTCAGTCAATTTCTCACGTATGCCATCATTCCGAATTACGATTTAAAAGCTAATGTGATTTAAAAATTCGCTTTCGATCACGGAACGTGTAAAGTAATTTGACCCCTCTTCACGTGTCGGATATTCCCGATTTACAGTGTTCACGTTTTCGGGTGTGCTCTGTACACCGAAATGATCAGGGCGATAAGCTGAGTCAATTTAACCATGTATGTACGTCTGTATGTTGGAACTCAAACAAGTACCTTAGTTTTAGGGATATCTGGCTGAAATTTTGTAATATAAACCAATGCAAGGCATAACTCTCATACAACCAGTAGAATCAATCGGATTACAAGTTAAAACAATTGATTTCACAGGTAAATCACATCCAAAGAATAAATCGGTAAAACTAACAAATGTTCATTTGTTGAATAAAAATTTTACATATTTGCTGTTGAATTTGCAAATCCTCTGTCGAACCAACTGTTCCTTTTCAGTTAATTTAATTTAATTTAAGAAAACCTTTATGGGCAACAGTACTTATTGTTCTTTTGCTATATTTACGACAGTGCTTGATGTCCTTTTGCCATATATTTCTGTACATTATTAACAAAAGCGAATGTTGTTTTGCCAAATATTTATGTGAAAATAATATTTAAATCTGTATATTCAACTATGTACAGAATTACTGTTGGTTTAATAATAAACTCAGTTTTACTGACAGTGAAAGCTGCTGTTTTTTATCACTATTAATAAATATATTTTTGTAGATCATTTATTTCATACATAAGTAAATTCAAAGTACAAACATCGAAATTATTTTATATTTTGAGTTTACGTTTTTATCAATAATAAATAAAAAAATGTAAGTATTCATGGAACGAGCTCAAGGCCAAGAATAATAATTTTTCACTTTTTGAATTTTTATGAAAATTATTATTGTTTTAATTTTTTAATAATCATTTTTAATTAATTATCAAAAGGTTTTTTGATTGAATAGAGTAGGAAATAATTAATTACAAATTACATATAAAACGTGGGCGTGGCTATTATCCGATATCGCCCATTTTCAATAGCGCTCGGAGATGAGCGCCACGGAACTTGCATACCAAATTTCATTAAGATATATCAAAATTTACTCGTTATCGTGCTAACAGACGGAAGGACGGACGGACATGGCTTAATCAATTTCTTTTTTCCTCGTGAACATTTTGATATACATAAGTCAATATCTGTCCCGATCCGTTTATGCCGTTACATACCACGTTAGGCGACTAAAGTTAATATACCTTGTGTGCGTAGCATTTCTAGGCATAAAAACATATACTTACGACGAAATTGCTTTTGCTCTAAATTCATAACGGTACGTTTCATAGCTTCGAAACTTTGAGAGGTTATGTGTGTGATAATAAGGTGTCGATTTTCATGGAAAAGCGAAAATCGAAAACCATGGCTCTTACGTCTTTTTTGTGCATGGGGCTCGATATGGGACAAAAAATTGTATCGTACAGGGCATCACTCGCCCCAAAAGTGGCATTAAGCTACAGGTTTTGGAAACAATTAGGGCGACTGGACAATGGAAACACGTGCCTCAAAGAAGGTAAAGTGTCCATGTTACACAACTTTCGAGTAGTTATGATGTGGAATGACAATCAAGATATACAAATTAATACGATTATTATGTCATCATTTATGATAAATTTATAGGCGAGGATTGTAGAGAACAAACTTATGGTGACATAACCATAACAATAGAATGCATCTGATATAACTAACCGTATTTAAAATGACTACGGGTCATAATCAAGATAATTATCGGTACGGATCGAAAATGGTTGCATATTTTTAAAGAAGTATAGCAGCTCCCGAAATAAGAAAAAGAAAAGCTAAGCAATACAAATTTTCATAAATACTATTATTTTCGGCCTTGAGCTCATTTATAGGCATGGATACATTAGAAAGGTACTTAAATTAGTTTTTTAAAACATACACTGTACAAATTTTTTATGACACTACAAATTAAAAAAAAATTTAACTGGGAAAACACTTCAAATGCTAAACGTTTTTTTTTATTAATTTTTTCATATATGTATGTTTAGTATATATGACACATCTAAAAATTTGTTTTCTTTTTTTAATTTTTTAAGAAACTTGTTTGTTAACTTCCTTATATTTAGATATCACTGGGTGACAAATAAGAATAAAGTAGCTATACTATAGATTATGCAGATTTTTTGTAATTCTAATACAAAGTTTTTTATACTTTTCGCGAACATGGAAATTTGTTATGGCTTTGCTCCGATGTTTGTAAGTATGAAAAGGGGAAGAGATAAACCGACTTATAAGTACAGCGCACGCTCGATAACTTGACCTTATCAAAACCAAGGCAGTTGATGTTAACAAAAGTGTTCATGTTTTGGAATGCCCAAAATATTAACTTAATACTTATTTGTACATTAAAATTTACATTTTATGCTTTGTTTTCGTTACATTACATTACATTGGCACTTAAGTCATATCAAACGAAATGTAGGTTTTATTTTAAAAAATCAGTCATATTTTTTTCTATCTTCTGTTTTTCTAAAACTGGAATCACAGCTTTCTCCCTTAAACGTCTCAGTACATTCATATCATTTGGATCGACGTATTCATGACCAGCCCATCTCATAGCCTTGTTGAAAATTTGAACTGCTTCAGTCGGCTTAGTCTTCTCCAGTTGCTGTGATACGCAGTCATTATCGGATTCGTCTACTTGCTCATGATAGTCATCTGCATTATTCTCCTCAATATCTTGGTTCCATTCATGAACGGCTGGTAACGTGAACTCAGTCTGAAATTTTTAGTAAAAAAAGGATTTTCAATAACCTACATACCTTTAAGCATATCTGCTAACACGAAAACACCTCAGAATTTAAACTCTTAAGGGTATCGACGGTGTTGCTCAAAGCAAATATAAAATATCATTCCAGCACCCAGCTAATGTTACTTTACCAACACGACTCCAAGCAGCATCCAAAAGATTCATACCACTTCTTAATTAAGATTTCTTCATTCTTGAAGCTAGGGCTGGGGCTGTTTCTCTAATTCAACTTAGTGATCTTTATTGCATTATGATGCATCGGTTGAATGAGGGAGTAACGTTTGGTGGCAAACACATTCCCGAAATTTGCCCAGCTTGATTTCGGTGAGAACGTGCGTTGTCGATTAGGAAGAGAGCTTTAATTGGCAAGCCTTTTTCCTTTAAAAATGATGTAACCTTAAAAAACGACGAATTAACTTTAAAAATTATACATAATTCAAAGGGAGTATTCACCTGTGGAACAAATGACGCATGAAACCAACCGACGTCATCCAGGCAGATTTCGAGCTCCTATAGTCTGTGGAGTAATGAAAGTTTTTAAAGCAGCGCGGATGCTACACCTCTCCAATCAAAAAGATTTTAGGTTTATAGGATCCAGTGGCGTTTAGTCCACATAAAAACGTAATTCGCTGCTTCTTCGACTTTATCCCTGGGGCTCTCTTCTCCAAGCTGGACACGTTCGGTTTTTTCTGACAGGAGTTTCCCGAATAAGACGAATTCATCAGCATTATATTACTGAGCACAACTCCGATTCGGCCATTTTAGATTTAAGTTTTTCTCTAAGCGGATCCACCAGTTGACGCTGTGTATAGTTTGCTGTGTACAAGCTTGCTTCATTTCCCTTTATTTTTCATGCAGTGCTTTTGACTTTTCTTCGAACATTAAAGCATTTCCTGGCCTATTCTTATTTTGAATTCGGATAAACGTAAATAGTAGTTGTTTATGCATTTCAAAATCACTTGTTTTTCCCTCTTATTCCTACAAATTGTTGATTAAGCAACATTATATTTCTTCGCTAGAAACCTCACAGTTGAGCATTTTTTTAAAAAGCCGAGAATTTCAGCTTTTTGTTTTGATCTCAAGCACACAGGTTTTTTAGAACTCATTTTTACCAGAAAAGCTAAGACGAAACACTTCTTGCAAAACCAAATCTCTTATAGTTAGGGGATTCCCCAAGTTCAGAATTACTTCCGATCATTGTAAACTACATTCAAATAATTTTAACGTTTATTGTTCATGTATTCATGAATAATAATTTTTCACTTTTTGAATTTTATGAAAATTATTATTGTGATTGTTGTTGGAGCAAAGCTCGAATTTTTATGTTTGGTTGTTAATTGATATTAGAGGAAAAATTACAACGATATGCACAGCGATGGTATGGGATGACATGTTTCGAAGTGCCCAACTTCTCATCAGACCCCTTCTCGGACACTGAGATATGAACCCAAGTGTCTGCACCAAAGCCGCTGTTAGAGTACTCTAACAACTAAGCTATGATGTCCTGTAGCGTCACGATGCATTTTTCCTCTAATGTGCCATTTGCTTATTCCTTTTATACATTCTTTGGTACATATATTTTATATGTCAACTCAAGGAAAGTGGAATATTTTTAGGCGCGTTCATAGAACAGTTTTAGATACAGAAGGGCTTTTTGCATATTAACACTTCCGTGTTATTTGTTATGCACCCGCACTGTACCTGTATCAATTGTAGTTATGGTGATTGTTGTTGGAGCAAAGCTCGAATTTTTATGTTTGTTTGTTAATTGATATTAGAGGAAAAATTACAACGATATGCACAGCGATGGTATGGGATGACATGTTTCGAAGTGCCCAACTTCTCATCAGACCCCTTCTCGGACACTGAGATATGAACCCAAGTGTCTGCACCAAAGCCGCTGTTAGAGTACTCTAACAACTAAGCTATGATGCCCTGTAGCGTCACGATGCATTTTTCCTCTAATGTGCCATTTGCTTATTCCTTTTATACATTCTTTCGTACATATATTTTATATGTCAACTCAAGGAAAGTGGAATATTTTTAGGCGCGTTCATAGAACAGTTTTAGATACAGAAGGGATTTTTGCATATTAACACTTCCGTGTTATTTGTTATGCACCCGCACTGTACCTGTATCAATTGTAGTTATGGTGATTATTGTTGGAGCAAAGCTCGAATTTTTATGTTTGTTTGTTAATTGATATTAGAGGAAAAATTACAACGATATGCACAGCGATGGTATGGGATGACATGTTTCGAAGTGCCCAACTTCTCATCAGACCCCTTCTCGGACACTGAGATATGAACCCAAGTGTCTGCACCAAAGCCGCTGTTAGAGTACTCTAACAACTAAGCTATGATGCCCTGTAGCGTCACGATGCATTTGTCCTCTAATGTGCCATTTGCTTATTCCTTTTATACATTCTTTGGTACATATATTTTATATGTCAACTCAAGGAAAGTGGAATATTTTTAGGCGCGTTCATAGAACAGTTTTAGATACAGAAGGGCTTTTTGAATATTAACACTTCCGTGTTATTTGTTATGCACCCGCACTGTACCTGTATCAATTGTAGTTATGGTGATTGTTGTTGGAGCAAAGCTCGAATTTTTATGTTTGTTTGTTAATTGATATTAGAGGAAAAATTACAACGATATGCACAGCGATGGTATGGGATGACATGTTTCGAAGTGCCCAACTTCTCATCAGACCCCTTCTCGGACACTGAGATATGAACCCAAGTGTCTGCACCAAAGCCGCTGTTAGAGTACTCTAACAACTAAGCTATGATGCCCTGTAGCGTCACGATGCATTTTTCCTCTAATGTGCCATTTGCTTATTCCTTTTATACATTCTTTCGTACATATATTTTATATGTCAACTCAAGGAAAGTGGAATATTTTTAGGCGCGTTCATAGAACAGTTTTAGATACAGAAGGGATTTTTGCATATTAGCTTTCTTCTTTAAATGGTCATCTAACCGCCTGGGCGATTTTGACCGTCCAACATAGCTCGCCAGTCGTTTCTTCGTTGCGCCAACTGGCGCCAATTGGAAACACCGCGGGATCGCAAATCGGTCTCCACTTGGTCCTTCCATCGGAGTGGTGGTCTCCCTCTTCCTCTGCTTCCACCGGCGGGTGCCGATAAGAATACCTTCTGGGCTGGAGCATCTTCGCTCATTCGCACTACGTGGCCTAGCCAGCGAAGCCGCTGTGTTTTAATTCGCTGAACTATGTCGGCGTCTGCGTAAAGTTCATACAGCTCATCATTAAATCTTCTTCGGTACTCGCCGTCGCCAACGCGTAGAGGTCCACAAATCTTTCGAAGAACCTTTCTCTCGAATACTCCCAGAGCCGCCTCATCAGACGTTGTTAGTGTCCACGCTTCTGCACCATATAGCAGGACGGGTGCGATGAGTGACTTGTAGAGTGTTATTTTCGTTCGTCGAGAGAGGACTTTACTTTTCAATTGCCTACTCAGTCCGAAGTAGCATTTGTTTGCAAGAGTGGTTCTTCGTCGGATTTCTAGGCTAACATTATTGTTGGTATTAATGCTGCTTCCCAGGTAAACGAAGTCCTTTACTATTTCGAAATTATTGCTGCCAACAGTGGCTTGGTTGCCAAGGCGCGAATGCGCTGACTCTTTGCATGATGACAGAAGGTACTTCGTTTTGCCCTCGTTCACCACCAATCCCATTTTTTCCGATTCTTTTTCTAATTTGGAGTAAGCAGAAGTTACGGCGCGGTTGTTAAGGCCAATGATATCAATATCGTTAGCATATGCCAACAGTTGGACGCTTTTATAAAATATTGTTCCAGCGCGGTTAAGTTCTGCAGCTTGTATTATTTTCTCCAGCATTAAATTAAAGAAATCGCACGATAGGGGGTCACCCTGTCTGAAACCTCGTTTAGTTTCGAACGGCTCGGAGAGGTACTTCCCAATTCTGACCGAGCTGGCGGTGTTGCTCAAGGTCATTTTGCATAGCCGTATAAGTTTTGCGGGGAAACCAAATTCAGACATAGCGGCATATAGGCAGCTCCTTTTCGTGCTATCGAAAGCGGCTTTAAAATCAACAAAGAGATGATGCGTGTCGATTCTTTTTTCACGGGTTTTTTCCAAGATTTGGCGTATTGTAAAAATCTGGTCGATGGTAGATTTACCAGGTCTGAAGCCACACTGATAAGGTCCAATCAGTCTGTTCACATCAGGTTTCAGTCTTTCGCACAATACGCTTGATAGGACCTTATATGCGATATTCAAAAGGCTGATTCCGCGATAGTTGGCGCAGTTTGCAGGATCGCCCTTCTTGTGGATTGGGCAGTGAACACTTAGATTCCAATCTTCAGGCATGCATTCATCCGACTAAATTCTGCATAGAAGCTGATGCATGCGCCTTACCAGCTCCTCGCCTCCTCACTTCCGTGTTATTTGTTATGCACCCGCACTGTACCTGTATCAATTGTAGTTATGGTGATTGTTGTTGGAGCAAAGCTCGAATTTTTATGTTTGTTTGTTAATTGATATTAGAGGAAAAATTACAACGATATGCACAGCGATGGTATGGGATGACATGTTTCGAAGTGCCCAACTTCTCATCAGACCCCTTCTCGGACACTGAGATATGAACCCAAGTGTCTGCACCAAAGCCGCTGTTAGAGTACTCTAACAACTAAGCTATGATGCCCTGTAGCGTCACGATGCATTTTTCCTCTAATGTGCCATTTGCTTATTCCTTTTATACATTCTTTGGTACATATATTTTATATGTCAACTCAAGGAAAGTGGAATATTTTTAGGCGCGTTCATAGAACAGTTTTAGATACAGAAGGGCTTTTTGCATATTAACACTTCCGTGTTATTTGTTATGCACCCGCACTGTACCTGTATCAATTGTAGTTATGGTGATTGTTGTTGGAGCAAAGCTCGAATTTTTATGTTTGTTTGTTAATTGATATTAGAGGAAAAATTACAACGATATGCACAGCGATGGTATGGGATGACATGTTTCGAAGTGCCCAACTTCTCATCAGACCCCTTCTCGGACACTGAGATATGAACCCAAGTGTCTGCACCAAAGCCGCTGTTAGAGTACTCTAACAACTAAGCTATGATGCCCTGTAGCGTCACGATGCATTTTTCCTCTAATGTGCCATTTGCTTATTCCTTTTATACATTCTTTGGTACATATATTTTATATGTCAACTCAAGGAAAGTGGAATATTTTTAGGCGCGTTCATAGAACAATTTTAGATACAGAAGGGCTTTTTGCATATTAACACTTCCGTGTTATTTGTTATGCACCCGCACTGTACCTGTATCAATCGTAGTTATGGTGATTGTTGTTGGAGCAAAGCTCGAATTTTTATGTTTGTTTGTTAATTGATATTAAAATTATTATTGTTTTTTATATTTTTAATAATCATTTTTAATTAATTATTAAAAGTTTTTAATTGAATAGAGATAGATCCATTTCGGAAGCTGCTAGGCTTCTTCATCAGAGAAATTTTGGCACGCATTGCTAACCATTAAGCTAACAATACGCTGGTTTTGATGTCATCTAAACTCCTAGTTCTATTCTTCTTCATCATATGCATGAGCCACTTCCGCCATTTGACAGTTAGTAGTGTGATCATGATGGATTTTTTGACAGATCTGTTTCATCAGCAGAACTGCCTTACCGCGTGCTCTCGGTTTTGTTATTGCTTTTTTATAACAACAATTTTTGTTGATTTACGGCCTGTACATTTTCAAGTATTCATGAAACGAGCTCAAGGCCAATTATAATAATTTTTCACTTTTTAAATTTTTAAAAAAATTATTATGGTTTTTATTTTTTAATAATCATTTTTAATTAATTATTAAAAGTTTTTTTGATTGAATAGAGTAGGAAAAATGTTTAGAGATAACTGCCATAGCTTTTCTTATAGATCCATTTCGGAAGCTGCTAAGCTTCTTCATCAGAGAAATTTTGGCACGCATTGCTAACCATTAAGCTAACAATGCGCTGGTTTTTGATTTCATCTAAACTCCTAGTTCTATTCTTCTTTACCATATGCATAAACCACTTCCGCCATTTGACAGTTAGTAGTGTGATCATGATGGATTTTTTGACAGATCTGCTTTATCAGCAGATCATGTTATAGAGCTTTTTGGGTTTGTTCACGTTTTAGAATAGTCAATTCACAAAATGCTTGGGGCGGAATTGCGGCATACGTTCCGTGATCGTAGACCGTTTTTAAAGTCACAATAACTTTGAAAATTTCTAACTTTTTAAACGAGTAATATTGAATAATTGAATCTAAAGGTAATTTCAGTCAATTTCTCACGTACGCCATCATTCCGATTTACGATTTAAAAGCTAATGTGATTTAAAAATTCGCTTTCGATCACGGAACGCGTAAAGTAATTTGACCCCTCTTCACGTGTCGGATATTCCCGATTTACAGTGTTCACGTTTTCGGGTGTGCTCTGTACACCGAAATGATCAGGGCGATGAGCTGAGTCAATTTAGCCATGTATGTACGTCTGTCTGTTGGAACTCAAACAAGTACCTCAGTTTTAGAGATATCTGGCTGAAATTTTGTAATATAAACCAATGCAAGGCATAACTCCCATACAACCAGTAGAATCAATCGGATTACAAGTTAAAACAATTGATTTCACAGGTAAATCACATCCAAAGAATAAATCGGTAAAAATGTTCATTTGTTGAATAAAAATTTTACATATTTGCTGTTTAATTTGCAAATCCTCTGTCGAACCAACTGTTCCCTATTCAGTTAATTTAATTTAATTTAAGAAAACCTTTATGGGCAACAGTACTTATTGTTCTTTTGCTATATTTACGACAGTGCTTGATGTCCTTTTGCCAAATATTTCTGTACATTATTAACAAAAGCGAATGTTGTTTTGCCAAATATTTATGTGAAAATAATATTTAAATCTGTATATTCAACTATGTACAGAATTACTGTTGGTTTAATAATAAACTCAGTTTTACTGACAGTGTTTTTTATCACTATTAATAAATATATTTTTGTAGATCATTTATTTCATACATAAGTAAATTCAAAGTACAAACATAGAAATTATTTTATATTTTAGTTTACGTTTTTATCAATAATAAATAAAAAAATGTAAGTATTCATGGAACGAGCTCAAGGCCAAGAATAATAATTTTTCACTTTTTGAATTTTTATGAAAATTATTATTGTTTTAATTTTTTAATAATCATTTTTAATTAATTATCAAAAGGTTTTTTGATTGAATAGAGTAGGAAATAATTAATTACAAATTTTTATTAAAAAATAAAAACAATAATAATTTTCATAAAAATTCAAAAATTCAAAAAGTGAAAAATTATTATTCTTGGCCTTGAGCTCGTTCCATGAATACTTACATTTTTTTATTTATTATTGATAAAAACGTAAACTCAAAATATAAAATAATTTCTATGTTTGTACTTTGAATTTACTTATGTATGAAATAAATGATCTACAAAAATATATTTATTAATAGTGATAAAAAACAGCAGCTTTCACTGTCAGTTAAACTGAGTTTATTATTAAACCAACAGTAATTCTGTACATAGTTGAATATACAGATTTAAATATTATTTTCACATAAATATTTGGCAAAACAACATTCGCTTTTGTTAATAATGTACAGAAATATATGGCAAAAGGACATCAAGCACTCTCGTAAATATAGCAAAAGAACAATAAGTACTGTTGCCCATAAAGGTTTTCTTAAATTAAATTAAATTAACTGAATAGGGAACAGTTGGTTCGACAGAGGATTTGCAAATTCAACAGCAAATATGTAAAATTTTTATTCAACAAATGAACATTTGTTAGTTTTACCGATTTATTCTTTGGATGTGATTTACCTGTGAAATCAATTGTTTTAACTTGTAATCCGATTGATTCTACTGGTTGTATGGGAGTTATGCCTTGCATTGGTTTATATTACAAAATTTCAGCCAGACATCTCTAAAACTGAGGTACTTGTTTGAGTTCCAACAGACAGACGTACATACGAGGTGTGTTCAAAAAGTATCGCGAATTTTGTGTTTTTTCAAAAATTATATATTTATTCATGAATATCTATTTTGTCCCCTTCAAAGTAATCCCTCGTTTCATGAATACTTTTTATAACTTATTTCTTTATTTCGATAACATCTTTTTGTAAATCTGCAAAGACGACAAAACGTTTCTGATCGAAATGATTTACAAAAACCAAGTATAGTTTTCAAACCTAAGTTATCGAACAAGTCCTAATGTAAAATAAACGCGATGAGTTTACCCACCAGCATTTATTTGCAGCCCTGTTTCTTTCAAAAATCTAATTTATTCAACGAGACCATATAATGCTGAATTACACAACATCTTTCATATAACAAGATTTCAAAAAAGCGGCAACGAAAATATATTCTAAACTACAGAGTACCTTTTGCGACATAGTCGGAAAAGAATAATTGAAGCAGCATATGTAGTATTTTCTTGTGTAAATTCCTAAAGTGTAGTTTGTTGGAAAATCATCTGAGTAAAAAAAATATTTGATAATTTACTTCCCTTTACCAATTTTCTGCTCCTTTGACTTGAAGATATATCCATTTACAAAATTTGAACATTGCGTTTGGTTTTGTAAGAATTTTGTGTTATTCAATGTTTTTCGAAATATATACTTTAATTCGAAAATTTGTTTTAATTGAAATCGTAGAGATATGATGTATGCTTTAAACTTCTTTCAGACAAAGAAGGTTTTGCAAATCGAATACGTGGTACAATTTCATTGTTTATCGTATGCTCGGAAAAAGTGTGAAACATATATACAAATATACTTACACAATTTATATTTAGTGTTTACGTGTTTCAATTTAAAAACTTCACATATTTTATTTGTCAAGGCAAAATCAATCTCATTCTTAAGAATATCTTTCTATTAGCAACCAAGGGCTTGCATATATTCGAATTTTTTTTTTTGATACTTAGAGCAACATTGGGGTTTTTTGAGTATAGTTCACTTGAAAATATTACAGTTGTTTCGATAATATTACTATTCTGATAGCTCTATGACTCACAAATATGATTTTCTGCCTGAGTACAGTTACTCGCTGATGTGTGGTTGGAACTTTCAGAGCTAAGTCTTACAATATTTAAGCTCAAGTTATCATCATTAGCATCTTTTTCGTGCCTATTGAACGCATATTGAATAAAAGGCAAGACACCGTTACATAAACAACTATCTAAAGACATAATACCAGAGCCAGTAGCTATTTTAACTGGTTGCAAAGTATTACTTTCTGTCTAAAATATTTCTCTTATTTTCGCCAATGTTTCCTCTTAATTCGATGCAGAGTTTACATGAACTCAAAAACTATACATTCTCTCCTTTAACAAATGTGTTGTTATTATACCTCGTATAGTAGTAACTCGTACTGTAGTAACAGCATTTAGCAGTATAGAAGTTATATAAAGAAAATTTTAGCTGTATGGGAGGTGCCACGCCCCCGTTTTCGTTATCCCCAGTTTTTTTTGAGGTGGTAGGGATTAACCTCATATAAACCCTTACCAAATTTCAGTGGTCTAACGTAAATACTTCCAGAGATACGGACTATGAAAAATTTCAGCTGTATGGGAGGTGTCACGCCCCTTTTTCGTTTTTCCCAGTTTTCTTGGAGGTGTTAGGGATTAACCTTATATACCCCCTTCCCAAATTTCATTGGTCTAGCCTAAATACTTCCAGAGATATGGACTATAAAAAATTCCAGTTGTATGGAAGGTGCCATGCCCCTTTTTCGTTATTCCCAATTTTGGATGTGGTAGGGATTAATGTCATATAACCCCTTACCAAATTTCAGTAGTCTAACGTAAATACTTCCAGAAATACGGACTGTTAAAAATTCCATTTGTATGGGAGGTGCCACGCCCCCTATATGTATCAAAATATTTTTTAGCCCATGACCATCCCGGTAAGGTATCCAGTTCGTGTTTCAAATTTGGTAACGATCGGTTTATACGTTTAGGACGCAAGTCGATCTATAGATACATATATACATAATTTGAATTTTTATATATATAGACGTATCTAGACATGTATCAGTTAATTGAGTAATCAACTGACAGATATTGCTGATTGACATCTACGCCAGGCTGTAGATCAAAATTTCCATCTGTTTCTTGAGAGCAATATGACAAACCAGTATAAACAATTTGTATACGTGTATGGTTTCGCCTTTCTCTCTTATTAATAAAATTCGGCATAAGGCTGTCCTTGTCCTTTTTATTCAACCCTGTTATAGATATCAGTAAGGTTTGAGTAAATGAAACTGATGCAGAAACCTATCACACCTTTATAAATAAAATTAGACCTATTTATTTTTAATTTGTTTTATTAATATAATATAAATTATAAAACACACTATATGCTAAAGTAATGTAATAATATAATACATTTTTAAATATATGTGGCAATGTATTAAAGTAGCGTTTGTCTATTCTGTGAGGATGCACGCATTTTTAAGACTGATCCACCTGCCTTGTTTGGTCACTGCCTTATATAGTCCGACAGAGTGCTTCCCCACTCACCGAGAACTTCGTGTTCTCGAAGGATCAGTGTTATTTATTGGCATCTCCTCTTTGCATCGTATTCGCAAACTCTCGCAACATCTCTCTTCCTCTTTATTGGTACATGCTTGCATGCATAAGCGTAGCCATCGTTATCTCTGTTGTGTTTAACTAGTGGTGGGAGTGTTATTGAGTTAGGGATGGTACATGCTTGAGAATAATCGCCACACTGCCCTCCACCTCCCGAACCAACCGCTGCTAGACGCTGAATGGTTGGCACTGCTTTATTAAACCTCATTTCCTCCAGGGACTGAAACTCCGACATCAATCCTCTTCTGCAGAGACTACCACAATGCATTGCAGTGTCACATGGTAGATGAGCTACCTCTGTCTTACGAGGCTCCTGCTGCTCCATCTCGAAGATCACTCCCTTGGTGCTAAAGTCACTATGGTGTTCAAAGATCAGAGGAACCTCTTGGCTATTGTAAGTCATAACCCTGTTGCTTTCGTTGATGTGAATGTCTCTCTCAGCCAAGAAGTCGGTGCCAATGATGACTTCGTCGACAATATTCGCTACCAAGAAGTTGTGATGTGTAGCAACATTTCCAATTACAACCTTGCATGTGATTTTTCCAAAGATTGCCTTGCTACCACCAGTTACTGTCCTCAACTTAGCTGTCTGCAATCGTCTCACCTTCCCGCTGACCAATTCACTCCGAATGATGGAAAGTGAGGCACCAGTATCCACAGCCAGAGTTATGATACGGAGATTATGGCGCACTCATCTTGCTCATCTTCTCCAGCTTTGCGTTTATGTCCACTTAAATTGCCAGAATTATTGGAGCCAGTGCCGCAATAACGTGCTATGTGACCTGGTTTTCCACACTTAAAGCATTAATTGGCACCATTACTTTTTCTGTACTCCGTTCAACGTTTCCAAAATTTTGTCTACCCAAGCCGGAGCTCCCACTTCTACGCGATGACCCTTGTATGCAGGTTTACTCAAAAGCGAGGCTGTTTCCTGCGTCAGAGCATGCGATACCGTTTCAGAGAATGTCCGTTTGGGGTTTGCATATGTGGCCCGCTTCGTCTCTACATCGCGTATTCCTTTACAAAACTTTGGATTTTTACCCTCTCAGTGTACTCCACGGGTGCGTGCGCATTTGCTGGATGGGCCAGCCTCTCGATGTCCAATGCAAATTCCTGCAGTGTCTCATTAGCCTTCTGAAAGCGATTATGTAGCTCTATGGGGTATATCTGCTTCCGATGTTCGCTACCATAGAGTATCTCAACTGCACCCATCAATGCTTCATAATTGTTCCGTTCTCCGTCAGGAATAGTCTGCAAAATTTCAGCTGCAGGTCCCTTCAATGCCACGAATAGTGCAGTGCCCCAATTGTTCACCGCTGCCGTCTTCTCGAACTGTAGCTTAAATACCTGAAAAGGAACAGAACCATCAAAGGATGGGGTTTTTAGTTTAGGGACACTCGTTGAAGCAGTTGGACGATTCAGTTGTAACTCCTGGATACGGTGCATCTACTTCAGCATCGATTTTATTGATCATTTACTTATATCTATGCATGTACAATAAAAGTAATCTATTGCAAAATAAAATATATATTTATCTTAAGAGTACAACTTATTTAGTACATAAAGATATAAGAAAAGATAAAACATTTTATATGTTGAGCTTAACACAGTGTCAAATGTCATTTCAGAAATAAAGTAATACAGTACGCTCCTCTTGTGCTTCCAAAGCAGTCCTCTTGTGCTTCCAATTATGTTATACGTGTCTCCTGTTGTACCATCTGAGATCTCATGTATGCCTTCGTTTCATCTAGTTGAGCTGAAATCTGGGATGTCTTATGTGTCTTCTGTTCTTCGATCTGGGATGCCATTCGAGATGTAATACGTGTATCCTGTTCTACAAGCTGAGATGTCATGTATGCCTTCTGTTCTTGCAACTGGATTGGGAGGCTCCTTTTTCTCTTCCATTTTCGTCGATGCCTCCTCCATAAGATGGAAAACATGATCATCAACGATGATTCCTTCTGCTTCCATGGCCTCCCGCAATCGTGACTGTAACTCCGATTTATTGGCTGTAGTGTTTAGTACGCGCTGTTCCAACTCATTCTTGAATTTGTGAATCTTTAATTCATTCAACTTCGCCATGTCCTTGTAGTCTTTTAAATAACTGGTATATATTTAACAACTTCTGACACCAATTGTGAAGAATTCGATGATTCCTTGATTATCAATCCCGGGTTCGATCACTATAAAGTCAAATAAACACCCGCACAGATATTGTAACTAATAGCTAGTTTTATTTACAAGTTGAAGAGTTTGGTAACTTCGCAGTAGTTCACTGAACAACACTTGAAAACAAACTGCTCGGCCTGCCTTGCTTGGTCACTGCCTTATATAGTCCGAAAGGGTGCTTGCCTACGCACCGAGAAATTTCTTGGTTATTCGCTCTTCGTGTTCTCGAAGGATCGGTGTTATTTATTGGCATTTCCTCTTGGCATCGTATTAGCAAACACTCGCGCCATCTCTCTTCCTCTTGCTTGGTACATGCTTGCATGCATAAGCGTAGCCATCGTTATCTCTGTTCTGTTCATGGAATTCAACCGTATAATCTTATTGTACCTAATATAATAATATTAATAATAATATACCATAGTATAAACTACAGCCAAATGTGAAGTTTATTTCATTTCATTTCATTTATTGGCAGTAGCATTAGTACAATAAGATCTTATATGATCTTTTATAGTACAACAATGATCATATAGTAAAGGGTGTTTTTTTAGGGGTATAGAACTTCGAATTGAAATAAAACACAAGAAAATCGTTTTAAGGTCCATCAATTTGGCTTTATTGGAAGGATAATTTTATGCCATTAATGTTTAAATATGATTTCGGGCATGTGGCCGCCGCGGCTGGCTCGAATAAAGCCAATTCTACAGGTCCAATTTTCAACCACTTTTTCGAGCATATGGGGCCGTATGTCGGCAATAACGCCCCGAATGTTGGCTTCCAATTCCCCTAACGTTTCTGGTTTGTTCGTGTAGACGAGCGACTTCACATATCCCCAAAGAAAATAATCCAATGGTGTCAAATCACACCACCTTGGTAGCCAATTGACAGGTCCATTCCGCGAAATTATGCGCTCATCGAATGTTTCCTTCAATAAATCGATTGTGACGTGCGCTGTGTGGCATGTAGCGCCGTCTTGTTGGAACCACAACTCATCCACATTCATGCCATCCAATTCGGGAACAAAATAGTCGGTTATCATGGCTCTATACCGGTCTCCATTAACGGTAGCTGCCTCTCCAGCATTATTGCGGAAGAAGTATGGCCCAATGACTCCACCAGCCCATAGAGCACACCAAACAGTCAGTTGTTGTGGATGTAATGGCGTTTCAAGGGTCTCATGTGGATTCTCTTCACTCCAAATGCGGCAATTTTGCTTGTTGACGTAGCCATTCAACCAAAAATGAGCCTCATCACTGAACAAAATTTTGCGATGAAAATCAGCATCGAAATCAATCTCATTTTCGGCCCATACACCAAAATCACGACGCATTGCATGGTCTCGCGGCTTTAATTCTTGCACAAGCTGGATCTTGTAAGGTCGCAAGCCAAGATCTTTGCGCAAAATCTTCCATAAAGTTGATGGACAAAGCTCCAATTGCTGTGCACGGTGGCGAATCGATTCATTCGGGTCCTCTTCAACACTTTGCTCTACAGCGGATGCGTATTATCACATAGAGTAAACGTACTGCGAAAACGATCCATGGTTAACCGAATTAATTGCTCTGATGGACGATTATGTCGACCATAAAATGGACGGAGCTCACGGTAAACTTCGCGAACTGAACCATTATTTTCGAAATAAATTTGCACGATTTGCAAGCGTTGCTCTTTTGTCAATCTGTTCACGATGAAATGGCAAACCAAACTGAACATAAATGACATTAGAGTTGCCAGATTTGACCACCAAATGCCAGTTTTATCTCTATTCGAAAAACAAACCTGTAAAAAAAACACCCTGTAATAGGTTTAAAATTAAAGTATAAAGTATTTAATAAGAAACAAGTGACAAGGAAATAGAGATAGTAACAAATAAATGCATAAATATATAAATAAACGAGTAAACATTGCATACGACAAAATTGTAAACCAAAAAAAGGAAGGTATCAGAATACATAACAAAATTTACTAGTTTATATGATATAGAAGGATAAGCTCAGTTTCGCCGAAAGTGTGAGTATATAACATCCCTAAAGTTGCTTTTGCTTAAGCTATTTCGAATAGAGTTAGGAATAGAGTTCCATATGCGAATAGCATTGACAAAGAATAGTCTTGCAGAGTTTAGATAATTGTATCTAGGTACGATTATATCATTATTACGAGCAGATCGCGAGAAGGTTAGCTTGTCATATAAATAACTGGGCGTCTTATCAGCCATGACGCGGTACAGGAAAATACAGTTCCTTGCTTTCAGGTACTCAGATATTTCACATCCCAAGAGACACGTCCTCCAGGCGGATATGTGATCAAGTTTTGCCAATCCAAAAACATAACGAGTTACGTGATTAAATACTACATCGATTTTATGTGCAGATTTAGAATTTAAATTCTTATATACACATTCTGGATAAGAAATAATGGGAAGTATTAGCTGAATTGCAAGCTGCCTCCTTATCCCAACTGGGGTAAATGCAGCAGACACCCTTAAGTTTCGCAGAATGTAGTAGACTTTGCTTATGACGGCGTTTATGTGGTCATCACAGGAAAGACTAGAGGTTATAATAAAACCAAGATTCGTTGCTTTAGAGACAAATTTAAGGCACTTATCATTTATAAATAGAGGCGGAAGTTCTGACACATTGATAGGTCTTTTTGATATAGGCAAAACATACGATTTTTCACAGTTGAGGGAAAGAAAATTGTTGGACGCCCATGAAGATATAGACGACAAGTCACTGTTAAACTTGGCACCAAGTTCAGAATATTGTTCAAGTGTTCCTGACATATACAACTGTATGTCGTCCGCGTAAGCATGCATATGCGCATATTGACAGATGCTAAATAAGTCATTCACAAATAAGCTGAATAATAGTGGTCCAAGTATAGAACCTTGGGGTACCCCAGTTACGAGTGGCTTAAGAGCAGAAAATTCTGACCCCACCTTTACACGTTGGGATCTACCGTCCAAGTAGCTCATCATAAGTCTTAGAGAGAGTTTATGATGGTAAAATTTTAAAAGTTTCGTGCCGAGGGGGATATGGAACGTAGCTTTCGTAAATCGTAGACCATTCAAAACGATCAATACCCATTGAACCCTGTCGACTGCTGTAACCACACGAAATAAGATAGTTGCGTTGTCTATCGACAACGTATTCAAATAACGCAATGTCACTACACCTGATGGATCACCAGCAATTAAATAACGTGAGTTTTAACGTAATACCTTGTAGCCTGTTATACCGACATGTTCCTGCAATAGAGTAACTTCGGGTATTGTGATATAGGTAATGATTTTTCTGCTATTTCTCCGTAATTTCACACTTTTATTTAAATATTATTGCTTAATATAGTGTACTGAGGTATTGCGAAGTTAATTTTGAGTTATGAGTATTCTATTTTCAGCCAATCGGAAAATTTTTCACTGAAATCAAAAATAGTCGAAAAGGGGGCTTTGTAAAATTTGGCGGGTAATGTGATATACTCTATTCGGGTAAAGTGATATATGTATATCACATTATACGCCTATACTCCCGGAGGAGTTTAGCCCCAGACAAACATGTACAAAAGAAAGACGCATGAACATTTTATACATTTTCATTTATTATTCAGAACTTCAAACAAAAACAAACATTTTATTCATAGCTACACATGCATATCTTTAAATTATTTATAAAAATTCATAAACTAAATTAAAAAAAAGTTCAAGTAAAATACATTGATAGATAGCTTGCCGTTTAGGGAGGCATTTACTGTGTGCCCAAACTAAATCGCATTGTAAACACGATAACCATGTTGGGTTGCCTTCGTGAATCTCAAATACCTTATTACAAAAAGCACACACCGTATCGTTACTAGGTGGAGCCTCTATTCAAGGGTCTTCATATGAGCTCGGCAACTGCAAACTTTCTTCAGATTCGAAGAACTTTCCTTATTTGGCTTTTTGCGATGTTTTTTACCACTACTGGATTTAGGTGGCTTCTTCTTTAGCTTCTCGGCATTCCTTATGCTCTCCTCCAATGATGATTTGTATGGCGATGTGGTCAATACCGTGGCAACTGATCGTTTACCTCTGGAGCTAGTAGATTGTTTTATTTTCGGCGGTGGTGAGATGTCCCAAGGTGTTACAAATTTTGCTCATAGCTGCACTACTAGTGCTGGCGACTGGTTCTTCTAAGTTTGCTTGCATAGCAGCTTCTTCATTAAAACTATCTTGTCTTTCAGCGATAAAGTCGGCTTCTTGAAATATATGTTTATCAAAAGGATAACTTCCAGTACACTTAAATCCATTTATTGCGATCTGAGCTGTTTGAACCTTAAGATATGCTCTTGAGAACAACTCAACAACGTCGAATTGGGTTATCTTTTCGCCTTGTTCTCGCATAAATCTTCGTATTTCGTCATTATAATACGTTTTAAGTGGCCCCATTGTGTGTACAATGTGGTGGTAAAGATATAATAACAACACCATTTTGACGAGCTTTGTCAAGAACCTCAATATTTCTCGTATGACTATAATGACCGTCTAAAATGAGCAGAATTGGGTTTTCTTTTGAAGGATTGGTGAACTGTAGGAAATGATCAAACCATTTAGTGAATATTGGTATTTGTATCCAGCCAGATATATGGCAAGAAAAATCGGAACCGGGAGGGGCATGCCTCATTAACAGAGGAGAAAGTTTTTTCTGGGAAAAATAAAAAAGGGTGGAACAAAAGGCCCTCCTGCACTAATACAATTTACCACGGTAATAAGAGATCCTCTCTCCGCTGACGTCATATATCCAATTGGCTTTTTCCTTTCGCTGGCAAAATTTTCGGCTGCCTACTTTGAACAATAGACAATCCGGTCTCGTCCACGTTCCATATTTGCGTTGGAGCAAAATTATACTTCTCGTACTCGTTTTCCCATAAGCTATAAAATTTGTTCACACTTTCCTCATTAAAGCCTTTAGCTCTAGCCATTGAGGTTCCAGTCGCGCTTCGTAGGCCTATTTCGGACTTGTGCCTTTTTAGAAAGGCATACAACCAATCCTTACCCGCGCATTTCTTTATCAAAGAAAATGAGTTGTCAATATTATTGCGCTTCGCTACTTGAAACGCGAGGGAGCGGATATCGCTACGAGTGAGTCCCCAAAACCGTGACTCCATGTCCTTAGCATATTTTACCAGTTCCATTTCCAAATCTTGGTTGAATATGGGTTTGCGTCCTAGTGGCGTGTTTAAAATATCATCTATAGATCGGTCACTGCGATCGGCTCTTTGCAACGTTGCAAATGGCACACAGAATGTTTTTGAAGCCAAGAGTATGCCCATCTTTTCTCCTCTCACAGCTAAAATGGCTTTCCTCTCGGCATCCCACTTTCGAATATTGCCTTTCTTGGGCATGATCTAACAGAATACAGAAAAAAACATCACTTGTTTGTTGTTAATAGGTTGGGAGTTTAATGTGATATACCATATCACATTAGGCGACTAAGGCTTTCACATTAGCCGAATTTAACTTTTTTTAAATTTTGTTTGTTTTTAAAAACTCCACTTCCCTTTATCGAAAACTTACCTGATCAACAGCTAAATAGACTCGCGTTTATGGAAAAATAAATATTATTTTAAAAAGATTTGTGTTAATTTCAAAGAAATCGATTTGCAAAGTACACACTTAAATTATTACGACCACACCACTCAAAGAACTTTTTCACAATGAGAGCAAACGAAGCATTCGTCAGCATATATAATTCTGCTGCAGCAGTTTTTTCCCGTTATGCATATTTTAAACAACAAGTTCTTGTTGACGCATGCACAGTTCAGAAAGTAAGCGGGTATATCACATTACCCTCCTATATCACAATACCCGAAGTTACTCTACGATACAAAAATTATAAATAATAATTCTTTACATTTTATCAAAACAACATACCACTTTGTTTCTTCTAATGTGTGTAAATCGAATTCTATAATTTCATCTTGCAGTCCAGCCAATGTGGCGTTAATTGTTGCTTACATACCATTTCCGTCATACATTTCGAACGGTGTGTAAATTTAGATATGTTACGGCGTATTTGATGTCGCAATAATGTTTATGTCAATACCAAAATGCCGGCATCGAAAGCTATGATTTCACACACAATGTAGCTAACATGGACTTGGAAAGATGTATATTTTTGTAGTGTGCGACTGGAGCACAAGGTAACGTGGCCCTATACATAAGCACAAAAGAAAACAGCTAGCATTAATATTGTTTTAATATATGGTTCTTCTCACTTTCTGCTGCTTTTTTAACTTTAAACTGTATATTAATAACATAGCTTCGATAAGTGTTAATAGAAAATGGGTAATTATACGCACCTGATTGTCCGTATACGAATGATACGAAAAGTCGTCAACGTATTAAATATATGCTCTTTTGAGATTCCATATGTGTTAGTACGGCAATCCTATTTTCACAAAAACTAAATAAAAACGTTTTATTTATATTGAGCTCTACATGACCGGAGGAAGTATGCGATACGATCGTGTTCTAGTCGCCCAGCAACTCTGGTCAACGCTAAAAGTGTGTCTATACAAACCCCACGAGTCTTTGTCAAAATAAACGCCGAAGAAGAGACAATTTTTACACCATACAATGCCCGTCATATTTGTATATTTCCTATTTGTTAGGAAGAAATTCCTGTCATAAAATAAACGGAAAATTTAGTATAAAATGTGAATAATTTACAACCATTTATCCACTCACTATATCTGTACACAGTTTTTATCATTTACAGCATGCTGCGCCAATGTGATCGTTAATGAATTAGATAAATAAAATCGTAATGATGTTGACGTTGTTTTAATTAATGGATGTCAAAAGCATTTCGCTTTCGATAGATTTTGATTATTTCAGTGCGGTATTGTTTTATGCGTGCTGAATTGTATGTAACCAATATTATTTATGTACATGGACATGAACTGAAAGATAAAATAAGTAAAATTAAAATTGCTATTGCAAATGTACAATTATACTGAAAAGGCTTTTATTACTAACATTTTAGTGTGGTAATAGCTGCCATTGAATTGGTGTTTTGTTACAGATTGGATTCGGCTACTTGAACAGGTTGTCACAGATATCTGAATGTGCTAAACTCATGTTTGGTGTTTTGCTATTTTCGCTTCGCTATTAGTAGCATATTTTTTCTCACACCTTTTCCGAACTCATGGTTCCCTTGAGATTTAAAAACGTCTAAATAAAATATATACTGTATTGTGAGCCATCAAATATAAAAGTGTATACAATATAATACGAACTTTGCAAAATCGTATCAAATATCGTGAGCTTGGCTAGAGCCTGTTTATACCGACTGCCTTCTCAATTAAAGTCTTCCATAACTTCATGCGTGAAAATCTGGCGAACAACATAGGGAACGTCCTCTGTTACTTCCTTCACTTTATGAAGGTGCGTGATCTTTAAAGAAACAAGGAAAACCTACTTGCACATACAAAAATAGTGGACACTAGCAAGACATGAATACCGTTATTAAATAGAAAATAAATTTTAATTACCATAGCTTTCTCATACTCGGGGTCTCGTAGCTTTTTCTCCACGAGTGTTACAACCGTCCTCGACCTTATCGGCAAAAGGCTAGCAATCTCATCGAGCTTTTTGTGGCTCATTTCTTTTTATACCTAGTAGTGCTACGCACACAGGGTATATTAACTTCATTCGCCTAACGGTAGTATGTAACGGCATAAACGAATCGAGATAGATATTGACTTATATGGATCAAAATGTTCAGGAGGAAAGAGAAATTGATTAAGCATTGTCCGTCCGTCTGTGAATACGATAACTTGAGTAAATTTTGAGATATCTTAATGAAATTTGGTATGCAGGTTCTTTGACACTTATCTCCAAGCGCTATTTAAAATGGGAGTAATTTTTATATAAGTTGTGTTTTATTGCACGTGTGTGCTTTTTTGAGCTACATTTAAAACAGATTCTTAATAGCTACCCTAACTGTCCACCTAACCCACGACGTTGGGTAACGCTGCTGCTGATCTGCTGGCGGTTAGCGACGTTGACACAATCGTTGCGCTAACGATGTTTACCTGACGATGTTGTACTAGCTGCTTTTGCCGATGCATCTAAACATGATGAAGAGAATTGTGGCGCTTGTGATGTTGTCATAGCGCATTGACCACAGTCGATAGTAATAGCTATTGTTTTGCTGACACAGCGACGGTTGCCAACCACGATAAGCATGAAGTGGCATGCTGTCGTAATTTGGCTGAATGTGATTGACCTGGGCGAAGGCTAGGAAGACAACTGTGACATTTGGTTAATGACATCTGTGGGAAGAAACCTATGATAACTCTTCCCCTTCTAAGTGAGAGACGTCCGCGGACCTAGTGGCGGCGGTTTCATTAACGGCTTTGATGGATTTGGCTAAGGACGCTTTCTTTCTGTTCGCTGCTGCTCGATGAAATGTGTATGCGAGAATTCCTATAATGAGTAGGGTTCCCAAAGCGGCGAAACTCACCAGGTTATTGCGTTTGACGCTTTGCTGCCGATGTTTAATATGCTGAAGGTTTTGCTGATTTACGTGGCGAAGGTAAGGTGCGCTCAGAATTTCTATGTGCTGTGTCAAGTTGATATCTGGGGACCATGGCGCTTCAGGTTTCAAAGGCTCCGTGGAATTTTCGTTATAAAATAGGGTGCCGTTAACTTTCACCATTTTCTCGAAGGCGACTAGGTAAGTTCCATTTACTGTAATTGGAACCTCGTCGTTTTCTTCTATGACCACCGTTTGGTCGTTAATAACAATCACACCGTCACCTATCGATGTAATAGGTGCGAGATTGTTGTATGTTGTACCACAGTTGGCTGTGTTGCGTGTCATTAGATGTAGAGCGCATGATGTTGCTGATGATGCTAGGCAGAATGTTGGGGTTGTGTTACTACAATTTCTTACCGCTACAGTTTGGTTGTCGCTTATAGCTAAGGTGGGTTCTTGCAGATGTAGAATTTGGAGGTCGTGGGCTTACGGGAAAAATTCGTATTTTCTTACATCTAAATCTGGGTATAGGATCTTTAATTAAAAACTATATTACGTTATTGTATTGGACTATTTTAATCTTAACTAAAGGTATGATATCGGCTATCGTAAGGTTTGTGAACTGCTTCGTTTTGATTATTGAATTTATCTTCTCATTATCCAGAAGAATAGGATTGAGCGTTCCAATTTTTGCGAAAGTAATAGAGGTGATCAAGTTATCTAATTGCCTTATTTCTGGCCATAAGAATGTCGTAAAGGTAAACTGTGTCCATTTATCTTTGCTTTATTTATATTTATATTTTAATAATGTACCGAGAGCGTTTAAACTTCTCGGCCGCCTATCGTGAGTATTTATCAATCATGGAAGTCTGTCTATTTGGTTTATATCCGCGTGCAATATTATCTTCATGTGCGAAGGGTGGAAATGATCTGTTGCGTTAAACGTTTCGTCTCGTAGTAGTTCGTAAAGAGTTAAGCTGGTGATATGATTCGGACACATCAAAATTTTCCCAGATTATAATCTCTCCGTCTACCACTGGGATGTACCTTGCATTAGTGTAGTCCATTATCCGTCCCGTTGAGAACGATGCAGATAACAATGTAAAAAATATCAGGAAAATCCTAAAACAAGTATGTAAATGTCTATTAGTAACGGCAGAGGTAAGTTAGCTTGTGCGAAGCTTGTCCTTATGGACCCTCCTTCCTCTTATAAGCACCGTAGTGCTCAGATCTTTTTCGACCTCCTCTTCGGTGTAAAGAGGCGTCAGTTTATTTCCTAGTCTTCTATTGTCTTCCTGCGCTTTTTCCAGGCGAGAGCTTACCAGTTTATCATTTTTGCCTGATTGAAAAATTGTAATAGGTTTCATTTTCGTTACCGTATGAATGGACCTATTGTATTTGATTGTGGCCAAAAGAATTATTTCTTCAATGTCGTCCATATTTGTATCGAGTTTGAGGCATCAATGTGCCATGGAATCGCTCTACCTGGCCATTTGATGTACTGTGAAGGGGTGAGGCATTCGCGATGTCAATACTGAAATGATTCTTCAGCATGGATTTGATATAGATTTTGATTTAGAATTCAGTGACTTTTCATTGTCACAGTAAATGTTTTTTGTACCTGAAAACATGTTGATTAGCTGAAGAAGCTGTGGCTTTACGTCTACTATTGTCCTGGACTTTAAGGACTGTATTATAGCAAACTTTGAAAACTTGTCAATGCAAGTTAAGAAATACTTGGAGCCTGCTGAAAATATGTCGATGTGGAGGATCTCTCCACAATTTGTAGGAATGGGCGTCTGAGCAATAAGTTGCTTTTTAGGATGGCGATCATACTTCGTCTGAGAGCATGTGCGGCAGTTAGAGGCAAATTGTTTGGTCTTTCTGTCCATTTTGGGGAAGAAATAGCCTTGCAATATTTGCTTTACATTCTCTTGGATCGCTCGATTTGCCCGATTATGTTCGGAAGCCATAATTTCATGCTGCTCGTTCGGGTCTGTTATGTCGTTGACAAATTTTCGGTATGGCCAAATTGTGACTGTTGGAAAAAGTTCAACCAGTTTGTCCTGAAATTGTGCTAGTGTATGTAAGTCGCAATATATTGCGTTAACAACATCCACTTTTACCGCTTCGTGTAGGAGGCTTATTAAATCCTTTTTACTTCTGAACGAGATCAGATGCCCAATTTTTTTTTTCAAAAATTATAAACGTTCTTATTCCCTGTTCTATGCCTTCTTCTAAAAGTATCTGATTACGAAAGCAGTTCAGCGTTTTATGAATTCTTTCAATCGTGTTAGTTGACGAAACTTAGCTATGAATTGTTTCGGTACTCATGTTATCCAGGGCGTTCATATGTTGCCTAGACAATGCATCTGCGACTACATTCTCTTTACCAGGTTTGTAAATGAGTTTCGCGTTACATTCATCTATGAAGGCTTTCCATCTTTTAATTTTTGAATTTGGGTTTCTGTCTGAAACCGCAAAAGTAAGCGGTTGGTGGTCTGTATGAACCGTAAGATCTGTTACGCCGTTACAGGTAGTTTCTAAGGGTTTTAAGTGCCCAAAAAATGGCCAACAGCTCTCTTTCGTTTGTGGCAAAATGCTCCTCACTACTGGTCAAAGTACGGGATATCCTTATTATAGGTTTCCCTTCCTGTGACAGGACAGCACCTATTGCGTGCGACGACGCATCCGTGGTTTAATCAAACGGTTTATTAAAATCAGGGTAGGTTAGTAACCTCCTCTGATGTTAGTATTTTCTTTAAGGCAGTGAAGGCTTTTTCTGTTCCTCAGTCAAATCAAGTACAATTTTTTTTAACTCGGCCATATTCACCCTCATTACATTTGAAAGTGGCTTCGCTCAGAGTAGTGGGCTCCTGAAAATTCCTGATGGCATCCACTTTATCCAGGCACGTCTTGATGCCGCCCTGTGAAACTAAAAAACCGAGGAATTCTACTTCGGTTCTAAAAAATTTATATTTTTCCGCCGACACTCTCATGTTGGCTTCTAATAAACTTCTTATAATCACTTCCACATCATCTAAATGTTGTTCTTCGTCCTTGGAAAATATAAAGACATCATCCATATAGACAAAATATTTGCTTCCTATATGTTCTCTCAACACATCATCTATTGCCGTCTGGAAAATGCTGGGAGCCGAATGGCAATCTACAAAATTCATACATTCCATTTTTTGCGAAAAATGCTGTTTTTTCTCTGTCCCGTTCCAGCAGCTTGATCTGATGGAAACCAAGGTTAGTAAAAAATTTACTTCCACCTAGATTTGATAAAATTCCAGTGATATCCGGGATTGGATATTTATCGCTGACGGTTTTTTCGTTGAGCTTTCGAAAATCTATAACCATCCGCTTTTTTTCTTACCCAGTTTCGTCAAGGCCTTTCTTTTTTACCTCCCATATGGGATTACTATATGGTGACCTGGATGGCCGAATGATGCCGTTTGTTAGCAGTTCTTGAATTTCCTTCTTCACGAAATCCGAGACGCCCAAGTGTAAGGTAAGGGTATAGCCTTGAATACACGGAGTCTTCGTTTGTAGTGCGAATCGTTGCCAGCACGTTTGTGTATGGTAGTGCTTCGTTAGGGTCTGCAAACACCCCATTTATGCTACCAATCATTTTTGAGAATGCTTCTTCTAGATTTTGTGGGACGTTTTCCGCCTGCAGTCGCAAGTGACTAACATCCTCGCTAGATACAAATAGTATAATCTCCTTACCAAAATCATGTGTTATTGTGTTTGTTTTTAAATTATTAAACGCGTGCACCTTGTTCAATAAGTCAAGGTCAATTACACCGTCAAAGGAATTCATTAATTTCCTTTATTTTTATTCATTACTAGCTGACCCGCCGAACTTTGTTCCGAATTAAAAGCAATAAATGAGCAAATTGATAAATGTAAATAAAAAATAAATTTTTTTTACGATTCCTTTTTGGTCATGTATTTTTGTGCATGGGTTGCATCTTCAATCAAGCACCTTGTGACAGACGAAATTTTTTGTTTTATTATCAGGTTCAAGAACAAATAACGCAGATGGTCTTACGATGCGTGAGCATGCCCGATATAATTGACCATGAGAAAAACATGGATTTTCTAGATTCAGACCACAAACTTTCAGGAATTAGCCTTGTCATTTGTTAATGGTCATGGACAATGTCCATGTGCCCAATGTCAACGCTAGAATGCAAGTAGTAATCAGTGCTGCAATCGTATCGAAACTGGACTTGACAAATTTCTTCCTCTATCTTCTAGTTGTTGATTCCTGAGATTTTCTCGACGATTTCGCATTGCTAACCGAGCCGTTTCTTCTGCTGCCTTTCTTTGCTTTTGTAATTGAGAAGAACAAAGTCGAACCATACTAACGGGCCGCTCTTCACGTGCAATTTCTTGCTCTTCTTCAGTCCTTAAGTCACTTGTATTACGGTTATTTCGTCAAAGATTTGATCTTCTTGGTCGCGTCATGATATTGTTAATGATAATAAAGGCACAATATACTAATAGAAACTCGAAACACACATCACCCGGTCAACTTCAAAATATTAAATGTTTAAAACTTTCAAAGAAGTGTCAGTAAAATGAGAATGACGAAAAACTTCCTCGAAACGCAAAAAGTTTCCGCTTAACAGGAATCAGTAAATACTTGCAAGCAAAACTTCTTTCTTTTTTAAATGGTAATCTAACCGCCTGCGCGATTTTGACCGTCCAACATACTGGCGCCAATTGGAAACACCGCGGGATCGGAAATCGGTCTCCAGTTGGTTTTTCCATGTGGTGGTCTCCCTCTTCCTCTGCTTCCACCGGCGGCTGGATACCTTCTGGGCTGGAGCATCTTTGCCCATTCGCACAACGTGGCCTTTCTAGCGAATCCGCTGTGTTTTTATTCGCTGAACTATGTCGGCGTCTGCATAAAGCTCATACAGCTCATCATTAAATCTTCTTCGGTTCTCGCCGTCGCCAACGCGTAGAGGTCCACAAATCTTACGAAGAACCTTTCTTTCGAATACTCCGAGAGCCACCTCATCAGATGTTGTTAGTGTCCATGCCTCTGCACCATATAGCAGGACGGGCGCGATGAGTGACTTGTAGAGTGTTGCTTTCGTTCGTCGAGAGAGGAGTAGCATTTGTTTGCAAGAGTAATTCTTTGCCGGGTTTCTAGGCCAACAGGCTGCTGGTGTTAATGCTGGTTCCCAGGTAAACGAAGTCCTTTGCTATTTCCAAATTTTTGCTGCCAACAGTGGCGTGGTTGCCAAGGCGCGAATACGCTGACTATTTGCATGTAGACAAAAGGTATTTCGTTTTCCCCTCCTTGACCACCAAACACATTTTTTCTACTTTTTTTCTATTTTGGAGTAAGCAGAAGCTACGGCGCGGTTGTTAAGGCCAATGATATCAATATCGTCAGCTAACGCCAACAGTTGCAAGGAAAACTGCTTTTGAATTTTGGTAAATAACTTAAATTTGTAAGATATTGTTGTTGCTTTCCTATGTCAGGATCATTTGTTTTTGACTTGCAAGTTTTACTGAGTGAACTTCCCCCAGCAACTCTCTCCCCCAATGAGATGTCAAAATGCGCTCTCACCCTGCAAATATTTTTAAGAAAATTAGAATGGGTCGGTCCCTGGTCCATTTCCCGGAAAAAAAGAATATCAAATATCAACAAAACCAAAGGGCTACCAATATATCAAATCAAATCGCACCATAAATAAAAAGTTTTGGAATAGGTCCCTGATCCACTTCCCGGAAAAGAACCAATCGTAAATTTTAATAAAATTAGAAGGCTAGCAATGTACCAAACTTCAAGTAAATCGCAAAACAAAAAAAAAAATTTGGAATAGGTCGGTTCTCCGTCCAATTTTCGGAAAAAGTGTATCCTATATCCTTTTCCTGGTTCCAAGCTACTTCCCCACCAATTTTCAGCCAAATCGGTCTAGCCGTTCTTGAGTTATGAAAAGTGCAACTAACACAACTTTCTTTTTAATTTATATGGATAGTAAACCCCGCTCGCTTCGCTGCGTCTCAGAACTAATAAGAAACTGAGTCCGATTTTCATCATTATATCCCATACCAGATAAGATATGGGACTTCATTACATCGCTTATTGCAGCACTCATTGTCACCTTTCGTTTGATACCCATATTCTACTAACAAATTTTGGATCACCTTGGTCCACAAATCGGTCTATATCTCCGAAACCGGTGAAGCTATCGGAACAAATGATATCTTAAATTTTAAGTTAAACGTTAAGTGATAGTTTCATGCAATTCTATTAAGTAGTTTTTGCGTGATGCGCGCGCAATCATACAGACGGACAGACAGACAGACAGACAAAAATTCTAAAAATTGTAGATTTGGGATCCGCTGGTCCAATAACGACCTCTCCTATCAGTTTTTCTTGAATCTCTTCAATGTACAGACATCGACCTGTTAAAATTTTATTATATGTAGAGATGTAGAGATTATCTTATGACAACTTGAAAGAAATTAACATAAGTACATTAGTGAGCATACAATAAAGTAGATACAATAAGGTAATAGCTAATGACGTTGAGTGTTCAAAAAAAGAACAGTGATAACGCCATTTCTTGTAATGATTACAATGGAAGTTTGAAAATGTGTGGTGCAAAAGGATATCATTTAAAAGGAGATATAAAGTTTACCATTGATGGTAAATAAATTATTAAAATAAATTATTTAAATAATAAGAAAAAAAGTACATCGGTTCATTACATAGCAAGAAACTTACAAGTGAACTTATTAAATAAAAATAGAAATAAAAAAAGCAAAAAGAAAATATGTTGCCAAATAACCAAATTATTAAAAAATAAATAGAAATAAAGTACATCGGTTCAATGCATAGCAAGCAACTTACAAGAGAAAAATAAAAAAGTAGTAAGAAAAATAAGAAAATAGTTGCAAAATCTTAAGTCGGAAGCCGATTTTGTGATAGGCCGTAACAGAACTTCAATCTGGTCATGGTTCAACCAAAGAAGCCATATTTTCACCTGCTTTAGGAAAATGCATATTCTTCGAATTGTTTGTATATCTTCGGAAAGCTTATTGAAAATCATACATGATACTATGGTATAGAAGTTTCGATACAGAGTTGTGCGTGAGGCAGGAACAGTAACATTTGAGTTATAATTGCTTCTTAGCATGAGTGAAGTGTATTTTGCACTTCGTAAATAACCACTTCTCATAAAGAAGATTTTTAAAACTTTAAAGTAGTACAAGTGTCTTACAGGGAGAATATATAATCTTCTAAAGAGATTCATTGAGTGCGTTAAACGGCTAGGAATACAAACTCTTCGTATAAGACACTTCTGTAACATTAAGAGTGGTCGAATTCTACTAGAATATGCACTGCCCCAGCAACATATGCCATATTGAAGTTTAGACTGTGCAAGTCCATAGTACATAATTTTCAGTACATTGGTTGCACATAGTTTTTGCAGGCGATAAAATGAGCGAACAGTGGCTAGCAAGTAAAGTTTCATGGCAGAGATATGCGAACACCAGCTTAGGTTGTGGTCGACTATAACACCCAGATATCTAAAATTATAGACCACTTCGATCTTGAAACATATTGCGTCACAGTTTAAATCGGGAAAATAATTAACTCGAGACTCGTTTACAATAAAATTATTAGTACATAGTTTGTCCCGCAGTTAGCTTGTTTGGGTATTTCCATAATTCTGTGGACGACTGGCCCATTTATTTTGTCTACTTACTGAAAAATGCGGGTTTTTATGACCCACACCATGATCGTAGTTAGGTGTCTTTTGATTGAAATTCATTGCGAAAGCGTAACGCTCATTGTTGGCATCTACCTCTTGTGCCAAAGCCAAGGCGGATGGGAGGTCAGATGGCCTAGATGCGAACAAGATATCACATAGTGGTTTCCTTAAGCCTAATATAAATACTCTGAGTGCTTCGGCCCTATATTTCTCATTTATAGTGTCTGCAACACCACTCTCATAAGACATTATTGTCTTATTTGCTAACACAGCTAACTTCTTTTCTACTTCGTCATAGAATTCTAGGCATGTCATTGATCCCTGTCTCAGGGTGGATAATTCCTGCTCGATTAAGTATATCGGCCGTTTGTCCGCGTAAGTGAAGTCAAGTCTGGAGATTATAGCGCTAAAGTTAAGCACTGTGTTAAAAGAAGAAAGTACTGCGTCGGCAGCACCTCTCACTTTGTTTCTGATAATAGTAACATCGTACCTTCTAAATAATTCGTAGGCATTGTGTGCGGCTTCCCGCCAGGATACGTACGTGCCTTGATGGTCAAAAAATTCCGGAAGGGATTTTATCATGTCTAGCGTGATGTCGCAAGTAGTTAGGGGGTTAATTGTTACCCTACTATATTTTTTACCTTAGGTTTGTTTATTGTTACCTAATTCTGCAAAGCAAGACGCTTTCTGTCAAACTCCGTTTCCTGTTCGGCTAAAGCTCTCCTGACCTCTGCTTTTACCATCTCATTAACTTTTTCTGTATTCATTGTATTTTGTCTGTTTGTTGCTAAATTTGAATTCTTAAAGAGGTCCTCCAACACCTCGGTCATCTAACATTCAAAATTTTCTTCAAAAATTTCACAAAGCACACATAGGTTTATTTAGCACCTATTCTTTATTAGTTATTATAATTTTTTTTTTCTCAATTTCGGTTTTGCACTTGCACTAAATTCTTTTAGAGCACTTCACTTACCTCCTCATACTTAAGTGTTATCTTAGCCTATGTTAATTCTTGATTTTCTTCTTTGGGTTATAACGATTCTTGTTTCTACTCCTTCTGTTGTTGCTTGCTACTCTTCAGTCTGCTTCATTAACTTCGTATTCACTAGGATGCTTGTTTCAAATTCTTCTAACTGTTTGCGATTATTATTTATCCATTAGGATCAAAATGACTAGTGTTTTCCAGCCCCACGTTGGGCGTCAGTTGTATTTTATTGCACGTGTGTGCTTTATTGAGCAACATTTAAAACTGATTATTAATAGCTACCCTAACTGTCCACCTAACCCACGACGTTGGGTAACGCTGCTGCTGCTCTGCTGGCGGTTAGGGACGTTGACACAATCGTTGCGGTAACGATGTTTACCTGGTGATGTTGTACTAGCTGCTTTTGCCGATGCAGCTAAACATGATGAAGAGAATTGTGGCGCTTGTGATGTTGTCATAGCGCAATGACCACAGTCGATTGTAATAGCTATTGTTTTGCTGACAGCGACGTGTGCCAATCATGATATGCGATCATGCCGTGTGATCGCATTTCTGCTGACCTAGCTAGTTGCATGAAGTGGCATGCTGTCGTAATTTGGCTAAATGTGATTGACCTGGGCGAAGGCTAGGAAGACAACTGTGGGAAGAAACTTATAATAACTTATATAGAATATTTTAGAAAATACAAAAAGTACATAATGCACTTAGTAAGGTAAAATTTGGTGTGTACATTAACGTTAAGCAGAAAATAAAATTTTCAAGAAATGTTTAAAACTGAGCGTGGCACTGCCCACTTTTGATTAAGTCAAATTTATAAATATTATTAATCATAAATCAAAAAACGTTCCAGATATAGAGGCGACAATTGGCACACAGATTTTCAGGAATACAGTTAAGGTTCACGCCCACTTTTAAACGACAGTTTTTGAATAGGATCACAGATATATTTAATAGGCAATAACTTTACGTACAATAGCTTTTCATCATTTCCGTGTGTCCGTGAACCAAGAAAGTCGTAAATATAAATTCTCGAAAATGGGCGTGGCCCCGGCCTTTTTATAGTGGGTTATTCCTCAAAACTGTTTTTCCATAACTCCGACAAAAATTGATCCGTCCAATCGAAACTTGGCGAAAGCGGTTGAGGGCCACGCACACTTTTTTAACATAGTTCTGAATTTTTTTCTTTTTATTTAAAACCCGATATTTCTATACCTATGCAAGCTATATCAATGAGATCTTGCAGGAAAATTCGACCGCAGAAACATTTTGTGGATTTTACGGAAGTAGGAGTGGCGCTGCCCAATTTTCAGCATACGAAAAAGTTCTGTTATTTTTAAAAGCAATTTCTTGTAATTTCAACTACATATTGCAATAAAAAATTTTCAGTTGGTTCTCAATAGTATGTAGTGTTGCGCAGAGAAAAAGACTTGCGCGTATTGTAATGATAGAATAGCAACTGGTATTACTTATCCGGCTCGAAGGACCATGTAAATTCGAGCGTGGTGCTAACTTGGAGCGGCGGTGGCTCAAAAGCACGGCGGTCGAATTTGTGCTCAAAATAGAAAAGAAAAAAGAAACGAGAATTCTCGTTATAAAAAATGTGGCCGTATATTTGTAAAAAATATAATTTTGAACAATTATTTTACCTTAATTATTGATGCGGGCGAAGAATCCTGGGCTGGCTGTGATGCGGTCGTGTCGACTGTCTCTGGAAAAGTAGACGGTTTTTCGATCGAGGACAACCGTTGAACCTGAAAATCATCCTCCGGTTTTAAGGGGAGGTGAACCCACACATGCACACCCCCATGCATGTATATGTGTGCTGACAAAACACGAATATGCATGCATGCCCACACAGGTGGGTGGGTTGGTGTGAGTGATTGGAAGGGCGCTAAAGTTACATTAGGGTGGCCCATTTTTTGAGACTTTAGGCATCTCGCCTAAACATGCCGGCCCCCTTGCGATACGCAACATCTTACCCCGCCCCAGGATTTTCCACCGCGCCTCCTCTTAAGCTAAGGACTTAAACTATCCTAGTGAGTGCCGGCTGGCGCTGTCCCAGTCGTCTGCCTCCGAAATGCCGTTTGAAGTTTGGCGGCTCCATCGTATCGCACCTAGAGCTAAGAGATAGGAGGAAGAAACTTTAGAAAATAATAACGCTGTATATTTCTTGCCAGGAAATTATATATATTATTTATTTTTTCTGTAACGAGAAAAGCTGGAAGTCTGTGGTAGCTGGCGCGGCTGAAGTGCCAGTCTACCGTCGAAGTGCGCGTTGATGCGTAGCTGGCGCGGCTGGGAGGCAAGTCTACGCTCGTCCGTAGGTGTGCGGCGATTGTCGCTGGCGCGGCAGAGTGGCCAGTCGACGTTTGCTGCTATTTCAGTGGGCGCGCGATGTAGCGTTCGCAGTTGCGCCGCTCGTGGGATAGCAGGGGTCGGAACGGCAGTGGGTCCGATACTCCCTGCGCCGGTCGGAACGGCCGTGGTTCCGATCTCGGCTCGGCGATTTCGTTGTACTCTGACGTCCAAGCGGTCTCCGACGCAGAGAAAAGAAACAAAAAAAAAAAATCCCCTTGAATATTTGTATGGACGCCCGTATGCGTGGGTGGCGAGCGACCTCGTTCGGAGTTTATAAATGCCATATAATGTGGCATTATTCTAATCTACGGTGAAATTTTATAATTACAATGCATATGATTCGTACATGGGAACTGGTTATTTTTTCCCACACGGCACGGTAGCGACAAGTTGATTACGTTGATCGGCTTGTATTTCGATTCGCCACTGGCCCTCATGCAGAGATTTATTCTTACTTGCCTAGGTAGCCGGCACCTATTTTTCTTTTAATTGGTTGTTCACTCTTATTTTTATCCGGAAAATAATTGGCGGTCTAGAATTGTAAACCAGGCTGATTGGTGGATATTTGCAATAATTTAACACTTCACAGATACACACAAATAGACAAATTAACAAATTTAAAAAAAATTGTTGCCGTCTAACCGGATAAAGGACAAACGGAATGACGTGCACAAGTGCGAAACATGCTTGGGATCGGTTGTGTAGGAATAGGCTTTTCGTTTGTAAGTCAGATGAAATTTCGAACTGCTTTATACAACTTTTTGAAATATCAAACCAAGAATTAGTAACAAATCCCACAAGCAAAATTGTAACTGTTTTAAATTCTGATTCACAATCAGATTTCACAACAACTCCGATTATTATACACATTTTACGTTGTTTAATTAGTACTTACAGGTATTACTTGTGTACATATGTGAACAAAAAAAAACGACTAGAGGATATTTTTGTAAACACATTCTTCATTTAAGTTGCGCCATTCGAGCCGTTGCTTATTTGCTTTTCACGTTGTTTAGCCATTGTATCAACTTTTAACCATTTTGCAGTTTGTTGCTGTTCACCAATAACCGACTTCGCCTTTTCTATAATCACAAATAGCTCACGTTTATTTGTACCTAATTGTGCACGAAGATATGTCAGCAAATCTGTCTCATCACCAATGCATTCTGGTTCACGCAATTTTGAATCTAAATTATAATATTTTCCCTCAATCCGACGTATTGCTATCCAATGACGTTTCTGTAGTGGCAATGTTACGAATGCAAATTTATAGTCTGAAGGCACTTTTAGTATGAAACCGACAATTGCATGCAAATGAATGTAGGACTAAGGTCATTACATATTTGATCCAATTGCTCTTTAGTAAAAGCTGGTTCACCTTGGAATAGATCATTGAGTTTGCCATGAGGTTGTTGCTATTGAGTACCTGAAAAGAAAGAAAACCATTAATATTTGCATACAAACTATATGTACATATATGTTCACACATTTTTTGGTTCCTAAGTAATTTGCGCTGCTACCGAATCGATACAGAGTTTCGGGCAGCGCTAATATATACTTACCAGCTATGATGCACTTATGCCCATGCGCCGGCCAGGCGATCTTCCACAGCCGCATCTCTATTGGTCCTTGGTACACCTGAAAAGAAAAGAAAAAATTAGGTTTAATACAATTTTTCAATAAAATGCATTTTTTCATTAAAATTTACAATTTTTACTTACCTTGCAGAGCTGCTGACCCACGCGTGCCGGAAACAAGAAAATTATGAATTGTTCCAATTCAATGAATTTTCTTTGTTTCTTTTTCACGACTTTGCAAGGCGTGAGTACGCACATATATGTATGTGTGCAAATACAAACCATCACGCCATGCGAGCGCTCATTTACTCGCAAAAAATTTGCTAGCATATGTATATATGTATATATGCATAATTTTACCATCACGTTAGTGATGCGCTATTTTGGTCACCGGGTACCGAAATCCCGATCTGCCAAAATCGGTACCATTAACTGCGGGATCAATAGGGTAACGAAATCTACGTTCGTACCTGATCGGCGAAGATCCCGCTTCTAGTGAAATAGGGAATAACCTATAAATAATAAATTTTCACACAAAAATTTGGAAAATTTTTTCGAACTACGAAAATTTTTTTGTTTGTTTTTGTTATTCATTTGTTGTCGGGGTTTTGTTTTTGTTTTGTTGTTTTCGGAGGGGGCAGGACTGTTTTGCCCACAAAACAACAAAAAATAAACCCTAACCGTCACCACATTCTCACTCTCTACCCAGTTCGGTGCCGAAACCAAGTACCGAAAAAAGCGAAAATGTCGCTGTGTGCACGGCACTGACGCCACTTATGACGGCGACCATGCAAGTAAGAATAAATCTCTGCATGAGGGCCAGTGGCGAATCGAAATACAAGGCGATCAACGTAAGCAACTTGTCGCTACCGTGCCGTGTGGGAAAAAATAACCAGTTCCCATGTACGAATCATATGCATTGTAATTCTAAAATTTCACCGTAGATTAGAATAATGCCACATTATATGGCATTTATAAACTCCGAACGAGGTCGCTCGCCACCCACGCATACGGGCGTCCATACAAATATTCAAGGGGATTTTTTTTTTTTGTTTCTTTTCTCTGCGTCGGAGACCGCTTGGACGTCAGAGTACAACGAAATCGCCGAGCCGAGATCGGAACCACGGCCGTTCCGACCGGCGCAGGGAGTATCGGACCCACTGCCGTTCCGACCCCTGCTATCCCACGAGCGGCGCAACTGCGAACGCTACATCGCGCGCCCACTGAAATAGCAGCAAACGTCGACTGGCCACTCTGCCGCGCCAGCGACAATCGCCGCACACCTACGGACGAGCGTAGACTTGCCTCCCAGCCGCGCCAGCTACGCATCAACGCGCACTTCGACGGTAGACTGGCACTTCAGCCGCGCCAGTTACCACAGACTTCCAGCTTTTCTCGTTACAGAAAAAATAAATAATATATATAATTTCCTGGCAAGAAATATACAGCGTTATTATTTTCTAAAGTTTCTTCCTCCTATCTCTTAGCTCTAGGTGCGATACGATGGAGCCGCCAAACTTCAAACGGCATTTCGGAGGCAGACGACTGGGACAGCGCCAGCCGGCACTCACTAGGATAGTTTAAGTCCTTAGCTTAAGAGGAGGCGCGGTGGAAAATCCTGGGGCGGGGTAAGATGTTGCGTATCGCAAGGGGGCCGGCATGTTTAGGCGAGATGCCTAAAGTCTCAAAAAATGGGCCACCCTAATGTAACTTTAGCGCCCTTCCAATCACTCACACCAACCCACCCACCTGTGTGGGCATGCATGCATATTCGTGTTTTGTCAGCACACATATACATGCATGGGGGTGTGCATGTGTGGGTTCACCTCCCCTTAAAACCGGAGGATGATTTTCAGGTTCAACGGTTGTCCTCGATCGAAAAACCGTCTACTTTTCCAGAGACAGTCGACACGACCGCATCACAGCCAGCCCAGGATTCTTCGCCCGCATCAATAATTAAGGTAAAATAATTGTTCAAAATTATATTTTTTACAAATATACGGCCACATTTTTTATAACGAGAATTCTCGTTTCTTTTTTCTTTTCTATTTTGAGCACAAATTCGACCGCCGTGCTTTTGAGCCACCGCCGCTCCAAGTTAGCACCACGCTCGAATTTACATGTGGTCCTTCGAGCCGGCATATGTGGCAACTATAGTATAGTACGTATTCAAATTATTAAATTTTCATTAGGCCCAACTTATCATATTTGCCAACTGGGACACCATTAGTAAGACCATCTGCTAACATTCCCACAACAGCCAGTTCTATCGTACCGGGTTGACCCGGGTGTTTTTACCCGCCCCAGGGCTGTTATTTCAGTGTAACCCTGTCCAATCTGTCCCGTCCCACCCTTAAATTGTCATCCTCGGAGCAAACCCTTACAGCTGGGTTGCTCCATTGTCTCTTGTTACAGGCTGGGGTCGAACACAACCCTGGCCCAATAGATTGCGTCTGCTGCATTGGACTGAAAGAAAATGTATATAAAACGGTCGCATTCGGTTCAATGCGCCAAGTGTAAGAGATGGCTACATAAATCTGGATGCTCAGGGCTTAACCCTGCCATCCACAGACCCCGTACTTTCTTTATTACTTTCAAGCAACCATGCTGTACACGCCTAAGGGCGTCCCGCGTTACTCGCCGCCGGTTGCGAAATTACTTCGAGACCTGGAAGAGACACCGCTCCCTGCCGGCCTTAGAAGGTGGACCGCTAATTACCTCAATGCTCGACAGCCATCAGTCAAATTCAGGAACAAGAAATATAGGCCACGAAGAATAAAACAAGGGGTGCTGCAAGGTGGTGCTCTCTCCCCTTTTGTTTAATGTCTATATTTCGAGACTTTCCGCCCACCAGAGGAAGTCTCCATTGTTTCCTACGCTGACGACTGCACGATAATGGCCTCGGGAAAGGGTCTCTCCATTGACGAACTCTGTACTAGAATCAACGGTTACCTCTGTGACCTTTCCAACTTCTTTACCGAGCGAAATCTGACCCTATCTCCGACTAAATCGACGGAGACCCTGTTTACGACCTGTAATGCGCAGATGGGGCAAGAGTTAAATGTCCACGTAGACGAAGTACCTCTACCTACTGTCAACCACCCGAAAATCTTGGGTGTGACGTTTGACAACGGCCTCACCTTCGCTGGTCATGCCACCGCAATATATTCAAGGGTACAGAGTCGCAATAACATCCTCAAGTCACTGGCCGGCAGTACTTGGGGAAAAGACAAAGAAACATTGCTTGTCGGCTATTGGCCGACCGGTTATTGACTACGCTACGCCCATATAGTCGCCCAGCCTTGCTGACACCAATTGGAGGCAATTGAAAGTCTGCCAAAACACCGCCATCAAAACTGCTACGGGATGTCTGCTTATGTCATCTGAGTCTCACCTCCATCAACAGGCAAAATTACTCAATGTTCAAGAGCACGCGGAACTCTTGAGTAGACAGTTCCTTCTGAACTGTCATATACCCAGTCAATCAAATCGACATCTATTGGATGTAGCCCCGCCCCCCAGAGACATAAGGAGACATCTTGGTAGGCAGTAAGGTGAGATCCCGCACGACCTCTCTTTGCCGTTTGATCTGGGGAACCATAGAGGGCTTTAAATGACCTCCACACCGAATAGGTAGACAGATCCCTCAGATCCCTGCCTGTGAATCCCGTTATCACTACTCAGCCACCTGAATTGGCTGAAGTGTACTTCCGAGGGAGACTAGAGCACTGTTAACAACAAAAACAACCATCTGCTAACATCTCTGCAGTAAATACATATGTACTCAAGTTTGATTGAACCTTCTTCTATCTTCTCACGGGTAAAATTTAATTTTATGTCCATATGTTTTGTGAGTGGTGAAAAATTATTATTGCGAACAATATGAATGGCTCTTTTGTTGTCGCAATACAATGTTGTAACTTCATTGCAACTAGGGACAAGTTCAGCCCTTAGCCGCCTCAACTACATTAGTTTCTTTATTGCTCCTACGATTGACCACAGGCAGGCTTCGATAGAGGAAAGCGCTACCGTCCGTTGTAGTTGACCATGAAACTGCCCCACCTTGCATGGTGAAGACATAAACAGAAGTCGAACGTCTCTCATCGACGTCTGCTGCCCAATCGGAGTTGCAATAACCAACAGGGCCTTCACTGTTGTGAGTGTATCCTATGCCTGGCAATGTACTCGGATTGATCAATTGTGTAAGTTTTATTTAACTCATTCCGATGAATGCGCATGCCTAAAACAGATGACGCCATTCCCATGTCTTTCATTTTAAGTTTCAACGATAACTCCGTATTTATTTTCTGAGGCGCTTTTTCATCGTTCACGTCGTCGATATAAACTCGTAGGGCAACATACACCATGCGATTCTTAAAGTATATACATTGATCAACTTCGCTGCGCTTAAGATCAATATTGACTAAAACTGCGTTAAGTTGCTCGTTTCAGACACGACTTGCTTGTTTCAGCCCATATATCGACTTGACCAGATAACACACTCTACCAGTGCCATCTTTGAAACCTTCGGGTGGCTTCATGTACACCTCCTCCTGTAACTCACCATTTAGAAAGGCAGTGACAACATCTAACTGGTGTACATAAAGATCGTATTTGTCAGCCATAGCAAACAGAAACCTTATTGATGTATATCGAACAACAGGTGCAAACGTTTTTATGCAATCAACCCCTTTTTTCTGTGAGAAACTTTTGACTACGAGTCTTGCATTTCATCGTACAAGTGAACCGTTAGCGTCGCGTTTCGTTTTGTAAACCCACTTTGATGCTACAGCCGTTTTAAGCGCTGGTAGAGTTGTAAAATACCAAGTTTTATACGATTTAAGCGACGTTATTTATTCGTTCGCTGTCAAGTTCCTTGAAATCCAACACTTCCTTTTCTACATTACCCTCTGAATTGTTGCAGTCACGTAACACATCATCGCCTTCAAAATTGTTGTTGCCGCACGAATCATAGCCCTTCAGATTGTTGTCACACAACACATCAAAGCCATCAAGGCCTAACACTAAATTGCGATTGCTCGAGTTTGCGGTATTATTTAAATATTCAATACAACTTACGATCTGAATTCCTATACAAACGATAGGCCTTTGCTTCGTCTCTATAGCTCGAGGTTTTTTCTTTTCTGTTTCGGTATATGCACCAGTGCAGTACATCCAAATATACGTAAATTTTTCATGTTAGGCTTGACACCTGACCATAGCTCCTCAGGGCTCTTTCTGCTTCCACGACATGGGACACGGTTAATTATGTATGCATATATGGCCGAAGAATTTTAATTTTGCGGGCACACTGATATTCGACAAGGCTTTTAAAATTCTTGAACTTTTCAAACATCAGATTTTCTCAAAATGGAAACACTTTTCTCGAATATTCATCGGTAAATAATAGTAAATAGCTCGCACCACTAAAATAGTTTGTATTAAACGGACCCATCACGTCAAAGTGTATCAAATCCAGTTAATTTTTGGCACACTCTCCAAGCTCCTTACTAATTTTCCGCGTTTGTTTACCCTTTGCGCATGCAATGCGCCAGTATAATTTACTCCAATCGTAGACTTTTTTACATTGTTTACATTTTTGCTGCAAATATGCCCGAGCCTGGGATGCTACAGTTTGTAACTTTTAACTGCTGTCACCACAAATCATTTTCTACGTGAGCTGTTGCAATTAGCTTTCCGCATTGGTAGAATATTTTGCAATTGTCACCAGCAAAACACAACTTTTTTTCCTTTATTAGTCATTTGTCTTACTGACAATAAATCTGCGCATAAATTTGGCACATATTCTACATTCTATACATTTGTGCTTTGTTTGTTTTTCTTTCCATTCAAAACAAGTTTAATGTTCCCTATGCTTTCCATTTTAACTTTCTCTTTATTAGCAAATATGACTTCTTTATGTTGTGATTGCTTTTCGTCCACAAGCAAGTTACGATTATTTGTCAAATGCGAAGTGGCACCCGAATCTATGTATCACACATTCTCATTATGCTGCAAATGCATGCACGCCAGCTTCCGTCACCTTCCAGCAATTTTTGGTGCCCAGGTACGACTTCGCGTGCCGCTTCCCAACATCAAAACTTTCTAGGCCACGTAGCCGCTCAAACGGAAAACTCAGAACACAGACTGCCATTTTAAAATTACTGCAAAAGGCCCATAACCTGTTTAGCAGAGTGTAAATTCGAGCGAGGTGCTAACTTGGAGCGGCGGTGGCTCAAAAGCACGGCGGTCGAATTTGTGCTCGGAAATAGAAATAAATAAAAAACGAGAATTCTCGTGTTAACAAATTGGCAGTTTATTGTGTAAAAAGAAAAACTGTAATTACAAATGAGTTTTACCTTGAGTTAATTCTTGATGACGTTGGTTGAAAATCCTGGGGTGGCCGTGATGTCGTCGTGTCGTCTGTCTCTGAAAAAGTAGACGGTTTTGCAATCGAGGACAACCGTTGAACCTGAAAATTATCCTCCGGTTTTAAGGGGAGGTGACCCACACATGCACACCCCATGCATGTATATGTGTGCTGACAAAACACGAATATGCATGCATGCCCACACAGGCGGGTGGGTGGGTGTGAGTGATTGGAAGGGCGCTAAAGTTACATTAGGGTGCCACATTTTTTAAGACTTTAGGCATCTCGCCTAAACATGCCGGCCCCCTTGCGATCCGCAACATCTTACCCCGCCACAGGATTTCCCACCACGCATCCTCTTAAGCTAAGGACTTAAACTAGGATGGTGAGTGCCGGCTGGCGCTGTCACAGCTCCGAACTGCCTCCCGACGTTTGAGGTTTGGTCTCTGGTGGCTCCATCGTTTCGTACCTAGAGCTAAGAGATAGGAGGAAGAGACTTTAAAAAAATAAGAACGCTGTATATTTCTTGCCAGGAAATTATTTGTATTATTTATTTTAAATAAAACAAGAAGGAAAAAAATACAAAAAAAATGTTATTTTATGCTTACATCTAACCTTACATGCTAACGGCTCCCGATAGCACAAATCCTAAAATAGTGCTTTGGGCAAGCAGTGGCCCAAACGACGGTGGAAGAGTGCCCGCTGTTATGACGTCGGCATAGACGTCCCCACCTAGTACGAGGTGGATCGGCATTGAGATTAAAAACTGCGGATCAGCCAGCCGAATATGCTCATAAGGAGCGGCAACTCGGGCGTCGACGTTCTGGGCTGGGCTGATCCGCGGCAAATTGGACACGCATAACGCGTGCGCCGTTATACTTTTCGGGTTTCCATGTTTCCCGCGGACTCGGAGGAAGCAGCCACGTTCTCCGCCCGAGTGGGTCGTATGCAGCCCTAACTCTTCCGCCAAGCTACGATCGATCACTGTGCGGGGGGAGCAGGCATCCCCCACCGACTTCCAGCTTCACAATCGCAGTAGGCGAAAGAGTGGTCATGGGGCGCAACGGAGGGCCCACCTGGGAAAGGACACGGCTGAGACCGTCGCGGAAGCCGGAAACCCGTGGTAGCTGGCGCGGCTGAACGGCCAGTCTACCGTCGAAATTCGCGTTGATGCATAGCTGGCGTGGCTGGGAGGCCAGTCTACGCTCGTCTGTATTTGGGCGGCGATTATTCGTGCGAAGTCGCTGGCGCGGCTGAGTGGCCAGTCGACGTTTGCCGCTATGTCGGTGGGCGCGTCGTGGGGTCCGGTTGGATGTGTTGCTGTGATGTCCGGCATCACTGGTGTAGCGTTGTGGTGAGCGCGGGGTATGCCGTTGGAAGGCGCGCCGCTCGTGGGCTAGAAGGGGCCGGAACGGCAGTGAGTCCGATACCCCTTATGCCGATACCCCTTATGTACCGGCTCGGTGATCTCGCCTTCTGGCGACCAAGCTGTCTCCGATGCATGGAGGGACAGCATCTCCTCCTCCATCGCGTCCAATGTAGCTGCTTCCAGTTCGGCCTCTTCTACTTGTTGGGCCCATCTTTTATAGTTCGTAGGCGCGCGTGCTTGATCGTCCATGGGCGTGTGTTGTGGGTCGTCCATAGGCAGATGGAGGGTGGTGTGGTGTTTTCCACCACATCGTCGGCACCTGACGTCGCTTGTGCAGTCCCTGGCAATATGGACCATCGACAAACAGTTGTCGCAGTAGCCCGCCCGGATAACCTCCTTGAGGCGCTGCAGAGGTTCCATCCCCTGGTATCGGGTGCACGCATGCAGTGGCTGGCTATCGCCACACAGCGGGCATGGCTTTGGGTACCGGGCGGCTAGGCGTTCGGCCCTCTTGCGCAAGGATGCGTAGCGAGTCATACTGCATATGACCGAAAAAGAAAGAAAGAAACAAAAAAAATCCCCTTGAATATTTGTATATTTGTATGGACGCCCCTATACGTGGGTGGCGAGCGACCTCGTTCGAAGTTTATAAATGCCATATAATGTGGCATTATTCTGATATATGGTGAAATTTTAGAATTACAGTGCATATTATTCGTACATGGGAATTGGTTATTTTTTTCCCACACGGCACGGTAGCGACAAGTTGATTGCGTTGATCACCTTGTATTTCGATTCGCCACTGGCCCTCAAGCAGAGATTTATTCTTACTTGCATGGTCGCCGTAATAAGTGGCGTTAGTGCCGTGCACACAGCGACATTTTCGCTTTTTTCGGTACTTGGTTTCGGTACCGAACTGGGCAGAGAGTGAGAATGTGGTAAATGTTCGGGTTTTCTTGTTTTGTGGGCAAAACAGTCCTGCCCCTCCGAAAACGAACAAAACCCAAGACGTATCGAGCCGCATTAGTCTTGAATTTTAACATAATCGGCATCTTCGCCGGTCGGGTACGAACGTAGATTTCGTTACCCTATTGATTCCGCAGTGAATGGTACCGATTTTGGCAGATCGGAATTTCGGTACCCGCTGACTCAAATATAGCATCACTAGCGTGATGGTAAAATTATGCATATATACATATGCGTAACTGAGAGCTCGCATGGCGTGATGGTTGAATTTTTTGCACACATACATATATGTGCGTACTCACGCCTTGCAAAATCGTGAAAAAGAAACAAAGAAAATTCATTGAATTGGAACAATTCATGATTTTCTTGTTTCCGGCACGCGAGTTATGTATAATGCCAATAACGCCCCAACTACCATTAATTCGTCAACTTATGTAAGTGCAGACTCAGCACCAGACGATATCGACAAATTCATATTAAGTATAACAAAATAAGTAAAAGTAACTTCCGGTCCAATAATTAATAAATAAAATGTAGAGTCAACAACAATTAATATTGCCCAATTCTTGTTAACTATAATGCAACTAAATAGCAAACAACATCTGGCCCAATACAAAATTATAGCTAGACTAAGCATTGCAAATTTAAGTAAACAATTCACGTTAATTAGTAATAAGCACTTTTACCATTGTTCATTTACACTTTCTTTTGATATTGAATAAAGAAAAGAGTTCAGTTTGGATTTGAGTCTCTCCAGAATAAGTTCATTCGTTTTCAATTGTCTTAAGTCTTTTTTAAAAATTCGCCCCTTGCTCTCCACGACAAGTTTGGCGCAGTCTTTAGTCCTTTAACTAATAAGAAAAGGATCTACGAACAATTTCAAAAAAAAAACCAAAAAAAGAGAGTGTCAGCTAGTGAAACAGTGACTACCAACAGCTATCCACAAAAACTGAAACCAACTCTAAAAAAAAAAAGTGGTAGTACACTTACTGACAGTGATTATAAAACTGCTATCCACAAACAAATTCTACAAAAAAGTGGCAGTGCAGTGGCATAATATTGAATTATAGCCACCACCCATAATCGTATAAATTTGAAATTGAAAATAAAGTGGCAGTGCAGTGGCTTAATACCAAATTTAAGCCGCCACCCACAAAGTAAGAGGCAAAATTACATCAAGAAGACAGCAAGAATTTGATACGAGGAGAATGGCACAGGACCAACCTCAAATTCCGCCTTTAGAATTGGTAGAAGAGCTCGCCAGGAGGGAGCAACAATTAGAACAGCTGAGAAACGCCTATATTGAGTTACAACGCAGACAAACTCCTGATTACAACAGGACAGATCGCCTATTCAAAAACATAGCCCAATTGCCAATCTTCACAGGATACGGAGCTGTATCAGTTAACTCATTTTTCAGCAGTAGTGAGTACCTACTGTCTACAATAACAGACGATGACTTAATGAAAGAAGCAACAAGAATGATATTCTACAAGGTGGTACAAAAAGAAGCGAAAAATGCAATAATAAACATCCCACAACCAGATGACTGGAGGTGCATAAAGGAAACTCTGAAGATGCGGTTCAAACCAGACACGGAGCCACAAGAGATCTATAGAAAATTACGTCACTGAGGGTAAACTCGGTAAGTGAATTAGCGATAGAGATCCAAAAAATTAAGTACAAGTCAGATGAGTTGATTGTTTATTATAGGGGAGGTCAGGGCACTGATCTTACAAACATAGATAGTTTACTAGTAAACACAACAAAAGAAATGACACAAGGGACCCTATTGGACAAAATCTATGAGTGTAGGGATCTAGGCCAAATCATATCAATCATGAACCAAAGAAGATTCGAGGATACTTGCATAAGGCCAGAATACCGAAAAATAAATAGAAGGGAAGAAAAACCACACTATAGAGAATGGCCAAAGAGAAATCAAAATACTGACTATAGGAATTACAATCAAACCCCACAGTTCAATGGCAAAAATATGGAACAAAATTCAGGTAATGTTAGGCAGAATCAAGCATACTTTAATAGGACAGGTAACTCAGGGCAAGTGAAGCAAAATCAACAAAATGCATATCAGAATAGAGAAAATATGTCATTACAAAGGAGGCAGAGTCCTCAATATAATTACCAAAATAAAGGGTATCAAAATAATTCAGGTCAATACCATAGGGGCCCACAAGAGGTAGGACACCCTAGGCCAAATTCCGGCCAAAATCGCTGGAATCAACCTAGGCAAGACCGTGCGGAGCCTATGGAGGTTGATAATTTAGAAAAAATTGAAAGAAAAAAAAGAATTCAATAATTGTGAATGTTATAAAAAAGAAAGAAAAGAAGAAGTAAATAATTGCGAATATTATGAAAAAGAAAGAAATCAGGAAGATTTGAATAATTATGAATATTATGAAAAGGAGGTTAATCAAATTAAAAATGCAGATGAGCAGAATTTTTTCGAGGGACCAGCTCGGACTGTATTCCCACCATAACACTCAGGTTTCGAAAAAATTAATATAAAGCTCTAATTGACACAGGAGCAAGTATGAGCCTAATAGATAGCAGTATAAAGGATTTTGAAAAAGTTTTATTAAAGAAACCGATTGCGTTTAGCACAATAACGAAAAATTATGTAATTAAATATGAAGTGCTGACAGAAGCACCTAGGGAATTTAACCTACCAAATTATGCAAAAAGTAAATGGAAAGTAACTTCATTAAAAGGAAGAAAATATAACTTTATTATAGGAATTGATTTATTGAATTGTTTTAATACAACAATTAATTTAGTAGATGGATGTATAATACTTAATGAAAAGATTACTTTTTTTGAAAGCAATCCATATACTAATCTTGAAATTCAGACCTTAGAAGCAAAAGATTTTGATTGGAGCAGAATAAATCTTGAACATTTAAACAAAGAAGAAAAAGAAGAGATAGGAAAAATTATAAAAAGATTCAAAAACTTATTTTTTAAGGAAGGTGATCAGTTAACAAACACAACGAAGGTTGTACATGAAATCAGGACTACGACAGAGGAACAAATTAACAGCAAATTATTCAGATATCCCCCTCAACATGAAGCAGAGGTTAGAAAACAAATAAAGGAAATGGAAGAACAAGGGATTATTAGAAAAAGTCGTTCACGATACTCTAGCCCATTAATTGTTGTACCCAAAAAGATGGATAATTCAGGAGAACGAAAATACAGGATTGTCATAGATTACAGAAAGTTGAGCGAAGTAACCATAGACCACAAATATCCACTTCCCAACATTGAGTCAATTCTAGACAAGTTAGGAAAAGCCTAATATTTTACAACACTAGACTTAGCAAAGGGCTATCATCAAATCCTAATACGAGAACAAGATAGGGAAAAGACGGCATTCGCCACACCACATGGCCTATATGAATTTATTAGAATGCCATTCGGACTGAAAAACGCACCTGCAACATTCCAGAGACTGATGAACGAAACTTTACGTGACTTTATTAATAAAACATGCGTAGTATATCTTGATGACATCTTAATTTTTAGTACATCCCTACAAGAACATGTTCAAACAATAACGGAAATTTTGAAAGTCCTAGAAAAGGCTAATTTAAAAGTGCAAATAGACAAATGTAATTTTATGAAAAAGGAGACGGAATTCTTGGGACATATTTTGACAGAGGAAGGACTAAAACCGAACCCTGATAAAATTAAAGTAATAGAAACGTTAAAATTGCCGAAAACAGAAAAACAAATAAAAAGTTTCTTAGGTATTACAGGTTATTATCGAAAGTTTATTAAAGATTATGCAAAGATAGCCCAACCTATAACGAAATATTTGAAAAAAAATGTGAAAATTAATTTAAAGGACCCAACTTATATAGAGGCATTCGAAAAACTAAACATTTTAATTAGTACCCACCCAGTTTTGCGATACCCTAACTTTGACAAACCATTTACATTAACAACTGACGATTCAAACTATGCATTAGGCGCCGTATTATCACAAGAAGGACACCCAGTGTGTTTCATTTCAAGGACGCTTAATAACCACGAGAAAAACTACTCCGCAACGGACAAAGAATTTTTAGCCATTATATGGACTGTGAACTACTTGAGACCATATCTATACGGAAAAAAGTTTACAATTTTAACTGATCACCAACCAATAAAATTTCTTCATACCAAATATAAAGGAAAGGATATGTCACCAAGACATCAAAGATGGCTTCTAAAGTTAGGAGAATACGATTTCATAATAGAGTATCTGAAAGGGAAAGAAAACCAAGAAGCAGATTTTTTAAGTAGACTAGAAAATAATACAGATAACGCGGAAGAAGGAAATTTTAATGAAAAGTTTAACAAAATTACTGTTTTAAATCAAAATTATTTACAATCAGGTATAAATGAAGAAAATAATTTAGAAGATAACGAAACAATAGCAACAATGCATTCAGCAGAAGAAAACCTTCAGGACCATTTTTTTATTAAAGAGGAAATTGTAAATAAGTATAAAACACAAATAATTTTGACCAATAATAAAATAGAAGAATTTAAATGTTTACATGGAAAAAAAATAATTTTTATAGCAGAAAGCGATTTCGATAGATTAGGAGAAATATTCCGAAATTATATCACAAAAGGGATTATAGGCATATACTCCGAAATTTCTGAGCATAGCTACAATATAGTGCAAGAAAAACTAGTTTCAATGTTTTCCAATGATTCAAATATAAAATTTTTCAAGTGCACAATGAGAGCACAGGATTTAGAAACGGAAGTAGAAGCAGTAAAACAAATATCGCTATATCACGTTAGAGAAAGCCTTCATTCAGGTATACAACAAACATACAACCAAATAAAAAATAAAATATATTATCCCAAACTATTGGAACTTATCCAAATAGTAATTAACCAATGCGACATATGTCAGGAAGTAAAATACGATAGAAATCCAGTTAAACCAAAGTTTAATCTCACTGAAACTCCAACAAAAAGAAAATGACATTATTCATGTAGACACTTACGTTATAAAAGGGCATCATTTTTTAACAGTCATAGATAAATTTTCCAAATTTGGTGCAGCGTACCCACTAAATGATAGAAATCATGTAACGATTATTGAACAACTGGAAGACCACTTTTCTAAATTAGGGAAACCAAGGAAAATAGTAGCGGATAATAAATTTAAAACTTTGAGTATAAAAGAATTTCTGGACAATGAAAATGTCGAAATTCATTTAACAAAACCAAACAGTCATACAGGAAATTCCGATATAGAAAGGTTCCATAATACAATAGCAGAAAAATTTAGAATTTTATACAAATTGAATAAAGAATTAACAGTAAAACAACTTATGCATAAAGCTATCAGAAATTATAATGATAGGTTTCATTCCACGATAAAATGCACACCAAACGAAGTACAGATGAATAAAGTAGATCAGGATTTAGTAAAGAAAAACCTACTATCAGTCAAAAAGAAAAATATTGCTAGAGTCAATGAAAAAAGGGAAAACTATGTCGAAAAAAGGAAAGAGGGATTTATTAAAAACTACAAAGCGGTTAGACATAAGGAGCAACCCAGATATTAATGATCCTCACGCTGTTGATGGCAATGTGGATACCTCAAACTAAAGCGAATTTAAATGTGACCAAAATACAGGACGAAAACGGATTTACGGATATTCAGATAAAAGAAGAACAAATTGTTAAGGACACGGAAATAGTAATACATAGAATAAACGTGAGTAAAATAGAAGATATATTAACTGTTTTATTTTGTTTTGTTGTTTTTCCGACAGGGTGAATGATTGATGTATATTGGAACGATTTTTCGTCAATATTGTATTAATGAAATCAAATTTTAAAGACTTATTGCAAATAGAATTATTAGACGTTAGAAATAAATTATTAACTTTAATACCCAGAAGAAACAGACCGAGACGTGGACTAATTAACGGTGTAGGTACTTTATCCAAATGGATATTTGGTACGATGGACGAAGAGGACAGGCAAAACATACAAAACCATCTTACTCAAACAAACGACAAAATTAGTAAACAAATACAAATTAATGATTATTTTGAAAATTCATTTGAACAATTACATAAAACGATAAGTAGCGATAGGAATAAGCTAGAGCAAGAATTCAATGCCATAAGTAAGTGGGCTAATGAAGAAGAAGAAAGAAGTTTATATTTGGAACAATTAATTAAAATTCAACTATTAAAAAGTAAAATTGAACACATTCAAGACAACATAGTAGCATCAAAGTACAATATCTTGCACCCTAATATTTTGACGAGCGAGGAAATAATAAAATACGATATTGATTATACAAAGTTAAAGTACATGCAATTAGGAACAGCTCTCTTTAATAACACATATGTAATATTTGGAATCAAAGTACCAACAAATTTTGTAAATGTTAAAGTTAGATACATCATCCCAATACCCAATAAAGAGCATAATGAAATAGATTCAAACATTGAAAAAATATTTGAATATAATAGCAAAATGTATAGATTTGAAGAAAATAAGCAATTAAAAACTATGAAACAAGCAACAAATTGTGTAATAAAGAATTCATGTCAAACAATCAAAAATAAAGAGCTGGAAATTATAGAATTAGATATAGATAAAATAATTGTAAAAAACGCAGAGAATCTATTAATAAATCAAACATGTACGGAAGATGAAATATTAATAAATGATAATAATTTGATAATATACACGAATTGTTCAATTAAAATCAAAGATTACTACTTTTTAAATTCTATTGAAGATTCACAAGAAAATATTGTAAGCATGAAATATGAAATAAATACAAATTTTTCAAAAAAAATTACATTTGATGAAGTAGTAGAAGAAAGCAAAATAAATGTCAAAAGAATTTTTAATCTAAAATATCATAGTAAAATATCTTATATATGCAACGTAGCAATTTTTTTTCTCATAATAACTCTAATATCGATTATTGTACTTAAACACAGATATATAAAAATTCAATTAAACAGTAGAATCCAGGAGAATTCTAATCTAAAAGGGGGAGTAGTTATGTATAATGCCAATAGCCCCCCAACTACCATTAATTCGTCAACTTATGTAAGTGCAGACTCAGCACCAGACGATATCGGCAAATTCATATTAAGTATAACAAAATAAGTAAAAGTAACTTCCGGTTCAATAATTAATAAATAAAATGTAGAGTCAACAACAATTAATATTGCCCAATTCTTGTTAACTATAATGCAACTAAATAGCAAACAACATCCGGCCCAATACAAAATTATAGCTAGACTAAGGCCCGGTTTCACCAACTCGACTTAACTTAGTTAAGTAGCGATTTTCACTTTTTCAGTTTCACCACGTAACTTAGCTAAGTCACAACTTAGTCAACTTGCCAGCTGACTTATTCTCGACTAAGCAGTGTTGCTGTGGTTCAAAACCTAAATGTCAGTAATGTTGCTAATTTGTTTTGTGCAACGCCCCAGTCGGAAACTTCACCATGCTTGACTTTAACAGGGTAAGCGTAGATGCATGTGAACGCTTGTTTTCTAGCATGCAACCATTACGAAACTATCGTTTTCAATTAAGCGCTAATTTTAGAACCTTCCAACTAAAGAGAAATGGGTGTAAGATCAATGCATTCCTTCTTGTATGGCCATAAATGCCCATTTCGCACTGGGGTATTGGGATGCGTAGAGTTGTCTGGTATGAAAAAATACTAATATGAATAAAACAGCTGATCGGGTTGTTGTGTTCAAAATTATTTAAGTCGCTCAGTTGGTGAAACCCAAAATTAAGTTAGTCTCGAATCTGTGCTAACTTAAGTCACGACTTAGTTTTAGTCTTAGTCGCGTTGGTGAAACCGGCCCTAAGCGTTGCAAATTTAAGTAAACAATTCACGTTAATTAGTAATAAGCACTTTTACCATTGTTCATTTACACTTTCTTTTGATATTGAATAAAGAAAATAGTTCAGTTTGGATTTGAGTCTCTCCAGAATAAGTTCATTCGTTTTCAATTGTCTTAAGTCTTTTTTAAAAATTCGCCCCTTGCTCTCCACGACAAGTTTCGCGTGGGTCAGCAGCTCAGCAAGGTAAGTAAAAATTGTAAATTTTAATTGTAAAATGTATTAAATCAAATTTTTTCTTTTATTTTCAGGTGCACATGGACAAATGGAGATGCGGCTGTAGAAGATCGCCTGGCCGGCGCATGGGCATAAGTGCAACATAGCTGGTAAGTATATATATTAGCGCTGCCCGAAATTCTGTATCGGTTCGGTAGCAGCGCAAATTACTTAGGAACAAGAAAAATGTGTCTCACACGCTGTGGCCGGCGCATGCTTTGAGACACATTTTGTATGTATATGCATATATGTACATATAGTTCTATGCAAATTCTAATAATTTTCTTTCTTTTCAGGTGTTCAATTTTCGCTAGCTTCTTAGCAGCAACTCTTTACTGCCTGGAAATTTTTACATTATCAAATAAGAATATTGATTTGTTCATATCGGAAAAAGGCGATGTGTGAAGTAAATATGTACTTACAAAATCAATTTCCATTTGATACTGGGTTGAATTCGGGGGAAAGTTTGTGTGCATTAACTGAATTATGCTTGGGTAAAAAGTTGGACAAGTCAAATCAATGTTCAAATTGGGCTAATCGACCATTGCGTTGCGATCAAATCGTGTATGCGGCTTCGGACGCGCATTGCTTATTACAAGTATACAAAGTACTTTGCGAAATTCTTGCACTTAGTTTCGTTTAACAAGGCGTGCTAAAACAAGTTTTACCGAGGGTGAGAAATAAGTGATGTCCATTAGTGAGCTTTAGTCAACAAGCAACCTGTGATGTGGTTATAACTTTTTTCCTTTTCTTTACACAAACTATAGCTCGTGATGTGAAAGCGCAAGGTGGCTGATTGAAACCGTCGACATACCTTTATAGGTACCAAGGAGAGTGATGTAAAATATTTGAAGTGCAGCATAAACATACCCAAGATAAATAAAGTGAGTTTAAATGGTCAATATAAATGATGCAAAAATTCTGTGATTGAAATATATGCGTTAGTGGTTAATTTTGGCCTTATGTTATGAAATATGCGGTTTATTTTGTTCTCCTACAAGTTTGGCCAGCCGTTTATTATAGGATACACCAGCATAACGTGTGATATTAAGCTGCTTTCGCAATGATAAACGTATTTTGTAGGCAATTTGTGTACCCACAGATAAACGCTGCGTACAACCACAATCACAACTTGATAGCAGATCACCATTTTCGTGATACACATGACCTTCGATTTGTGGCAATATACCAGAGGCAATGGTGGTTGCAGCTTCCATATTCTTGTATTCATTTTTCTCAGTTCGACTTTTTACTTGCGCTGAAATAAAAAATTTTCATTGAAACCTAATTTTTCACAAATGGTGTAAATTTTAAGAGTGCATCAAATATACGTTGCGACATTTGTCGATACGGTGTTAAATCTTCACCATTGACCAAAGTCATTGTGTGACATTGACGCTGTGCATCCTCAACAAGCATCATTTTCCTCACGCGCTACACAATTGCAGGTGACAACGCAACTTTTCTGTTGTATACCAAGTGAGCATGCACGCAAAGTAGGGTCGCGTATCTCTTCGACTTGGGCATGGAAGCAGTCTATGTCTAAGTGAATGATGGTACGCTGATGTGGCTCACTGCGATTAAGAATGTTCGAAAACTCCATGTCCTTTTATGTATTGTTGCAGCAGATAGAATAAATGGACATTAAATTGTAGTTGGTTGGCGCACCACTGTAATATAAAGAACAGTGTTTGAGTCGCGCTTTAAAAAAATAACCCTTAGTCGGTCCCAAACCGGCTATGCGGTCCGCAGTATTTCTGCGCAGAACACACCTTTTGCACCGTTCGGTACACCCTAATCTGTGATTACAACAACCACATAAATGACAGAAAATTTCCAACTTTGGTTGAAAATATCTCTTCACTGAGACAAAAACTCGAAATTCCGCTTCCGGATTATTGTTACCGAGGTCAAAACGCGTCTTTTGATACCTTTCCCGATAATTTCGGACGTGTTTTAGTAGTTGTCTCCTAAAGGTAACAATTACCGACTTTCTAAACTCACTGATTGCGTAGCTTCCAAACAATCGGTAAATGTTTTTCAAAACAATTTAAAGCAAACTTGCTACAATAAGCGATATGTAGGCTTTTTCAGTTTTAATTTCTTTGAAAGTTTCAAGTAAACCTTGATAAACTTCAAGAAACCTTCAAGAAAAAACTTTTACTAATTATTTCAATTTTAAAGTGAAATGCAAATGTTTATAAAAATTCAGAAAAAACTATTTGTCAGTTTTTTTCTCTTTTCAACTTAAATTATGTCCAATTCTTTTCAAACAAGATTGTATATGAGAATGATGGTAAAAAAAAACAAAAATTATGGATGCATCTTAATCACTTCCGAAAACTAATGATAGTTGGTTGATTTTCGCAATATCTAACTAATATACAAAATATGGTTTGACTAAAGTTAAAAAAAAACTTTTAGAAAGCTTTCTTGTAGGTTTAAATTAATAAGCCTTTTAATAACGTTTTATAAACGAAAAATCGGAATTTTGTAAAGTTAATACTTATTTCCGAAAGCTTTTTTAAAGATTTATTTCAAGTTTACTTTGCTTGTTGGTTTTTTCATATGTACATTTGAAAAAATGAACATATGTATATGTGTACGAGGGTGGGACCATCTGCTACCAACTTGTCGTGGCAGATGGATAGATTTTCAGTGGCAGATTGGTTCGCCTTTCTGCGTTAGGGTTTCTTTGGCCTCGATATAGAGTGCAATTGCGTTTTCTGTGGCAGAATGGATCGCCCTTCTGCGGTAGGCTTTCTGGTGTCCTCGTTAAGGGTAGCGAGTGAAGGGTGGAAAATTTTGGGATAGGGGCGGTTAAAACGGCAGGGAGGTGATGGAAGGGGATGGTTAAAATGAGGCCCCGGACCTCTCGCCAGCCATTCCCTCCATAGGGAGCAGAATCAGCTTGACCAACGGTCTTCTGATCTGACCCTTCTCGGTCATGAGGTCCACTACACGCACTCGGTTATCCTCGCCGGGGTGTACGTGGGTAACTCGGCCGCGCCTCCATTCATTGGGAGACAAGTTGTCTTCTTTGATGACAACGAGATTCCCCACCTTAATATTTTGTTTTGGATGCTTCCACTTCACTCGTTTTTGAAGTTCGGATAAGTATTCCACTTTCCATCGCCTGCAGAAGGTTTGATGAAGAGCCTTGAGCTTCTGCCACCTATTAATAATGGAGGCAGGGCTCTCATTCACCTCGGGTTCTGGCAGAGCCAGGGGATGACTTCCAGTCAGGAAGTGCCCAGGGGTTAAGGGTTCCAGGTCCGCGGGCTCATTTGAGGCCGGACTAAGTGGCCGCGAGTTGAGGCATGCCTCAATCCGGCACAATAGCGTCTAGAATTCCTCATGCGTGAATTTATGAGGCGAGGCTAACTTCTTGAAGTGGCTTTTGAAGCTCTTCACTCCCGCCTCCCAGAGTCCCCCCATATGTGGAGCCCCGGCCGGAATGAAATGCCATGTCATGGCTTGATGGCTATATTTGGAAATAGTCGTGTCTCGGGCTTCCGAGATAAATGCTTTAAATTCAGATCTCAAAGATCGTGAAGCGCCGACAAAGTTAGTCCTATTGTCGGAGTAAATGTTTCTCGGACATCCTCGTCTAGCGATAAAACGGGAAAACGCTGCTAGAAAGGATGGGGTGCTAAGATCACTGGTCGCTTCCAGATGGATCGCTTTAGTCGTGAAACAAACAAAGACGCAAACGTAGCCCTTTGATAATCGACATCCTCTACCGCGGTAACTTTTAATGTCGAAAGGCCCGGCAAAGTCCACCCCGGTATTGGTGAACGTAGTGCTTTCGGCAGAAAGGGTCCCCATAAGTTGGGTTTGCGCTCTTTTTTTATAAATGGTGCAGACCTTACAGTTATGGATGGTGGCCCTAATCATGTTCTTAACATTCGGAATCCAATATTGGGTGCGGATGAGACGGAGCATCAGTTGGTTTTCCCCATGGAGGGAGATTTGATGTATCATTTGTACAGTCAGACGCGTCAACCTACAATTGTACGGCAGTATGATTGGGTGGCGCTCGTTATAAGCGAGGTCTTGAGACGCTCCTAGACGACCACCCGCCCTAATAATATCATCTTTGTCGATGAATGGGTTGAGTGGCAATATCTCCCTTTTCCTATCGATTACCTGTCCCTTCTTCAAGTTTACATATTCCGCATTATAATGTTGCTTCTGATAGAGTTTAATCAAGAGTTGCGTCGTGGTCTTGATCTCATCGGATGAGATTAGGCACGATTTTTCTTGAAAGGAAGCTTTTGTCTTGGGATGAGTTCTTCAAAAAAATCTCATAATATATGATAGTACCGTCAAAGCCCTCGGTAAATTCGAAAACCGGTCGAGAATCTCGATCTCCTTTTGCGCTGATATTGCGTAGGCCTGCGCTCTCTTTTCCTCCACGGATGTATTATACTCTTTTTCTTGTACTGGCCATCGAGAATTGTCTTCCTGTAGCCAAGAAGGTCCCTGCCACCACAAAGAATTGTTGAGCAAATCCGATGCCGGTAGTCCTCTGCTTCCTAAGTCTGCTGGATTCGTTTCCAAGTTGACATGAGGCCAGACTAGGTCGATGATTTTTGTAATCCTGTGTGCGACGAATGTTGACCAGGAACAGGGTGGCTTCCTTATCCATGCTAAAACGATGGTGGAATCCGTCCATAGATACTGTTTTACTGGCCCAAGTTTGATGTTTCGGAATATTGATTCCATCATTTCCGCTAACGGAAAGTTCCAAACGCGGAAGTGAGATGGTCTTCACTGGTGCTACTCTGGTTTTGGCAAGGAGTAGATTCACGAAGATATCATCATTCCTTTTGACTCGCATGTAGACAGCTGCAGCGTATGCCTTTTCCGAAGCATCGCAGAATCCATGTATCTCGACCTCATCTTCTGGTGACAACTTTACCCATCGTGGTATCTTTATTTTGTCGATTTCGTGGTATTGATATCTGAAGTTTTGCCATCGTTCCAATGTATTGGACGAAATTTGCTCATCCCAATCGGTGCCCTCTAACCAGATGTTCTGCATCAAAATTTTTGCCACAATGACCATTGGTGCAAGCCATCCTAAAGGGTCGAAGAGTCTGGCGATGGCGGATATAATCGCTCGCTTTGTTAACTTTTCACTTTCTTCTAGTGACCCTGCTTTAAAGTAAAACAGGTCTGAATGGGCATTCCATCTTATGCCCAATGCCTTAACGGTGCTGGTATCTTCGAATGCCAGAAAGTCCTCGGTCAGCCGATCCGATATTGGGATGTCGTTGAGAATTTCCTCAGCATTCGAAGTCCATTTTCGTAGTGGGAAGCCCGCGGAGAGTAAGACTTGTCGAATCTCATTCCTCGCGTTAATGGCCGATGTGAGTGTGTGTCCCCCCACTAGTACGTCATCTACGTACATGCCTTCCCTAAGTATGCTAGATGCTGTAGGGTGAGAACTCTCTACTTCATCTGCTAGTTGTAAAAGGGTTCTGATTGCCAGATAAGGCGCACAATTAACCCCGAAACTGACCGTTTTCAACTCGTAAAGGCTTATGGGTTCCTGAGGCGATGTTCGATAAATAATCCGTTGGAATTTGACGTGATCATCGCTCATCCAAATTTGCCTATACATCTTTTCGATGTCACTATTTAAAACGCAGCGATATAGTCTCCATCGCAGTATAAGTACTGGAAGATCTGACTGAAGTACTGGGACTGGCAGGAGAATGTCGTTCAAACTTGTGCCATTTGCCGTTGGGCTCGACGCATTGAATACGACGCGTACCTTAGTGGTGGTACTCTCCGCCTTAACTACGGCGTGATGGGGCAAAAAGTAATTGTCCGCCGAATCGGCTGGTACAATGGCATTAGCCTTTCGCATATGCCCTAATGTCTCGTATTCAGACAGGACCCTCATATATTCGATGCCTACTTCTGGGTTCTTTGCTAAGCGCGTTTCGTTTCTAAAAAATTGTGAACACGCCCGCCTAAGAGACCCTCCTATGTTTATCCTATCTGGGTAGTCCTGTCTGAATCGAAGAGAGACGACATATCTTCCATCCTCTCTACGACTCGTAGTTTCTCTATATAAATCTTCGCAGTACTTGTCATCTGCGTTTGGGCTTTTATTTCTTGGAAGATTTTCCAACTCCCAGAATGCGGTCAGCTGTTTGTCCAAAGCAACTTCGCTGTAAAAGGACACTATATTTCTGGTTGGATTCGGTGCTTCTGTGCGCCCGGTTAATATCCAACCGAACACCGTTTCTTGGGCGAGAAGTGTACTAAGTACATTCTTTTTCAGCCCACTCAATATAATTTGCGGATATACGTCTCCGCCAAGTATAATATCAACTTCCTCGTTGATGTAGAATCGCTTATCTGCCAAGACTAAGTCTGGGAAAGCCTGCATAGTCGTAGCATCGATATGGCAGGATGGCAGATTCCCAGTTAGTTTGGCTAGAATTAGAACTGATGTTGTTAAGCTGAAGCAAGGGTCCACTGGTGAACGGAGTTCAATATTGGAAGCCTCCTTGACTTGAGCGGACACGGCATTAGTGATGCCCGAAACTTGAGCATGCATCCTTTTTGCCGGTAAATTGATTCTGCGGTTGAGTCGTTCTGTCATAAACGAGCACTCTGAACCAGAATCAATCAGTGCTCTTGCTGGGAAGTCTGTACCATTATGATGAATGGTTACTCGAGCTGTCCCTAGCAGCACACCTGCACTTGAATGAACATGGCAGGATTTAACATGTCGGTTTACGGCCGAAACAGATTTTTCAGCTTCCCGTCTCTCTTGTCCTGTTTTGAAGTTGAGGCAGCATTATCAGCATGATACTGATTAGGGCTGATGGTTGCCTGCGTCTGAAGAGACTCCGCATGCAGGAGCGTATTATGTTGAGAGTGGCACTTGTTGCAGTCATAAGAACAGGTGCACTTCGACACAGTATGTCCTGGGGATAGGCAGTTCAAACAGCCCTTGGGGTATTTGACAAAGTTAATTCTCTCCACCGGAGTTAATTTGAGAAAACGGGGGCAGTTTCGTAATCTGTGGGCATTCGATTTGCTCTTTGTGCACAGTAATTTTGTCACGTTTGCTTGGTATGTACCAAGTCTTTTTGCAGGGGTTTCGTTGGCATTCCGCGTACTTTGCGGTTTTTGCACTTTCCAAGAACTCCCTATGAATCCAGACACTGTTTCGAGTGTCTGGAAGCGGTTGGACAAAAATTTGTCCATATCCTCCCACTTGGATATTTCCACTTTGTGGTCTATGCTTTGCTCCCATAGACCAAGCGTACTCTCCGGCAATTTCGTCGAACACAAATACGTTAGGCAATTATTTATTTCGCGCTGAAGGGTTTTAATCGCGCTACCAAATTCACTCTCTACCTTTTTCAAGTTAAATAAAATTTGGAGTTGCGAGTTTACTAAGATACGTTTGTTTTCGTATCTCTCGCATAAATTTCTCCAGGCCGTATCAAATCCCTCATTCGTGAGCGGACATTTTTTCACAATATCTTTTGCCTCACCTTGTGTCTTGTTGTTCAGATGGAACAATTTCTCCACAGGTGTTAGGCGTTTGTTTAAGATATATATGGCCGTGAACATGTCACGAAATGTTGGCCATGACAGATAATCGCCCTTGAAAACTTCAGTATCACATGGAGGCAGGCGGATACTGTGTTCCAATTCGGGCCTTTCTTCAGATTTATTATCTGGTTTGTTGTATGTCGCTTGGCATGTAGCCATGTCTGACATGCAGCGTAAATATAATGCATATGCTCTCTTATATTTCTGTTTGACAGAAACTATACCAGTGGCCTCTAACTTATCAGAATTAAGTAAGTCGTCATAAGCCGTTCTGGTTTTTCTCCACATTGCCTTCAAGTCCTCTTGTTGAAGCCCAAGAGTGTACTTGCTGTGGACTGAATCCTCTAATTCAATGTAGTCTGATTCGAATTCAAAAATCGAATCAGCCAGCCTAATGAAACTTTCCATATTTTGGACTTAGAGGATCTGTAGAATCAAAACAAAACCGAAAAAATAAAGCTGAAGGTACGATGAAATGCTCAACCGTACAAGAAAAATGCTGAATAGAAAAGGTAAAGGCAGTATTTTACCCAGGAAAATCAAAACAACCTCAATAAAATTGTAATCAACTCAATTAATATATATTTTAATTCAATTATTTTTATTTATTGTTAATTTTTGAATTATATTGCAGACTTGGCCGATTTGTCTGACGAATATTTGTTTGCTACAGAAGCAAAAATTTAAACAAAATCTTTGTAACTTACTCGCCTCCCACACGTATAAGGGGGGTATGTATATAAATATGTGTATGTGTTGCCGCAATAACGAAATACACAACAAAACACAGATAAAGTGCGCGGTGTATCAAACGAGCGAAAGTGAATATTAAATGAAAGAATGTGAAAACCAAAGAAAAGTGCTATAAAAATAGTGAATTTTATAAGAAAACAATAAACTAGCCTTCGCTTAAAAATTCTGTTCTGTATATTACGAAAAAAAAACAAGTGGAAAAAACAAAAACAAATTGAAGATCGAAAGGCTAAGTGAACTTATTGTGAAAATGAGGTTATGTTACCTCTTGCCTTGCGCTGTGTCCAAAAAACCTTACCATTGGTGGGGGGATAATCCGGATAGTCACAAGGATTTTTAAGCGTTTAATTTAATTTAAAATTTAAAGAAAACTAAAGCACTTAACTGAACCAAAAAAAAAATCACTATTATTAAATATTCACTAAACGCACTTACGTTTGATTACACTCGCGGGCGGCACTTTTATACAATTGTATGCAACACACAAAAAAAAAACTAAGTGGCAAGAAATATACAACTTACGTGCTTTGATGTGGTGATTGGCCGAATTGAATTTGTTGTACATATATAGTTTGTGTTGTTGGTTGTGGTATGTGGCAGAGTTGTTTGTTGTTGTTGGTTGTGGTATGTGGCAGAGTTGTTTGTTGTTGTTTGCGATGATATTGCGGCAGTGCGTGAAATATTGAGGTTTCTTATGGCAGCTTCTGGTATTGACCCAATTATTGTTGGTTAATATAAATTCTCCAATTTTTGTTGTTGTGGACTGTATGCTGGTTTCTCTAAACGGGGGGATGGACCATGTAAATTCGAGCGAGGTGGTAACTTGGAGCGGCGGTGGCTCAAAAGCACGGCGGTCGAATTTGTGCTCGGAAATAGAAATAAATAAGAAACGAGAATTCTCGTGTTAACAAATTGGCAGTTTATTGTGTAAAAAGAAAAACTGTAATTACAAATGAGTTTTACCTTGAGTTAATTCTTGTTGACGTTGGTTGAAAATCCTGGGGTGGCCGTGATGTGGTCGTGTCGACTGTCTCTGAAAAAGTAGACGGTTTTGCAATCGAGGACAACCGTTGAACCTGAAAATTATCCTCCGGTTTTAAGGGGAGGTGAACCCACACATGCACACCCCCATGCATGTATATGTGTGCTGACAAAACACGAATATGCATGCATGCCCACACAGGCGGGTGGGTTGGTGTGAGTGATTGGAAGGGCGCTAAAGTTACATTAGACTTGCGCGTATTGTAATGATAGAATAGCAACTAACTGATTTATTCAAAGTATGTATATCAAGATTATAAAGGCAAATCGGATACCACACAAGAAAATATCCGGGCAAGTAGTTAATACCCCACTGCAATAGCAAAGTTATATATCTTTTTTGATTTTCATACCTTTCATGAGCATGAAATGTTTATAAGTATGAGAAGAAGAGGAGATGGGCCCAGCAATTCTTCTTTTTTCTTTAAATGGTCATCTAACCGTCACATAGCTCGCCAGTCGTTTCTTCGTTGCGCCAACTGGCGCCGATTGGAAACACCGCGGGATAGCAAATCGGTCTCCACTTGGTGCTTCCATCGGAGTGGTGGTCTCCCTCTTCCTCTGCTTCCACCGGCGGGTGCCGATAAGAATACCTTCTGGGCTGGAGCATCTTCGCTCATTCGCACTACGTGGCCTACCCAGCGAAGCCGCTGTGTTTTAATTCGCTGAACTATGTCGGCGTCTGCGTAAAGTTCATACAGCTCATCATTAAATCCACAAATCTTTCGAAGAACCTTTCTCTCGAATACTCCCAGAGCCGCCTCATCAGATGTTGTTAGTGTCCACGCTTCTGCACCATATAGCAGGACGGGTGCGATGAGTGACTTGTAGAGTGTTATTTTCGTTCGTCGAGAGAGGACTTTACTTTTCAATTGCCTACTCAGTCCGAAGTAGCATTTGTTTGTCTAGGCTAACATTATTGTTGGTGTTAATGCTGGTTCCCAGGTAAACGAAGTCCTTTACTATTTCGAAACTATTGCTGCCAACAGTGGCTTGGTTGCCAAGGCGCGAATGCGCTGACTCTTTGAATGATGAGAGAAGGTACATCGTTTTGCCCTCGATCACCACCAATCCCATTTTCTCCGCTTCTTTTTCTAATTTGGAGTAAGCAGAAGTTACGGCGCGGTTGTTAAGGCCAATGATATCAATATCGTCAGCATATGTCAACAGTTGCACGCTTTTATAAAATATTGTTCCAGCGCGGTTAAGTTTTGCAGCTTGTATTATTTTCTCCAGCATTAAATTAAAGAAATCGGACGAAACCCTGTCTGAAACCTCGCTTAGTTTTGAACGGCTCGGAGAGGTACTCAAGGTCATTTTGCATAGCCGTATAGGTTTTGCGGGGAAACCAAATTCAGACATAGCGGCATATAGGCAGCTCCTTTTCGTACTATCGAAAGCGGCTTTAAAATCAACAAAGAGATGACGTGTGTCGATTCTTTTCTCACGGGTTTTTTCCAAGATTTGGCGTATTGTAAAAATCTGGTCGATGGTAGATTTACCAGATCTGAAGCCCCACTGATAAGGTCCAATCAGTCTGTTCACATCAGGCTTCAGTCTTTCGCACCCTCCATATTCTGAGTGCTCTCTGAAAATCTGCCACCAGGTCGCCGTTCTCATTCTTATAGGAGTTTGCCCCGGGTTTAAAGCCTTCCGTCATTCGCCGAATTTTTTGATAGAATTTTCGGGCATTATTCCCGTTGGCCAGCATCTCAAGCTCCTTTATTTCACACTTTTCTGCCTATGTTTTTTTCGCTCGGAAAAGCCGCTTCGCTTCCCTATTCAACTCGCGGTAGTGTTCATACACACTCCTCGTTGCATTCGATCTCAGCGTTGCCTTGTAGGCTTCGTCCTTTCTTTTCGTTGCAGCGCGGCACTCTTCATCATCATACCAGTTGTTTCTTCGCGTTCGCCGGAATCCAATTACTTCTTTGGCTGCGGTACGGAGTGCTCCTGAGATATGTTCCCACTACTCATGCATTCCACTAGGTTGAATTGTGCTCTCGGAGAGCAGGTGTGAGAGACGATCTGCGAAATAATTGGCGGTCTGTTGCGATTGCAGCTTTTCGACGTCCAGCTTTCCCTGTGTTTTTTGTTGCACCTGTTTTGTCGTACAGAGGCGGGTACGAATCTTGGCTGCTACTAGGTAGTGATCAGAGTCGATGTTAGGTCCTCGTATTGTGCGAACATCTAAAACGCTGGAAACATGCCGTCCGTCTATCACAACGTGGTCGATCTGGTTGCGTGTTTTTCGATCGGGGGACAGCCATGTAGCCTGATGGGTCTTCTTGTGCATAACCCTAGTGCTGGATATGACCATGTTTCGGGCGCCGGCGAAGTCGATCAACCTGGATCCATTTGGCGAATTCTGCTCGTGGAGACTGAACTTCCCGACAGTGGGACCAAATACACCCTCCTTACCCACCCTGGCGTTAAAGTCGCCAAGCACGACTTTGATATCATGACGGGGGCAGCGCTCGCATGCTTCTTCCAAGCGTTCGTAGAATGCATCCTTTTCCACGTCGTCCTTCTCTTCCGTCGGTGCATGAGCGCAGATAAACGATATGGTGAAAAATCGTACTTTTATGAAGATTGCGGCGAGGTGCTCGTTCACGGGTGTGAACGACAGTACTCGGTGACGGAGTCTCTCTCCCACCACAAATCCCACGCCGAATCTCCGCTTGTCTTCATGCCCACTCCAGTAGATGTTGCAAGGTGTTTTGGTCGTGTTTCCTCGCCCCGTCCATCGCATCTCTTGTATGGCGGTGATGTCAGCTTTTGCTTTCCTCAGGACCTCAACCAGCCGGGCAGCGGCACCTTCCCCATTAAAGGACCGGACATTCCAGGTACATGCCCTTATCTCATAATCCTTATTTCGGTTGCGGGTGTTGTCATCTAAAAAAGGGATTCACATATCCGAGGCTTTGTTGTGGAATTTCTTGTGGTGGGTCCCAAACCCAACGCACAACCTGTTTCACTTAAGGTTGAATTCTATTACACGTTTATATAGCGAGCCGCTTGATCCAAGACAGACGCCCGCTTGCAGCCGCACCACATGGTGATCAGACGCTGCGTAAATTAGACTTCCTTACTTGTTTTATTAATTTTTATTGCCTTGGTTCGTTGACATAACGTTTTGCTTTATTGGAATAAAAATTCATCAGAGAAAGAAAGAAAAATTAAACACAAATACATACCTTCTGTACAATAAGCGGCAACACTTTCAGCTTGTGGTCAAATTTCTTGGAGATGTCCGTTTCTGTCTCTATGGGATGCCTGGTGCTACAGACGGGCATGCTGGTATCATAAAAACTGCCTTCAGGGAGTTGCCGAAAAAAAAATATATACACTGGCCTTTACCCGCGGCTCTGTCCGAAGCTAGAAAGTGAAACATCACATTTTGCTTCATTAAAAAGTGAAATTTGTGCTGGGAAGTTTATCGTTAGTTATTTTCTATAAGGTAAAGAAAACAGCTATTCCTTATACGCAGAGTGGGATATACCGCCTGACCAACTTTCTAAAATTACTTGGACATCGATCTATGGGACCAATAAATCAAATCTTATTGATCAATAGCAAATGCCTTTAGAGTTGTGAAAATTTAAAACACAGTGTTCCCAAAGAGAACATCTGAAGTTCAAACTTTGACATTTATATAATACTAGCCTTTACTAGCGGCCCTGTCAGCACCTAGAAAGTGAAACATCACATTTTGCTTAATTAAAAAGTCAAAGATTTTTTTTGGGAAATTTTATTGTTAATTGTTTTCGATAAGGTAAATAAAACCACTAAAGCACTATTCCACCTCCGTATTGTACTCTTTCTCTTCCCCATTTTTCGCTTCTTCTAAGTTTATCCTTATCTCCTTCTTTTTCTTTCAACTTTTGCTTTTCCCCCATCCCCATATACCATTACTCTTCTTTACCTTCTTTATTTTCCTCTAAGACAAACTCTATATCTCAAATTTCTATTCCCACTCCCCTTCCTCTCCCATTTCCTCTGCAGGTACTTATATGTAAAGGGTGTTTTTTTTAGGGGTATAGAACTTCGAATTGAAATAAAACACAAGAAAATCGTTTTAAGGTCCATCAATTTGGCTTTATTGGAAGGATAATTTTATGCCATTAATGTTTAAATATGATTTCGGGCATGTGGCCGCCGCGGCTGGCTCGAATAAAGCCAATTCTACAGCTCCAATTTTCAACCACTTTTTCGAGCATATGGGGCCGTATGTCGGCAATAACGCCACGAATGTTGGCTTCCAATTCCCCTAACGTTTCTGGTTTGTTGGTGTAGACGAGCGACTTCACATATCCCCAAAGAAAATAATCCAATGGTGTCAAATCACACGACCGTGGTGGCCAATTGACAGGTCCATTCCGCGAAATTATGCGCTCATCGAATGTTTCCTTCAATAAATCGATTGTGACGTGCGCTGTGTGGCATGTAGCGCCCTCTTGTTGGAACCACAACTCATCCACGTTCATGCCATCCAATTCGGGAACAAAATAGTCGGTTATCATGGCTCTATACCGGTCTCCATTAACGGTAGCTGCCTCTCCAGCATTATTGCGGAAGAAGTATGGCCCAATGACTCCACCAGCCCATAGAGCACACCAAAAAGTCAGTTTTTGTGGATGTAATGGCGTTTCAAGGGTCTCATGTGGATTCTCTTCACTCCAAATGCGGCAATTTTGCTTGTTGACGTAGCCATTCAACCAAAAATGAGCCTCATCACTGAACAAAATTTTGCGATGAAAATCAGCATCGAAATCAATCTCATTTTCGGCCCATACACCAAAATCACGACGCATTGCATGGTCTCGCGGCTTTAATTCTTGCACAAGCTGGATCTTGTAAGGTCGCAAGCCAAGATCTTTGCGCAAAATCTTCCATAAAGTTGATGGACAAAGCTCCAATTGCTGTGCACGGTGGCGAATCGATTCATTCGGGTCCTCTTCAACACTTTGCTCTACAGCGGCAATTGTTTCTTCGGTGCGCACTGTTCGACGTCTCTGCGGATGCGTATTATCACATAGAGTAAACGTAGTGCGAAAACGATCCATGGTTAACCGAATTAATTGCTCTGATGGACGATTATGTCGACCATAAAATGGACGGAGCTCACGGTAAACTTCGCGAACTGAACCATTATTTTCGAAATAAATTTGCACGATTTGCAAGCGTTGTTCTTTTGTCAACCTGTTCATGATGAAATGGCAAACCAAACTGAACATAAATGACATTAGAGTTGCCAGATTTGACCACAAAATGCCAGTTTTATCTCTATTCGAAAAACAAACCTGTAAAAAAAACACCCTATACATGCTTTCGAAGATTATCGAATTAACTTTTTATTTGAACCTGGCACTGCTTTCTGTTTTGCAAAGTTTTTTGATATATAGAGCACATATCTATATATAAAATATCATTAACGTGACCCAAATAAATTTCTAACTATGCAAACTGCTACTTTGAATAGCCTGCAGGGTTGCCGAAAACTAAATATGCCCTGTGTCGTTTCACAGAGATCGACAATTATTCTTGGACATTAATGAAGCACATACAAAACACAAAAAACTTGAACATGGCAAATTATGGACATTATGGAAGAACAAACAAAACACAACAAATTTTAACGTGGCACTTCCCACTTTTCCAAAATTATGTAAATCTTGACTAATGGACTTTATATCCAAATATCACTGATTAAGACCAACTAAGTTCAGAGCTATGACGAATTGAAATTGTATATAGCCTGGGGGCGTGGTGCTGCCCACTTTTCCAAAACTATAAATAGCCTATGCCTTACCCAGCGAACTTCTGAACCTATCCTAAAAGTTTCATAGATATCGACTATAAACTTTGGCCATTATGGAACAACAAACAAAACACAAAAAATGTGAGCGTGGCACAGCCAACTTTTTTAAAATTATGTAAATCTTGACTAACTAGGATGACCCCCTAGGATGAAAGATGACCCTGCGGCGAATTAGGGATGATAAAAATTTTCATCCTGCGAGAGTCCTAAAAACAGCCAAAAATTTTTATTCACAACTTTTTTATTTATAATCCGATTGCAAAGTTTGATATATCGTTGAATAGGTTTTTTTTAGTACTACATATCTCCTGAATGTCCTTTTACTCAAAACAGACCCCAAACCGAGTTAGTTCGCGTAACCCGATTTCTACCCCCCTATATAAAACTTTTAATAAACTAAAAAGTTACAGTCGATTTACAGTTAAAGCTTGTTTTCACGATCATTGTGTATCACAACAAGTGTGATATCTTATCTGTCAAACATTGACAGCACACATCAAAATGGAGTATTTTTTGCTGCCACACACTATTTTGACGTCTATGCCTAAGATATCACACTTGGTATTATCCACAATGTTCACGATTTTTGTATTCGCTTGTATCTTATTCAATACATTAATTGTGTCTAATATTATAAAAAGTCATCAGTGCCGGTATAATATCTGTGTAAAACAAAAAGAAAGTTGGTGCATTATTAAATTTTGTGACACACGATAAAATTAAAGCATTTTTTTTTAAAAACGAAAGTAAAATAAATCAGTGTTACCAACCGAGCGCGACGTAGTTGAATATTTACTATTTTTAAAGAACTATGGTATCAGAAAAAAAAAACGAAAAACCTTAAGCTTTCAAGTTATGCGGGAAATGTGGCAGCCGAAATATTAAAATTGTGGTATCGAACAGGAATTCCTGTTATCATTGCATCCCCTACGAAACGAAAAATTTTAAATATTATAAAAAAGTATCATGATGTTACCAGGTCTCCAATACGATTTAAAAAGGACGAATGGAACAATCTGTTTCGAATTTCGAAGTGCAGGTGTAGTATTGGGGATATTTTGAGTTGTAATTGTTCTGCTGGTCGTCAAACCTCACACACAGCAAACAGGTTTTAGTAGATCAGTGCAGTATATGACTAAATTGGTTCTCTAGAAGGAGAAGCAACAATTGCTTGCGAACTGGAGTCTCATACCACTACTGAATGTGTGTTGCCTTTAAAGGCGTTGTTAAAAATTTTTTCGGATCGCGAAAAGGTCCTGGATTGTGGCCGGGCAAAGAAGGAACAGAAATCCTCACATGCAAAAATTATACATATTTGGGGGTACATTTTGTTCAATTTTGTTTGTTTGTAGGTCTACGAAGGTTATAAAAAAATCGCAATGGTTGTCATGCCTGAAAATATTGAGGAGTGGAATATAAGAGCTGATCAGCGTTACCTATATCGCAGGGTTAAAGCGATTGATAGTGGTGTATGTAATGATCACCTTAGTGGGGAGAAACCTGGTCCTGTAAGTACAGCAAGCTGGTTATCTACGGCGTGAAGACTTCTACGTTTATACGTATCCAAAAAGCACCCCAGCTATTCCTTAATAAAAGCTGTGGAGTTTGTTGTTAAGGTTTACGCACCATTCTGGTTTTTGGTAAAGAGCCAGCCAGAATCTATACATGGAAGCCCTCACGTTTTTAAATATATTTGTTGGATGCGAGATTTGCCAGACGATGTTCAGAAAATAATTCGTCCTGTTGTAGAATACAACGCTTATTATTGCCATCCGGAAAACATTATTTTGTCAATGATAACGGATTCAGACCAAACTGTACGTTTTGAAGCGTATGAAAAAATAAGAGCTGCTCGGCGCGATCAGCAATCAGTTCTCCGTGTATTTTATCTACCAAAACAAGGAATCGTAAATTTCAATAGTGATGCTTATACGCAAATGATAAAATGGGAACAATTTGAAAACATAGAGCCACCCTGTTTGCAGTTTTTCACTGACGAACAACTGGCTTTTTATCAATATTCTGAAGCTGAAGTTATAAAATTACCAGGTAAAACTTTGTAACAAGAGACTGATGAATTATGCCATTCACAAAATACGGAGCGTTTCGTTCGTGTTGTTAGTGAATCTGCGCTAGCAGTTACAGATCATAATCGCTTGGGCCATATTTTTTCAAAACTGGAAAGCAGGTGCCGCTACAGTCTGCTTGAGTCTCGTCAAAATTTAATTTAAAAATTTTGTGATGTTGAAATTCTGAAACGTGTAGTTTACCTTGCTTCAATTAACTTTACATGGACATACACATACACTCACATTTAGTAAATATTTTTATGTGTAGAAGTTACATATATGTGCAATTAAACTTCAAGTCACCGTAACTTCTTTGTTTACTAATATTTTTTTTTTGCTTCAAAGACAACAAGTGTATGGTGGTGCTGAGACGTTTATTATTATAAAGAGAAAAGTTGTATGTAGGTGGGTAGAAATCGAGTTACGCGATCTAAGTCGGGTTATAATCTGTTTTGAGTGAAAGGACATTCAGGAGATACGTAGTAGTGAAAAATACCTATTCAAGGATATATCAAACTTTGCAATCGGATTATAAATAAAAAAGTTGTGAATAAAAATCGATTTTGGCTGTTTTTAGGACTCTCACAGGACGAAAATTTGTATCATCCCAAATTCACTGCAGGGGCATATTTCGTCCTAGGGGGGGTAATTCCAAACTTTTTTTCGACCCGGTCTAGGGCACATATATCCAAATATCATTGATTTAGACTAAAGGGGTGCATGCCTCCATTCACATATGAATGCACAATTAGTTGTCCCGAGAATTTCTCAGTATACACTGAATTCAACGGCAAAGAGTTTGTATTGTACGGGTGAGGTTTGCAGTAAGACAGCGTATGTTGCAATCCTTTGCGCGAAGCGCCAGTGTGTTCAACAGTGGCGGATTTAAGGAATGGCAAAATGGACATTAACAGCCTGGGCCCCGCAAAAAAATTGTCAAAGGGCCCCCGGTCCTCCCAGCAGAAATTCTTGTGCTGTACATTCTCAAGTAGTATGTGAAATCTACTGTAACAAGATATAGATCAAGAGATTTGAACTTAAAATATCCTCACTTTTCGTTTGTATAATGTATGTAGAACAGTTTTCATTAGTATAACATAAAAAAAACATCACACAGAAGCATATTTTGCATTTTAGGTTGTTCGAATTTGGTACGAGTGAACGTGGAGTTATTTTGAGCTAAAGGCGAGGGATGTATCAAACTTTTGTTGGCGGAATGATTAATGAAGCAGGATTGAAGCATAGTACGCAGTTCACAAGTAATTGCTCAAGAAAAATTTAGCGATATTTCTTGCGTGAAAAACAGTAGTAGGGAAGTAATAAAAATCCATGGTGAATAGTGAAGCAGCGAGAAGAAGAGCACATAAGCAAACGAAACGCAAATAAACGAATTAAACGTTTTTTGCCAATAACTTTTTATTGCATCAAAATATTTACTTTCTGCTTTCGGTTTATTGATACCGAGATCAAAACGCGTCCTTTGATACCTCTCCCGATATTTTTGGACGTGTTTTAACAGTTGGCGTATTACCAAATTACTGTTTCCTTCAAAAAATATATGCCGCTTGATATATTTCTTGCGGAAACCTGTGTTGCCGTACTCAATATTGACATTTGAAGTAGTGTATTTTAATTGATTGTTTTCCTTTATTTGGTTGATTTGATCTGAAAGTGAACATTGTAACTTTTCATTAATAATTTCTGTATGTCTTTCAATTCTTCCTTATAAATGAATTTTTAGGGTTGATCCCACAAAACAAAAAAGAGGATATCCGAAAAAAAGAGGGAGAGAAAAGAATATTCCAAAAGGCACAAAATGATCCACATCAATCTAGACTTGGACGATTTTTCATCACATCTCATGCAGATGCTTCTACTTCGAGTGATAAAAATAGCGAGATTCAAAATAAGACCCAAAATACTCTGATTATCGAATCTGTCTTTACCAACGACGACGTTGAGATAGCAATAAGTGATAATTCTTCAATTTTGGAACCTAATACTACATACGATGCCAACGCTAAATCGCAAGTAGATAAAACGCATAGTTTTGGGTCCTCAATTCTTGAAATGGGGGAGAAGATACCCGCAAAAACTGTATCGTCATCCATGATAGAAAATCAGGAAAAAGTAATAAAAATTCTATCGAAATTCGGAAACGATAAAGCTCTTTACGAAAAATCCAATGCATTTAATGATGAAGAAAAAAGGGCTTAAACATCAGGTCCTTGCCAACCTGAGAATTCTGATATGCCTGATGGAGAACTTAAAAAATCAAACGAAAATCGCCGATTCCATTCTTCATATTACTACATGAACATAAGAAAACCTTTCATGCAAGATAATCGCAGTCCCTGGTTATCTTATTCTCTGACGTAAAATTACTCATACTGTCATTTTTGTTGGTTTTTCGGAGATAAAGTCACGAAGAAAACAATATGGTGTACTGGTTTTACTGATTGGAAACATTTTTATATATTTTTTGTCCAACACGCTCAAAGTAAGGCTCATCTTAACAACGCAGTCGTTGCTTAGGGATTCTTAAATAAATTGGATTTTCGCCATCAACTTGATAAGCAAATAAGTAAAGGGGCAAAAAAATGGCGTATAATTCTCAACATACCTCTGGACACTGTTAAAACTTTGGCTTGCTTAGGCGTTGGTTTTCGAGGACACAGGGAAAACAGTCAGGAAGATGATAATCCCGGAATTTATTTGAGTATAATCAAGCTGATTTCAAGACACAATTCACTTCTGCAGGCACACATCGAGTCTTCGGAACGTGTAAGGTATCTGAGTAAAACAAACACTTTTGAGTTGCTGAATATATTGGCAAATGAAACCTGTCAATCAATCGTCAAAGTGGTTATTAAGGAAAGTTTTTTGTGTTTCGTCAAATTGAAGAAGGGAGACGCTGAGTCCATTTGCAAAGAAATCACTGCAATGCTATTTGACAAATTAAAATTTCAGAAAAAATATCTGTGTGGTCAGAGCTACGACGGTGCCCCTGTCATGACTGGTCCCAGCGGTTGAGTTCAAGCTCAAATGAAAGACATGGTTTTGATTCATGCAGCCGAAAAAAATGCCAGTCCATCAATTAAAGTGTTTTTTGCAATCATTGAAAGCATCTTCAAATATTTCGCGCATTCACATCGACGGTGGGACTCAATTATGGAGGAAAGTCAAAGTACGTCTCGAAACTGAGAAGATTATGGCATCCAACTTCTGAGAGAATTGAGAAAAGAAATATTCGAAACCAATCTCAAATCTGGTTATGCTGCACAACATGATCCTGTTGGCAAAGCATCCATCGCAAAAGAAAGAATACTGCACATTAACGGTTTGAGCACAACACGTTGGCCGTCACGATTGAAAGCTGTGGAAGCAATACTACAGAATTTTTAATCTATTATCAATTGCACAGAGGATGACATTTCGAGAGTTGGAGCTTCTGGAGAAGATATAATGAATGCAAGATCTTTACTTTCCTCCATGAATTGCATATTTTTTCTTAATTTGTTATGGTGGCATGCAGTACTCAGCGTGATGAATACTGTGCAAGTTCAAATGCAGAAAAAAGAAATTGATTTGAGACTGCTCAAAGATGCATTTCAACGGCATTGGAGAAACTGCAAGATTTGAGGAACGAAAGCAGGTACAATGATTTTATACTAAAAGCGAAAGAAAAGTGGGAAAAAATGGGCTGGGAAAACGCTGATTTCCCCATTGTTAGAAAACGAAAAGTTAAAAATATGTTTGACGAATATGCGGCTGATTCACCACTGGAAACACATGAAAGAAATCGATTGAGTTACTACGAAGTTTTGGATTCAATGAGTCACGAATTGCAGGAACGCATAGAAGGGTTACGACAAGTGAACGAAGTTTTTGGTTTTTTGATGTCCGAGAATTTGAAAAATTTCGAAGAAGACGAATTGGAGAAGAGTGTCATTACTTTGATACAAAAGTACTTGGAATTTTTCACCACGGATCTGAAGTATGAACTGGCTTGTTTCACAAGCATGTATTTTTCGCAAAATCGTGATTTAACGAACGACAGTCCGTTACATTATTTCGAGTTCATTATCGCAAGAAATATTGTGGACAGTTTTCCAGAAAGCTGCAGTTTATTTAGATTGTTGCTAACTTTGCCCATAGGTTCAGCTAGTGCTGACCGTGCTCTTTGAAAATAGTCAAAGAATATCGTCAAGCTACTCTGGCTGAAGATACGAGGTGTGTTCAAAAAGTATCGCGAATTTTGTGTTTTTTCAAAAATTATTTATATATTCATGAATATCTATTTTGTCCTTTTCAAAGTAATCCCCATGAGATATTATACACTTGTGCCAATCTTCGAAGCACTTCAAAAAATCATTTTTTTGTATCTTGTTCAGCTCCTCCTTCGATGCCGTCTTTCTCTCGTCAAGAGAAGCGTAACGTCGTCCTTTCATGGGCCTCTTCAGTTTAGGGAACAAGAAAAAGTCACAGGGGGCCAGATCTGGGGAATACGGTGGCTGCGGCATCATTAGTGTGTTGTTTTTGGCCAAAAAGTCGCGCACAAGCAACGATGCGTTAGCAGGGGCGTTATCGTGGTGCAAAAGCCAATTTTTGTTCTTCCACAAATCCGGTCGCTTCTGGCGGATTGCTTGGCGCAAATTGCGCATAACTTGCAGGTAATATTCCTTATTGACCGTTCTTCCCTGTGGCAAGAACTCATGATGCAGCACGCCCCTGCAATCGAAGAAAACTGTCAGCAAAACTTTCACATTCGACCGAACTTGGCGCGATTTTTTCGGTCTAGGTTCGTGCGGCAGCTTCCATTGAGATGATTGAGCTTTGGTTTCCACGTCATAACCATAAACCCACGATTCGTCACCAGTTATGACCCTCTGGAGCAAATTTGGGTCGTCGCGGACAGAGTTTAACATCTCATTAGCAATGTTCATGCGATGCTGTTTGTGGTCACAATTGAGCAATTTTGGTACGAATTTCGCGTAAAAATCGAAGACGATCCAAAACACGTGCAAGCAAAGCAGCTGTCAACAATTAACTGAACATTCAAAATGGCCGAGCTTGTCGGCATAAGTGAGAGACATGAGACATAACGCCACAAAAAATTCGAAATTCGAATATACGTAACCAGCGAAAATTCAAAATTCGCGATACTTTTTGAACACACCTCGTACACTAAACAATTTCTGTATTCTCTACATCGAAAGATCACTAGAAAATTCACTGAATTGGGATGCTGCGATGTAAGTTTTTGTTGAACGAAAAGCACGACGAGGATTCAAAGTTACATGATTTTGTTTTTTTTTTCTGCATTCAATAAATATGTGGTAAGGGTTGTTTAGCAATGAATTATGTGAGTTCCCGCTACGCTTTGTTTTTATTGCGTTTCAAAATGGATGGATGGATATATTTATGAAAACTTAAAGGGATGTATGTACTTACAACTCTATGAAAAATGTATTACAAAATATATAATGGTAAACAAAATGTTTTAATGAGAACATTTACTTGCTTGAAAGCTATTTTATCTAGAGAATGTTTGCCTCTATTCAAAAGAAACAAATTCTAAAAATTATTATCACAATAATAATTTCGTAGAATTGCTATTCTTGGTCAAGAAATGGGTTAGTGCTGGTTTTGTTAAGCAGTAATATGTACTACTATTTTATTTTTCCGTTAAAACCGAGCTATTAATGCCGTAACAAGTGATACACTTAAACGTTAACGTAGGGACTATATAAATAGAGACCATCACAAAAAACTGATCATACTCAAAAGGACTACTGTTTATTACAAAAAAAAAAAAAGCTTTAATCCAATAAAAGCGATGGACTAACACAAAAGTTATAAGCATTCAAATAAATATAGCCATATAATGCTTAAGTACCCTACAAATATTAGGATGTGTACATGTGAGAGGTTTCTTTCGTTTTCCGTGTGAAGTTCAGTACAACTTGATGCCGCGTAATCAGATGCTGCTGTTGACAATGAAACTGGACTCGGAACTAAAATTGAATGTGGCAATGGCAATGTAGTTAGATGAGCAACTTCCGTTGAATTTGGTACTGGTAATGACTCTGGCATGCGTTAGTTTTCTTGACTTTCCAACCCCAAATACTTCTGTAGTACAAACATAGCAGTCCGTCGATTGGCAAGTTGGTTCCCTCCACTTCATTGGTGTACCAAATTTCATATGTTGGCTAAGTAGATTGTTTCGAAATCAGTCAGATATACATTAAAAAGTAGCAAATTCCTAAATTTTACTACGCACCTTTTTGTTCCGGATTCCAAATTAATCAATTGGATTCGACATGTGGTGCACACAGTATTCGGTGTCGGTAAGGTAGTTTACACAGTATCCGGTCAGCCTTGCAGATATTAAGAAGCAACAATTCGCATTTACTACTATTTATACCCAGATCAAGTAAAAATCGAAGCTTACCTTGACAAAAAGGTTCCTTAGTTATACAAACAAAACAATAAAAAATCTCTTCCTGCTTCAAATGGACCTGGGTTTGAAATTTTAAAGTTTACCTACTTGAGAAAACGGCATTAACAGTTTTTGTATCTAATAACCCTTCGAAAATCTGCCTACGTACTAACTAATACATACGAGGTGTGTTCAAAAAGTATCGCGAATTTTGAATTTTCGCTGGTTACGTATATTCGAATTTCGAATTTTTTGTGGCGTTATGTTGGTACTCATGTCTCTCACTTATGCCGACAAGCTCGGCCATTTTGAATGTTCAGTTAATTGTTGACAGCTGCTTTGCTTGCACGTGTTTTGGATCGTCTTCGATTTTTACCTATTTTTTTACCAAAATTGCTCAATTGTGACCAAAAACAGCATCGCATGAACATTGCTAATGAGATGTTAAACTCTGTCCGCGACGACCCAAATTTGCTCCAGAGGGTCATAACTGGTGACGAATCGTGGGTTTATGGTTATGACGTGGAAACCAAAGCTCAATCATCTCAATGGAAGCTGCCGCACGAACCAAGACCGAAAAAAGCGCGCCAAGTTCGGTCGAATGTGAAAGTTTTGCTGACAGTTTTCTTCGATTGCAGGGGCGTGGTGCATCATGAGTTCTTGCCACAGGGAAGAACGTTCAATAAGGAATATTAACTGCAAGTTATGCGCAATTTGCGCCAAGCAATCCGCCAGAAACGCCCAGATTTGTGGAAGAACAAAAATTGGCTTTTGCACCACGATAACGCCCCTGCTCACGCAGCGTTGCTTGTGCGCTACTTTTTGGCCAAAAACAACACACTAATGATGCCGCAGCCACCGTATTCCCTAGATCTGGCCCCCTGTGACTTTTTCTTGTTCCCTAAATTGAAGAGGCCCATGAAAGGACGACGTTACGCTTCTCTTGACGAGAGAAAGACGGCATCGAAGGAGGAGCTGAACAAGATACAAAAAAATGATTTTTTGAAGTGCTTCGAAGATTGGAAAAACCGTTGGCACAAGTGTATAATATCTCATGGGGATTACTTTGAAGGGGTCAAAATAGATATTTATGAATAAATAAATAATTTTTGATAAAACAGAAAATTCGCGATACTTTTTGAACACACCTCGTATGTACGTGTAGGGTACTTCAGTATTTTATGGCTATATTTATTTGAATGCTTTTAACTTTTGTATTAGTCCATCGATTTTATTGGATGAAAGCTAATTTGTTTTTATAATAAAACAAAGCTTACTGAGAAAAAAAAATATTTGGAAAAAAATAAAAATTTTCGATAACCTTTCTCGGAAAGTACAAATTTTTTTACATTTTTACAAAAAAAAAACTTAAAAATTTGTATTGATTGTTCCTTATCTTCGACCTATAAGGCATATCGAAAAGTTTTGTATACATTATTTATAGCATAATTTTATTAACTTTTAAAGTTTTCAATCCGTTTTGGAATTGCTTAATCGTATCTTGAGATATACATGATTAAGTAAACCCATCTGTTTTTTTTTTTTTAAATAACGGTAAATCGTAAATATCTCAAATACGGTACCATAGAATCAAAAATAACCTCGATTTTCGGAATCAGCGGGTGGTTTTACATACGAATTTCATATTCGCGTCTCTGGTGGAGAAAAAAAGTTAGAATTTCTAGACCCGTGTATTTAGTTCAAGTGCATTTTTTAGCTACAAATAAACATATATGGACCAATCAACATCATTCGATTCACAAATATCCGTAAAAAATCGCCAATTTTTGGAAATAAAAGATAAACTAGTGAAAGGAGACTATAAAATTATGCTAACTAACGGCAAAAGCAAGGTTTGGGAATTTTTTGGCAAAATCGATATTGGAGCCAGTTTTTGGACAAAGTCGTTGCATGTAAAGATTGCCTCAAAGTTTTTGGACGACTCGAAGTCGTTGTTCTTTATTATAGTTACTAATGCAACTAAATTACTAAATTACAATTATTGCTTACTTCTATTTATCCTATGAAGTCACGTTGGTTAACCAGGTGATTACTATTGTTGTTGTTGCATTTCTGTCCATTCACAAGAATGGTAATGCACAGTCAGCGATTGCGCGTATTGTATCATATGTAGTGGGGTAACGACCTCAATGTAGGTCGCATGCTTACGCAGAATTGCATACTGTTGTCGTATGAAAGTTACATATTTATATGTGGGCAGTTTTGGTGCCCAATTTCAGAGTATGTGGTATTAACTCCTCTCCCTTTAAAGAATGCAGCGTCTTCGTTGGATGGCATTTCGTTTGTGGGTAGAGTGGGGGTTTACTTTGAACTGCTGGTATTGACTTTAATGTTTATTCTCATTTTCTTCTTAGAATTTAATTTTTGGCAATCATTGTGCCGAGTAGGATAATCAGTCATAGCGTAATTATTTTGTGTTTTAAATTGACATCATCTATTTTTCTGATGTTCGCTATATTGAGCTCTTTCAAGTATTGCAAAGAAAGAACTTCTTCGAGATTTGATAAAAAATGTACCTTTCAGATTGACTTCTTTGTTATCTATTTTCAAGGGTCCATTGTAACTATTGATAAATAATAATCCGGGCATTATTTCTTCTATGGTGGGCATATGGTGATTGTTTATTAGAGTGCAGTTGCAGTAACGTGACTTCTTTTATACTATTTTGCTTACATAAAGTTAAATTGTTTATATTCTTACAACTACCTCTTACACCAAATATATCATTGGTACAAATTATTAAGTTTTCGTATTCTAGTTTTATTTCTTTATGGCTTTGTTTTACAGCTTTGGCTTTTATTAATTTACAAGACTCTTTGCTTGTTAAAGGGAATTTTACAATATATATAATGGAAGATAAATTTGATGCGATTTTGACATCACTAAATTCTATTGCCTCGATTAAATTTAGATAAGGCATATTTTGTTTTTCTAGTGTTTCTTCAATTACAATTAATTCTTCATTAGATAATATAAATGAGTTTATAACTCCGGCTTTTGCCCATTGTATTGAGTAACCTATGCTTATTAATTCTTCTTTAATGAATTTCATATTTTCTTTCAATATTTTTTTCTATTTCTAATTTAAGGGCATCGCCCGAATTTATTTCGCTTAAAATTGTATTTGAAATATGAGTTAAATTATTTATTCTTTCGAAAAATACTTCTACTGGTTTACGTTTGGTAGTGGAATGAATGGAATAGTTATACTTGAATATGGCTCTATTTAAGAGGTCCTTGGAATCTTCCGATGGCCTTGGCGGTGGATTATTGTACTGGTTGGGTCTAGGGGGTTGTTGCAGAGCGTAATTGGGATTTTGAATGTTCGAGTTCTTTTGGTATTGTTGGTATTGGGGGAATTGGTGGTATTGAGGTTGTTGTGAAGATCGGGTAAAGGTAGATGGGAAAGGTGTGGGTAGAATGTCTGATTAGGGTTCTTTCTTGGTGGAAGTGCGGGCCGTTGCTGATATGGCATCTCAAAAATCGGTGGTGGTAATGTGGGCCGTTTAGGCAAGCCGTACTGTTGGCTGTTGGCATGAGCTGCCCTGAAATTTTGATTCTCTAACTTGATGCATAAATGCAATGCTTCAGGCAGATCAGCCGGCTCTTTCAACCCGAGAAGTCTCGATAGATCGCCTGATAGTCCTCTGACAAAGGTGTCTAGTGCCTTGTCACGGTATGTGTGTGTGAGGACACGCATGCAATCTTCGATGATTTCCATGCAGAATATTTTATTTAGTATAAGCACGTCGTTTGATACTCAAGTGTGCTAAGGTCTCTTTTGTCAGCGTAATGCATGGTAAGGCATCGGGAAATAACCTTCCAGTTAAGGGGGGTATTGTAGGACTCTAGTGCCGCGTCAGCACTGCCTACGATTTTGTTGCAAATCACACTAAGGATGCCGAAATATTTCGGTGAGCCTGCGCATGGCTCATAAATCCTTTAAATTCGTTCAACACTTTTTTTCCAGCAGCTGAACTCAGGTGGGCTTCCACCAAACTCTCGCAAGGATCTACCCACGTCAGGTACCTTGTCCATGTCGGCGAGGTTATTCCTAAATCGATTCTCGATCATTTGATCAGCCATAGGTTGCTGAATTGGGTGCAGAACATCCCTAAGCATTCTCTTTTCGTCCGTGGCTAAGATCTCCCTCATTAAGTCCTTTATAAGGTTCCTGAATTCAGGAGTGGGGTTAGCCATCTGTTGGATAGGATCGGCAGGGGTTTGTGGTGTCGGTGCTGTTCCTGCCGGGGGTGCATTAATGTTCCCTAGAACAGGGGGTCTTATCAAGTTATTGTGGGCCATTTTAATTAATATTTAGCTTAGTTTGAGTTTGTGAATTTAATTTAACCATCTCTGGAGGGTTCCGCTTGTAGTGAATCGCAGAGTTGTTTTATTATAATCCTAAAGGTTATTTTTATTTTACAGGCTGTACGAGCCTGTTGTTCATGAAAGTAATAAATCAATCACAAAAAAGATTTCACTAAAAGGTAAAAAAAAATTGGTAAAATATTGAGAAAAATTATTGAAGGAATTTTGAGAAAAAAAGGAGTTACAATTTTATTAAAGTTTCACTTGCTAAAATTTTTAATTATTATTTTCACTTGTTTATTAAATTTGCACTTATTAAAAAGATTGTACCTTTTTTTTTTAAAGTTAAAAAAATTTTACTTATCTATCTATATTAATTTTTCACTTATTTAATTTTATTCATTAAAGCTTCACTTAAAAAGGGTTAAGATTTTTATTATTTCTTTTACTTTGTTAATTAATTTGCAAAAAATGTTTACTAAAGGATTAAAAAGGAGCTGAACATGCAAATATTTTGTGTCAATATATTTTTTTCACTTAAATTTATCTTAAAAATTTTTTCTCTAATTTATCTGATCTTACTCGAAGTCGTTGTTCTTTATTATATTCATGCAACTTAATTACTAAATTACAATATATTTCTTACTTCTATTTATCCTATGAAGTCACGTTGGTTAACCATGTGATTAATATTGTTGTTGTTGCATTTCTGTCCATTCACAAGAATGGTAATGCACGGTCAGCTTTTGCGTACTTCCGCGTATTCTTGCTGTTGTTGCATTTCTTTCCAATGACACAGTCAGAGATCGCGCGTATTGTGTCATATGCCGTGGGGTAACGACTTAAATGTATGTCGCATGCTTACGCAGAATTGCATACTGTTGTCGTATGAAAGTTACATATTTATATGTGGGCAGTTTTGGTGCCCAATTTCAGAGTATGTGGTATTAACTTATAAAAGGAGCACATCAAATTTAGTTAAACATAGGTGCTATAAAAACTTCAAAGATGACATTGGAAATAGGGCACTAATAGATGTTGATAATGAAACGAAAAAGGACGTAGTCCGCTATGTTAACGGATGGGTCATAAAAAACTGTCGGTCGTTCCAACTTGCCGAGGATGAAGGAATGAAGAAATACACAGAACTAATATTATCAATTGGAGACAAGAATGGACCAAATGCAGACGTTAAAAAAATGCTCCCACACCCAACCAATTTATCCAGAAATATAGGCAAGCTCTTTAAAGTTGCTTATGGTAACATAAAATCGGAACTAAAGCAATTTAGTAGAGGATTTTATGGACTTACGTCAGATTTGTGGGCAGACACCATCTATCTGTCTCTCGCAATACACTACATAGAAAACTCAAAACTAATAACCAAACTATTTGCTTTCAAGTCAATGGACAATGACGCTTGCAACAGTAAATATTTGATAAAAGTTTACGTGTATATACATAGAATAACTATTTTATTTTTTTGGACTATTTTAATTTTATTTTACACTAGATAAAAGAATTCTGTAAAAAGTGAGGGAGGCTCTGCATGTGTTTGGCTGCTTTATGGAAAAAGCCACTAAGTATTGTTACGGATAGGGGAACTAACATGAGGGCGGCTTTAAAATACAGCCCATATATTCTGCACAAACCATTTACTACACAACATTGTAGAAAAATATATTAACGAGTACGATGATATCGAGGAAATGGTAACAATATGTTCTCACGTCATCAGATATTGCAAAAAGTCAGGACCCAATGCCCAATTAACAACCACCTTAAAAAGCATATGCCCAACAAAATGGAACACAATATTTTATATGTAGCAGTCTCTCAAAAACCTCTGGATTGACGTTGGAACTATTTTAGAAGAAAATAATCAAATAAGCCGTATTAGGGGAGTTAGCCTGAATATATTAACTGGCACATTAAAAGTGCTGGCTAAATTTGTGAAAGCTTCAAAAAAATGAGATTGGCATAGCTATCCTACCTTGCATTTGGTAATAGTACTTATTTATTATTAAATACCACAATGCGAAGGAAATGACGACGAATTAGAGTGCATACGAGATTTGAATTTACGTCTACGTACATGGCTTAGTGAAACGGTTCTAAGAAACTTAAAAATTTATCATAAAATATCACTATTTTTATTCCCACCTACTAACAAATTATCCCAGTTTAACACCGCTAAAAAAAATAAGGTCAGAGAGCGTTGCAAAACTTTGCTTGAAAGTTTAGTAAATGTTGGCAGTTTAATTAATAATAAAAACAGTCAACAAAATTCTCTATCGAACGAAGAAGAATGTCTCTTTTCCGGATTCCTCTAACCTCAAAATTCACCGAGCAGTAGTGACCAAGTACAATAAGAATTAACGTTGAATGAAAATATTTGCGAAGTCTGGTACAATGATTTCTATGTTCTCAATTGGTTGGAATTTAATAAACTCATATATCCTCCGTTATTTAAGCTAAGCTTAAAAATGTTTCCTACTCCTGCTAGAAGTGCTTCATCGGAAAAAATATTTTCTGGGACTAAGCAGTTATTAACGGAAACACGTAGTTCTATAGGACTTAATCCTACAAGTGTAGAAAAAATTATGTTTTTGCACATAAACATGAAAAACATACATACATAAGAATACTATAGTTGCAGTCTAGTTAAATAAGTATATAGATTGTAGATAAAATATATATTACTATGAAATATAAATAAAATCTTAAAACGGCAAACGTACGGTTTTTTTTTTTGTATAGTAGTTTCACAAGCGCAACTGTGTTGGATATCTTACACTCACTCACTTTAATTCATGAATTCTACTGTGCATTCACTAGTTGTCATACGAACGCAATGATTCTATGCCTACTGAATGCATAGGGTTGAAATGACTGCTTGTGAGAATGCTGCGTAGTGAGAGAATATATAAATGGTTGTGTGTTTTCTATCTCATACACAACGTTTCTCATGCTAGTGAGATGAGTTTGTACCTGTACCTCATTTCTTAGAATGCATTCATGGGTATGTTTTTGTGCATTCATATAAATAAGTTCAGAGCTATGAAGAATTGAAATTTTATATAGCCTGGGGGTGTGGCATCGCTCGCTTTTTCAGAAATATATATAGGGTATGCCGTATCCAACGAACTTCTGAACCTATCGTTAAAATTTCAGGGAGATCGACTGTAAACTTTAGACATCAATGAACAACAAACAAAACCCAAAAAATGTAGGCGTGCCACCGCCCACTTTTCAAAAATTACGTAATTCGTGACTAAGGAACACATATCTTAAAATATCATTGATTAAGATCAAACAAGTTCAGAGTTATGACGAATTGAAATTTTATATAGCCAGTGATCCCAAGAATATACTGTGAAAATTCCTTAAAGATCGGTTGAGTACTTTGGACGCCTATAAAGGACACACATTAATTTTTATTTATAAGAATATTAAAGAAGCCTTTACCAACGGCTCCCTACAAGGTATTTTTTAAAATTCTCATCAAGGAGTAAAGGTAGAGTGACGAATAGGGTGGCCCATATTATATAGGCGAAAAACTAAATCGGGTTTACAGATCGGGGCAACCGCCCAATTTTTTGCTATCGCCAAAACAAATATTCTGGGAAAGTTTCAATTTAATATTCCAACGGGAAGAGGGTGCTCAATGGCATATAACATTAAGGAAAAAATGGAAAAATCTGCAATTTTTGTAATTTTTTTAATAAGTACAACTACGTAGCAAGTAATAAATTCATTTATTTTATAGTATAATGTTAATAAATAACGCAATCTTATATAATAATAAAGTGGGATAAAAAAACATGGCTTATTTCTCTGAAGTTGCCGACCCCAAGCTTTTAACAACTGCTCTCTTTGTCGTGTTTGTCGGAACCCACTTTCTATTAGCTTCTACCACTTGTAGGAGCAACTGCTTCTCTTCTTCATCATTTGTTAGAAGCTTATTGAAGTCCACGCTCAGCCATATCATTAACAACTTTCAGGTTTCTTACGATTTATTTCCCTCCAATGTAATGCTGATTGATATTCCATTCACGTTGAATTTATATTTAACTTTTCAAATACCTGCAAAGATCTTTGATTGGCAAAATCGGCCAATTCGGCTTGGTTACTTAAAAGTGAAAAAATTACCTCTTACTTTTCGGTCAGTAGGTTCACACCTTATCTTTTTGACAATTACCGCCTTTGCATTATTTCTTACTTTATCTGAGAACAAACTCAACCCAACTAATTCATCCGAGAGGTACCAAAGATGGGATTTTAGAGCATTTTTAACCACTTCACTTATTTGTGGATCAATAGCCTCATAAGTGGTCATGTCTTTCCATAGAGAAAGGTCTGCCCAAGGAGCATTTGCAGGCATAGGGGCCTCAAACCAATATTTCACATATACAAGCATTCCAAATTTCACAAAGCGTTCTAGCTGCAATTTTTCCCTTTGTGTGTTTTAAAACCATCTTCCTCACGAAAGAAGAAGATTTTGATCGCGTATAAGAGTTTTGCCATCCAGCGAGCACGGTGTAAGACAGCTGGAGCTCTCCAATGAACGTTATCTAGAGAATGACCCAGACCTAGTAGTGATAGCTTTATTAACTCCATGTAATCGTCTCTGGATTGGGTTTCCGTCATTAAGATATATAATAAAGAATTTACTGCATGCACTTTTAAATTGTCATTGCCAGTAGCTTTTTCCAATGGTTTAAAGTTATTTAAGTGAATTGATGGCCATGCTGCCTGAAACCTTTTAAACAAGGGAATGGCAGGAGAACTTGATGGTCCAAAACAAAGAGTAAATACCTTACTGAGAACAATCTCTAAAATATGATGCCTTCATGCTAGCCATAATAGATCTTTGCCAGTTTTATGTTCCAGCAAAACACAAGCTCCATTTTTCAACCCTGTATTGACGGCTGTAGTGTCAAAACACATGCCGGCTATATTTTTCTCCAAACCCCATTCTGTTAGTATGCCATATACTGCATTAGCCGAGTTATTGCCAGTGCCACTTACAAGTTTTGGTACTCCAAGCAATTTTTCCTTACCGTCTGCAGAAACTAATACGGGCAAACGATCTACTTTTTCATAGCTCAAAATATCGGGAAGAATCTTGCCATCCCAATGAACTATAACTGGATTATCAAAAGAAACAGATTTCTTTCTTCTTCTTTAAATGGTCATCTAACCGCCTGGGCGATTTTGACCGTCCAACATAGCTCGCCAGTCGTTTCTTCGTTGCGCCAACTGGCGCCAATTGGAAACACCGCGGGATCGCAAATCGGTCTCCACTTGGTCCTTCCATCGGAGTGGTGGTCTCCCTCTTCCTCTGCTTCCACCGGCGGGTGCCGATAAGAATACCTTCTGGGCTGGAGCATCTTCGCTCATTCGCACTACGTGGCCTAGCCAGCGAAGCCGCTGTGTTTTAATTCGCTGAACTATGTCGGCGTCTGCGTAAAGTTCATACAGCTCATCATTAAATCTTCTTCGGTACTCGCCGTCGCCAACGCGTAGAGGTCCACAAATCTTTCGAAGAACCTTTCTCTCGAATACTCCCAGAGCCGCCTCATCAGATGTTGTTAGTGTCCACGCTTCTGCACCATATAGCAGGAGGAGTGCGATGAGTGACTTGTAGAGTGTTATTTTCGTTCGTCGAGAGAGGACTTTACTTTTCAATTGCCTACTCAGTCCGAAGTAGCATTTGTTTGCAAGAGTAACTCTTCGTCGGATTTTTAGGCTAACATTATTGTTGGTGTTAATGCTGGTTCCCAGGTAAACGAAGTCCTTTACTATTTCGAAATTATTGCTGCCAACAGTGGCTTGGTTGCCAAGGCACGAATGCGCTGACTCTTTGCATGATGACAGAAGGTATTTCGTTTTGCCCTCGTTCACCACCAATCCCATTTTCTCCGCTTATTTTTCTAATTTAGAGTAAGCAGAAGTTACGGCGCGGTTGTTAAGGCCAATGATATCAATATCGCCGCATATGCCAACAGTTGCACGCTTTTATAAAATATTGTTCCAGCGCGGTTAAGTTCTGCAGCTTGTATTATTTTCTCCAGCATTAAATTAAAGAAATCGCACGATAGGGGGTCACCCTGTCTGAAACCTCGTTTAGTTTCGAACGGCTCGGAGAGGTACTTCCCAATTTTGACCGCGCTGGCGGTGTTGCTCAAGGTCATTTTGCATAGCCGTATAAGTTTTGCGGGGAAACCAAATTCAGACATAGCGGCATATAGGCAGCTCCTTTTCGTGCTATCGAAAGCGGCTTTAAAATCAACAAAGAGATGATGCGTGTCGATTCTTTTTTCACGGGTTTTTACCAAGATTTGGCGTATTGTAAACATCTGGTCGATGGTAGATTTACCAGGTCTGAAGCCACACTGATAAGGTCCAATCAGTCAAAAGACTGATTCCGCGATAGTTGGCGCAGTTTGCAGGATCGCCCTTCTTGTGGATTGGGCAGAGAACACTTAGATTCCAATCTTCAGGCATGCATTCATCCGACCAAATTCTGCATAGAAGCTGATGCATGCGCCTTACCAGCTCCTCGCAGGCAAACCATCAGCGCCAGCTGCTTTATTGTTTTTCAATCGGGATATTGCTATTCGCACCTCTTTATAGTCGGGTTGTGGAACGTCAATTCCATCATCTTCGATTGTGGGCTCGGGTTCGGCATCTTCTCTGGTTTCTTGCTCAGTTTCTCCATTTAAAAGGGCAGAGAAGTGATCCCTCCATATTCTGAGTGTTCTCTGAACATCGGTCACCAGGTCGCCGTTCTCATTCTTACAGGAGTTTGCCCCGGGTTTGAAACCTTCTGTCATTCGCCGAATTTTTTGATAGAATTTTCGGGCATTATTCCCGCTGGCCAGCATCTCAAGCTCCTTTATTTCTCTTTTTTTCTCCCGGAAAAGCCGCCTCGCTTCCCTCTTCAACTCGCGGTAGTGTTCACACACACTCCTCGTTGCATTCGATCTCAGCGTTGCCTTGTAGGCTTCGTCCTTTCTTTTCGTTGCAGCGCGGCACTCTTCATCATCATACCAGTTGTTTCTTCGCGTTCGCCGGAATCCAATTACTTCTTCGGCTGCGGTACGGAGTGCTCCTGAGATATGATCCCACTGCTCATGCATTCCACTAGGTTGAATTGTGCTCTCGGAGAGCAGGTGTGAGAGGCGATCTGCGAAATAATTGGCGGTCTGTTGCGATTGCAGATTTTCGACGTCCAGCTTTCCCTGCGTTTTTTGTTGCACCTGTTTTGTCGTACAGAGGCGGGTACGAATCTTGGCTCCTACTAGGTAGTGATCAGAGTCGATGTTAGGTCCTCGTATTGTGCGAACATCTAAAACGCTGGAAGCATGCCGTCCGTCTATCACAACGTGGTCGATCTGGTTGCGTGTTTTTCGATCGGGGGACAGCCATGTAGCCTGATGGATCTTCTTGTGCATAAACCTAGTGCTGGATATGACCATGTTTCGGGCACCGGCGAAGTCGGTCAAATACTCGTATAGATCTTCGCCCTTGTTTTGTTTGGCGTTGAATAGTGCTGCGTGATAATGGCAACGAGCTAGGGTCTTGGCCCAGTGCTGCTGCGATTGGGACCATCAATCTCAAGGCTTCTCTATCAGACACTTTATTGCGGTCTAAAGAGCTTATCACATGCTTAGAATACAAGTTTTGCTTAGCAGCTTTCACAGGTTTGTCACTGTTCGGTTCATTAGAATGTTGGTCAGTGATCTGGTACCGGGAGCTCTTCTTTGCAAAAGTTGAAACTGGATATTCTTCATCTTCAGAGGAACAGGAAGTGTCACTAGAGAGTCCAAATTCGAAATAAGGCTCATACATTAAAGATGTCCCTTTGGAGGTACCAGGTGTTGTTTCTATCTCTTTAAAGTTCTTTCCTGCTTTTTGGCTAAGCTTTTGTCAACTTTAGTCATAACCATTTTTCGGTGGTCTCGCTGATCTGCTAGAAATTTACGGTCTTCTTCAATCTTTATCAAAGTTGAAGCATCTGCATGAGCTATATCAAATAAAGAGTCAAGCTCAGATGTAAATTCATGTTCACGAGCTTTTTGATGTTTTGAATTACGAGATTTATTTTTTTTTAGCAACAACCACTTTGAATGGAGTTTCTCAATCTTATCAGCGCGGTGTTTAATTAATCTTGTTGGGATGAGGGCTCTTCCCCATAACTGAGTCACCTCCTCAACTCGCACTACGCACTAAATTAAATTTATGCAAGTGCCAGTGAAAACGCAAAAGCACTTGCCGATTAGTAGGTAGTTGATTTAGTCTTAATAGAGATTTCACATCTGTAATACCCAAAAGGAAAACATGGTCAGACTGCCTTTTTGCAGGAGAATTGGACGCCATGGTTTCTCATAAGTTATTGATGAAATGTTTAAAACAGGTATCACTTTGGGTACTGTTATAAGAATTATTTCGTAATAATAATAAATTTTGTCAATCTAGCTCTTATTGATGATATTTTTCAGCATCTGTTCTAGATATTTGAAACACCTGCATTCCATTTCGACATTGCCCTATTTCGATACATTTATCGATCAATGAGTTATCGGACAAAATGTGGTTCCCCTAAAACCTTCCAATTTAATTACAATGTGGGTATCAAATGGTTTCATTTGGACATTGTCATATTTCGATATATTTATCGATAAATGAGTTATCGGTCAAAATGAGGTTCCCGTAAAACCTTGCAATTTAATTACCAATTGGGTATCAAATGGTTTCATTTGGTCATTGCCATATTTCGATATATTTATCGATAAATGATTTATCAGTCAAAATCTGGTTCACAAAAGCCCTTGAAAGTGGTGTATAATATGGGTGTCAAAAGAAAGGAGAGAGGCACTGGTTTCATTTGGACATTGTCATATTTCGATATATTTATCGATAAATGAGTTATCGGTCAAAATGTGGTTCCCACAATATCCAAATGAAACCATTTGATACCCACATTGTAAATAATTGCAAGGTTTTATGGGAACCACATTTTGACCGATAACTCATTTATCGATAAATATATCGAGATATAGCACTGTCCAAATTAAACCATTTTATACCCACATTCTAATTAAATTACACGGTTTTATGGGAACCACACTTTGACCGATAACTCATTTATGGATAAATATATCGAGATATGGGCAATTCCAAACGAAACCTGTGTTCTTCTCCTTTCGTTTGACACCCATATTGTACAACAATTTCAAGGTATTATGGGAACCAGATTTTGACTGATAACTCATTTACCGATAAATATATCGACACATGGCAATGTCCAACTTAAACCATTTGATACCCACATTGTACTTAAGTTTCATGGGCTTATGGGAACCAAATTTAGACCGATAACGCATTTATCGATAAATATATCTAAACATGGCAATGTCCAAATAAAACCAGAGTCCTTTCCCTTTCATTTGATACCCACATTGTACTTAAATTGCAAGGTTTTAAGGGAACTACATTTTGACCGATAACTCATTTTTCGATAAATATATCGAAATATGGCAATGTCCTAATGAACCAGTGTCCTTCTCCTTTCGTTTAACACCCACACTGTACACCACTTTCAAGGGCTTTTGGGAACCAGATTTGGACCGATAACTCATTTATCGATAAATATATCGAAATATGAAAAAAACCAAAATGAAAGCAGTGTTCTTCCCCTTTCGTTTGACATCCAAATTGTACACCACTTTCAAAGAGTTTTGGGAACCAGATTTTGACTGATAACTCATTTACCGATAAATATATCGACATATGGCAATGTCCAAATTAAACCATTTGATACCCACATTGTACTTAAGTTTCATGGGTTTATGGGAACCGCATTTAGACAGATAACCCATTTATCGATAAATATATCAAAATATGGCAATGTCCAAATAAAACCAGAGTCCTTCCCCTTTCATTTGATACCCACATTGTACTTAAGTTTCAAGGGTTTATGGGAACCACATTTAGACCGATAACCCATTTATCGATAAATATATAGAAATATGGCAATGTCCAAATAAAACCAGTACCCTTCCCCCTTCGTTTGATATCCACATTGTACTTAAGTTTCAGAGGTTTATGGGAACCACATTTGGACCGATAACCCATTTATCGATAAATATATCGAAATATGAAAAAAATCAAAATGAAAGCAGTGTTCTTCCCCTTTCGTTTGACACCCATATTGTGCACCACTTTCAAAGAATTTTGGGAACCAGATTTTGACCGATAACTTATTTATCGATAAACATATCAAAATATGGCAATGTTCAAATGAAACCATTTGATACCCACATTGTAGTTAAATTGCAAGGTTTTAAGGGAACCACATTTGGACCGATAACCCATTTATCGATAAATATATCGAAATATGAAAAAAATCGAAATGAAAGCAGTGTTCTTCCCCTTTCCTTTAACACCCATATTGTACACCACTTTCAAGGGCTTTTTGGAACCAGATTTTGACCGATAACTCATTTATCGATAAATATATCGAAATATGGCAATGTTCAAATGAAACCATTTGATACCCAATTTGTAATTAAATTGCAAGGTTTTATGGGAACCACATTTTGACCGATAACTCATTTATCGATAAATATATCGAACTATGGCAATGTTCAAATGAAACCATTTGATACCCACATTGCAATTAAATTGGAAGGTTTTATGAGAACCAGATTTTGACCGAGAACTCATTTATCGAAAAATATATCGAAATATGGCAATGTTCAAATTAAACCATTTGATACCCACATTATAATAAAATTGGAAGGTTTTATGGGAACCAGATTTTGACCGATAACTCATTTATCGATAAATATATCGAAATTGGGCAATGTCCAAATGGAACCATTTGATACCCAATTTTTTTTATGGGAACCAGGTTTTGACCGAAAACTCATTTATCGATAAATATTTCGAAATATGACAATGTCCAAATGAAACCAGTGTCCCTTTCCTATCGATTGACACCCATAGTGTACACCACTTTCAAGGGCTTTTGAAAACCAGATTTTGACCGATAAATCATTTATCGATAAATATATCGAAATATGGCAATGTTCAAATGAAACCATTTGACACCCACATTGTAATTAAATTGGAAGGTTTTATGGGAACCACATTTTGACCGATAACTCATTTATCGATAAATATATCGAAATATGGCAATGTTCAAATGAAACCAGTGTCCTTCTCCTTTCGTTTGACACCCATATTGTACACCACTTTCAAGGGCTTTTGGGAACCAGATTTTGACCGATAACTCATTTATCGATAAATATATCGAAATATGGCAATGTTCAAATGAAACCATTTGATACCCACATTGTAATTAAATTGGAAGGTTTTATGGGAACCAGATTTTGACCGATAACTCATTTATCGATAAATATATCGAAATATGGCAATGTTCAAATTAAACCATTTGATACCCACATTATAATTAAATTGGAAGGTTTTAGGGGAACCACATTTTGTCCGATAACTCATTTATCGATAAATATATCGAAATAGGGCAATGTCCAAATGGAACCATTTGATACCCAATTTTTTTTATGGGAACCAGGTTTTGACCGAAAACTCATTTATCGATAAATATTTCGAAATATGACAATGTCCAAATGAAACCAGTGTCCCTTTCCTATCGATTGACACCCATATTGTACACCACTTTCAAGAGCTTTTGGGAACCAGATTTTGACCGATAACTCATTTATCGATAAATATATCGAAATATGGCAATGTCCAAATTAAACCATTTGATACCCACATTGTACTTAAGTTTAATGGGTTTATGGGAACCGCATTTAGACCGATAACCCATTTATCGATAAATATATCGAAATATGAAAAAAATCAAAATGAAAGCAGTGTTCTTCCCCTTTCGTTTGACATCCATATTGTGCACCACTTTCAAAGAATTTTGGGAACCAGATTTTGACTGATAACTCATTTACCGATAAATATATCGACATATGGCAATGTCCAAATTAAACCATTTGATACCCACATTGTACTTAAGTTTCATGGGTTTATGGGAACCGCATTTAGACCGATAACCCATTTATCGATAAATATATCGAAATATGGCAATGTCCAAATAAAACCAGAGTCCTTCCCCTTTCATTTGATACCCACATTGTACTTAAGTTTCAAGGGTTTATGGGAACCACATTTAGACCGATAACCCATTTATCGATAAATATATAGAAATATGGCAATGTCCAAATAAAACCAGTGCCCTTCCCCCTTCGTTTTATATCCACATTGTACTTAATTTTCAGAGGTTTATGGGAACCACATTTGGACCGATAACCCATTTATCGATAAATATATCGAAATATGAAAAAAATCAAAATGAAAGCAGTGTTCTTCCCCTTTCGTTTGACACCCATATTGTGCACCACTTTCATAGAATTTTGGGAACCAGATTTTGACCGATAACTTATTTATCGATAAACATATCAAAATATGGCAATGTTCAAATGAAACCATTTGATACCCACATTGTAGTTAAATTGCAAGGTTTTAAGGGAACCACATTTGGACCGATAACCCATTTATCGATAAATATATCGAAATATGAAAAAAATCAAAATGAAAGCAGTGTTCTTCCCCTTTCGTTTAACACCCATATTGTACACCACTTTCAAGGGCTTTTTGGAACCAGATTTTGACCGATAACCCATTTATCGAAAAATATGTCGAAATATCGCAATGTCCAAATGAAACCATTTGATACCCAATTTATAATTAAATTGCAAGGTTTTATGGGAAACTCATTTTGACCGATAACTCATTTATCGATAAATATATCGAAATATGACAATGTCCAAAGAACCAGTGTCCTTCTCCTTTCGTTTAACACCCATATTGTACACCACTTTCTAGGGCTTTTGGGAACCAGATTTTGACCGATAACTCATTTATTGATAAATATATCGAAATATGGCAATGCCCAAACGAAACCATTTGAAACCCAATTTGTAATTAAATTGAACGGTTTTATGGGAACCACATTTTGACCGATAACTCATTTATCGATAAATATATCGAAATTTGACAATGTCCAAATGAAGCCAGTGTCCTTTTCCTATCGATTGACACCCATATTGTACACCACTTTCAAGTGCTTTTGGGAACCAGATTTTGACCGATAACTCATTTATTGATAAATATATCGAAATATGGCAATGCCCAAACGAAACCATTTGAAACCCAATTTGTAATTAAATTGAACGGTTTTATGGGAACCACATTTTGACCGATAACTCATTTATCGATAAATATATCGAAATTTGACAATGTTCAAATGAAGCCAGTGTCCTTTTCCTATCGATTGACACCCATATTGTACACCACTTTCAAGGGCTTTTGGGGACCAGATTTTGACCGATAACTCATTTATTGATAAATATATCGAAATATGGCAATGCCCAAACGAAACCATTTGATACCCAATTTGTAATTAAATTGAAAGGGCTTTTGGGAACCACATTTTGACCGATAACTCATTTATCGATAAATATATCGAAATATGGCTGTTCAAAATGATGATAAGGAATAGGTAGGAGTGAAGGGAGTTTTCACTCGGCTTGTATTTGGGGGTAAATACAAGTGGGAGATTGCACTAACAAATGAAACGCGAATTTCTATTAGCAACTTAATACTAACAACAACGATTTAATTCAATTATTCGGTACTTCAATGTACAATACGATTTTCTTATGAGATTAAGAATAATTTAATGAAATGGAACAATGCAATATCCTTTCTTTAAATGAATGGAAATTCAAGATATTTATGTTTACATCAATTAATTAAACAAATTAATAGAAAAATTGAAACTAGAAATTAATGAACCGCGCACTGCTTGTATGGTTGATTGCGAAGGTTGTAAGTCCCGCGTTGATGATAGTTACCTCTGTTGATTGCAGATGCGACAGGCGCGTTCCGATGAAAAAGTAAAAGAGAGAGAGTTCATATGCGCACAGCGCTTTTATAGTGTTTCCAACACTGGAAGTTCGAAGGAAAGCAGGGATGCTTCCTTTGACAGGGTCATGCAGGGATGCATGACGGGCCTTGCGAACACAGTGTTGTGTTCGCTGCTAAGGTATGCAGGGTTGCATTACGGGCTTGAGGATCGCAGGAGTGCGTTCCATTTAAGGGACGAAAGTCACTTAAACATGGCGCCCTCGTTGCACTGGTGCAAGGGATGCCTTCAATTGAGCCAATGCCCGTATGGCTACGTCTATTTTCTCCTTTTGAATGGAGATTTGGCTTCTTGGTTGACGTGATTCTTGGCGTTTGGGTACCTGAGGTCGCTTTGCCGGCTTACGGGCACCTCTACGTGCGGACACTTGGAGCCGTTTCAGCGGCTTACGAACGTTTCGGCTGTTGGATGCTTGGCTACGAATGCTGCGACGGTCTTCCACGATGTCATCTGACGCCGTAGTGTGCAACAGGGTGTGGTGTAGTTCTTGACATAGTTTGCACGTGTCGGGACACGAGCAATCCCTGATGCTGTCGTGGGTACGAGCAAGACAATTCGGGCAGTATCTAAATTGTCGCACTACTTCGCTGCGTTCTTCGATGTTCATTGCCATGAATTCCTTACAAAACCGGAGTGGATGATACTTCAGGCAGACCTTACATTGATAGATCCGTGGGTCCAGGTTGGTGTTGTTGGATGGTTTTGATCTGTAAAATATTAACGGTATGAGAAGGTCGTGGAAATCTTAAAACTATGGCAAACAAGTTGATTCTTAAGTGTCAAGGGTAGAGTTTAGATTCGGAACCTCAGGTTGAGAAGGAAGCGGGCAGAGCTTGACAATTGGTCGAGTAAAAGTTCCAGTCTGAGTCTTGACATCCGCCACTCGCACACAATTGTCCGAACCATGATACACTTTTTCGATGCGTCCTAGTCTCCACTCGTTGGGGGGAGTTTGGTCATTTTTGATGACCACGAAATCACCAATGGAAAGGTCTTTTTGTGGGAGCTTCCATTTGTATCTATGATGGAGTTCTTTGAGATACTCATCCTTCCAGCGTTGGCTGAACTGTTGATACAAAGCTTTGAGCTTTTCCCATCGGTTTTGTAGGGAGAGATTGTCAATTTGAGGTTCTGGAAAGCCCAGTAGTGGCCCGCCTCGGAGAAAATGTCCTGGAGTTAATGCAAGCAAGTCATTGGCATTATCAGACATCGGGGAAAGGGGTCGAGAGTTCAGTACTGCTTCGATACGAGCAAGTAAAGTTGTGATTTCTTCAAAAGTGAAGATGTGGTTTCCAACAGTGCGTTTGAAGTGATGCTTGAAACTCTTTACAGCTGCTTCCCAAAGGCCGCCCATATGAGGAGCATTCGGTGGCAGGAAATGCCATTCAAATCCATGTACGGTATACTTGGAGCGTAGGTCATCAGAAGTTTCTTTGAGGAATTTTTTGAAATCCTGTTGGAAGGCGCGGTTAGCACCAACAAAGTTCTTGCCGTTGTCCGAAAAGACTCGTTGCGGGAGTCCGCGTCTACCTACAAAGCGGGCAAATGCTGCCTGAAATGCTTTGGTTGACAAATCCGAACATGGTTCAAGGTGGATTGCCTTTGTGGAAAAGCAAATGAAGACGCAAACGTATCCCTTCAGTAGTGGGGATCTCCGGAGGGTTGATGACTTTATGTCGAGAGGACCGGCAAAGTCTAAACCGGTGTAGGTGAATGGCAACGAGAAAGTTGCACGCTCTGGGGGTAAAGCTGCCATAATTTGCGAACGACTGTTTTGTTTGAAAATTGTACAGATTTTGCAATTGCGTATACAGAGTTTTACTTTTGATTTTAGCCTGGGAATGTAGTATTCCTGCCTTGCTATTCGAACCATGAGTTGCTGTTCAGCATGCATTAGAACATCATGCAGAAAATTTAGAAAAAGATAACATAATCTTGAAGATTCTGAAATAATGGTTGGATGTCTTTCATTGTACGTAAGGCCAGCGTTGGCCAAGCGACCATTCACACGGAGAAGTCCATGTTGGTCAAGAAAGGGGTTTAACGTTAAAAGCGAGCTCTTTTTGGAAATTGATTCTCGATTGGACAATTGATAATATTCCTTTGGGTAGTGTCTTTCTTGCGAAAGTTTGATGAGACGAGTTTTGACCCAGTGAATTTCCTTTTGCGTAATAACCACAGAGTTATAGCAAGTGGGAGAAGTGGACTGTATTGGTTTGAATCGGTGAATAAATCGAAACATGTACGCTATTACGCGTAAGGCTTTAGACCATGAAGAGAAGCGGTCTAATATATCGGGGTCGTCGTCCAAAACGTGAAGAGCTTCTACTTTACGTTGTTCTTGAGGTACGACATTTTGTCGAAATGATATTGGCCAATGATCGGGGGGTTTAAGTAACCAATCTGGTCCGTGCCACCAGAGTGATCTAAGTACTAGGTCCTGTGGTCTACAACCTCTTGTTCCAAGGTCGGCCGGGTTGTGATTAGTGGTAACATGCCGCCACTTTACATTTCCAACATTTTTAATGATTTCTGACGTACGATTGGCTACGTATACCTTCCACGTACATGGTGGTTTTTCGAGCCATGCAAGTACAATAGACGAATCGGACCAAAGAAAGACGTTTGCACCATCAAGAGATAATTGAGTAATAACCCTTTTTATGCATTTAGATAATAAGACTGCTCCACACAATTCTAGGCGTGGGAGACTCACTGTCTGTAGTGGTGCTACCTTGGTTTTTGAAAACAGAAGGTGAGAGGATACCGTATTGACTGATTGCGACCGAATGTAAACGGATGCACAGTATGCTTTCTCTGAAGCATCACAGAATCCATGGATTTGAATTGATCTACTAGGCGAGAATTCTGTCCATCTAGGAATTTGGATTTGTTCGATTGTGGGCAAATCGGTTACGAATTGGTGCCACTTTTGAAGTGAAAGGGGTTTGACACACTCGTCCCATTCCGTACCTTCTAACCAAATTTGTTGCAAGAGTATTTTCGCTTGAATAAGAATGGGCGATAGCCATCCTGCGGGGTCAAAAAGTTTAGAGACTGAGGATAAAATTTGGCGTTTTGTGGCGCTGGAGGGTGGTGTCAAGTATTCAACTGAATATGAAAAAGAATCGTTTAACGCGTTCCATCGTATACCAAGCGTTTTGGTAGAACTGGAATAATCAAATTTCAGGAAGTCAGAGTCGAGAAGGTGATCTGCAGGAATTTGATTTAAAAGTTGAGGATGGTTTGCTGTAATTTTCCGGAGAGGAAACCCAGCTGAAAGTAAACAATGGATGAGTTCAGTTTGAGCGTTTAAACACGATGGAATATCGTGACCTCCAGATAAGACATCATCCACATAGGTTTCTTTGGTTAAAATTTGTTTCGCTAGTGGATGGGAATCTTTTGTATCAGTTGCTAGTTGATGCAAAGTGCGAATTGCAAGATAAGGCGCGCAGTTGACTCCGAATGTCACTGTCTTCAGGGCAAAATCAGATAGTTTATCCTCGTTGTTTCTTCGAAAGAGAATTCGTTGATACGGTTGATCATCTTCGTGGAGAAGAATCTGTCGGTACATTTTTTGTATGTCACCGTTAAAGACATACTTATACAATCGCCAATTTAAAATGACAAATAGAAGATCTGTTTGCAAGGTTGGACCGATATGAAGTATATCGTTTAGTGAAATACCAGATGCCGTGGGTTTGGAGGCATTGAATACCACACGAACTTTCGTAGACTTACTGTCTGGTTTAACAACTGAATGATGTGGAAGATAGTATGAACGATAATGTCCATTTTCGTGCACCTCATCGGGAGCGATTTGCCTCATATGATCGAGGGTGAGGTACTCTTCTAGAACGCGGTTGTATTCTTCTTTGAGGGTGGGATTTTTATTGAGCATATGCTCCATTCGGATAGCTTGTCGCATAGCTTGGGAACGGGATGGTCCCAGGGCCAGGTTGGATGAAAACTTCGATTTGAAAGGTAGCCGAACTATATATCGGCCATCACTTCGCCTAACAGTGGTGTCTTGATAGAACTGTTCGCAGTATGAATCTTCGTCAGAAGATAGGCGAGATTCGGGCAGTTCCTCGAGTTCCCAGAACCTCTTCAATTGAATATTGAGGTTTTCATTAGTATCTTCTACAGCGTACGTATGAAAGGTAGAACAAGAAGTGGGTTGCATGGGTCCGCTCAAATACCACCCGAAAATTGTTTTTTGAGCGAGGAGACTGCCTAGGATGTGGTGTTGAATTCCTTGAAGAAGGATCTTCGGTATGAGATCGCTTCCGATCACCATATCTATGGGACCAGGAGTGAAGAAATAAGGATCAGCGAGATCTAGATCCTTAATGTCTGTTGGATTGGGTTTAGAAATAGAGAATGTTGGTAAAAAGCTTGTGAGCTTTTGAAGCACAATCGCTTGGGTAACGACTTTTGTGTCATAACGTTTGGAGATTAGAGTTAGTTGACAGACTTTGTTCGCGTTTTCTACAACGATTCCGCCCATCCCGGTTACTGCATAATCTTCCCGGTAAGTAGGAAGATTTAAGCGTTTCTGTACCTTCTCGGAAATGAAGGTTTTTTGCGAGCCTTGGTCGATTAAGGCTCTTAGGGTGAAAAGTGTGCCCATGTGCTCAATGTGCACTCGGGCGGTGGGAAGCAGCGTCTTCTCATGGTTTGCTGAGAAGTTAGCTTGGATTCTGGACGCACTGTCAGCAGAGGTGGATGGAGATTCATCGCAATTGCCTTGGGTTATGTTGAATATTGGATGCCTTGGGGTATTCGGCAGTTCGGTAGAGTGGGTGTGCAACAGGGGGGTTGCTTTTGTGGTTGGCTTTGCGGATGAAGTCGCATTTGCTGACTTAGGTGCGGATTTTATAGGTGGTTTAGGATGAAGCATCGTGTGATGCGATTGTCTGCAATGAAGACATCTAAAAACGCTTTGACAGTTGGTAAGTGTGTGGTTATATGCCAGGCAGTTGGTACAATAACCATTTTTCTCGGCGAATTTAGTTCGATCGGAAACTGCCAAGTTACGGAATTTCGGACAGGATTTGAGAGCATGATTATTTTTGCAAAGTTTACAAGTGAACGTCACTTGTTCTTGAGAGAGGTAAGATTGCACTTTAGTTGGAGTCTTTGGGTTGGAAGAGTGGCGAGGTTTGGAAGTTTTGTAGTTGTGCAATCGTTCAACTACTTCATACCGGCTAGTTAGGAAGGAGTCCATTTGGGACCAGTCGGGCAACTCTTTCCTTGATTTTAAGGATTGCTCCCAAAGAGAGAGCGTGTCTTCTGGGAGTTTTGTGGAGCATAGATAAATTAATATCGGATCCCATTCGACCACGGAAACCCCTTGAGAAGTAAGGCAAGAAAGACAATCATTTATTGTACTCTGTATTCTCTGAATCCCCTCACTATTTTCGGATGTAACAGGGGGAATGTTGAAGAGGGTCTTCAATTGGTTATCGATCAAAATCCGCTTATTTTCAAAACGGGCTCTAAGTGCTTCCCAGGCCAGTGAAAAGTTTTCATCACAGAGTTTGTAATGTTTCACTATAAGGCCTGCCTTTCCCCGAGTTTTATTGCGCAGATGAAATAGTTTTTGAGCTGGGGTTAGTTTTGGGTGATTGAGGTACACTGCCGTGAACATGTCGCGGAAGCTCGGCCACTCCTCGTAACTACCATAAAAAATCTGTGTATCGCATGGGGGCACTTTTATGCATGGAATCGAGTTATCGACAAAAGACAAGGAATGTCTAGCAGTTACATTTTTATCGGGAGTGGTGCCATGAAAGGACTTAAGCTGATCGATAATTTGGGATTTACATATATAGAAGCTGTCAGTACATACTTGGAACTTGTTTGTTGCTTCGTCTTTAAAATCGATGGAAACTTGTTTTTCGTCTTCGAGGCAGACGCTCTTATAAGAGATTTGTAAATTCTCCCAACGTTTGTTTAGATCATGAAGTTTAACATCCAATAAGGTGTCAGTATTTTCTTCAGGGTCTTCTTTTTCAAAACGAGAACAAAAATTCATTAAATCATTTGAACAGAATATGAATTCTGCCATTGCGGTTGAACCAGTAGCCATGATTGAAGGTTTTGACAGTATTATCGGGTGTAACTAAGATTAAGATTGGAAAACGATTGAGAGAGTTCTGTACTGATTATGCTGCTGGGTATAGCAGCGTGAACCAAATCGATACAATTGGAAATAAGCTTCCCTTTTATATAACCTTAATATAATTTCTCGCTCAAATGTGTTTGGAGGATTAATTTTAATTATCACTGGGTTTTGGTGGGGTTGGGAAGACTCAAACTTGCTCTTTAAACGGACTTGGTTAAGCGACTTAATTATGCTACTGGGTATCGAGCAGTAAAACAAACTAGAACTTAGTGACTGTGCTCATAGGTAGAATGATTTATGCACCCTGTATAGATGCACTCGGATGAATTTTTGAAAGCAAAATTGTAAATAAATCCAGTCGGTGTGTACGATTTACATTTAATGGTTTAGTAAATTTATGCTATTGGGGATAATAGCATTAAAGACAAACGAAAACAAAATATTTGGGTTAATATTTATTTACGCTACTGGGTATGGTAGCCGTGAAAAAACCTATTGTATGTATTAGTTATCTTATTAATAGGTTGAAGGATTTATGCACCCTGTATAGTTACGCCTTCAGGAATTTTGGACACAAACTTATTAAATAAATCGCGTAAGTAGCACTAGCACTTGCACTTTAAGTTTTAGTAGATTTTGCTAAACGATTATTTTATGCTATTGGGGATAATAGCATTAAATGCAAACGAGACAAAAATCACCGTATATATTAAATGATTCATCAAATTATTTTGACTGGTTTTATGTTGCTACTGGGTTACGCTACTGGGGATAGTAGCGGGAGGAACTACTTAACGTATGTACATACATATATACCAATACCGATATCTGCCCTCAAATGTAAAGACTTTTTTGTTCTTTAATATTTATGTTTGTTCACCACTGGGAATGGGTTTTCAATTGCAAATTCTTATTGGGATTTTTGTTGTTTGTTGTCGACAGAACCAAAACAAAATACAAATCTACGCTGACGCGAGCAGCGAAACGAAAAGAGCAGGCAGAATTCCTTTTTATATGTACATATGTCGATATGTACGAAATTTTCAGACAAACGTATAGATATATTGAAGGGATTGTAAGCAAAGTAAGGGTAGATAGAGAAGCAAAACTCTATGTCTGCGCCAAGCAGGTTGCGCAGCGAATTTCAAATAGCAAAGCGATTTGCAGTTGTATACAAATGGACTTTGCCCGTATGTATGAATAAAATCACCAATTTGCACAAAATTTGTTAAGTGAATATTAAAGGCGTATGAGAACACCTTTGAAAATTTAGCATAATTGCACTGTAGAAGACAATGAAAACCACAAACTATTTGCCTTTTTAGCTCTGTTTACTTGCTTTTATCACTAGTGTCACTTTTATATGTAGGTATATGAGTGCAGAAAAGGGATGGGTATAGTTAACCATAGGCAGGCAACGAACTAGAATTTTAGCACACTTGACCAAGTAGAAAAGGAAACAAAATAAATGCTTACCGGCGCAACCGGGAAAATATGGTCAGTGCGAATGAAACAATATTTGGTTGAAAAATCACGAGAAATGAATATACAAAGGGTTGTGTATTAATTTATGTATATATATGCCTAAGCTGTGGGTTGGAAACAACCGACTGGTAACTTAAACAGAACCGAATTTCTTGGCGCAAATAGCTTTTTGAATGCATATATGTGCATATATATGTATATATGTATATATATGAGTCCCGTTAGAGGAATGGTATATGAAAATATAACGGCACTTACTTGTAATTTTTTGGGGTACTCATCTTTTTTGGGGTTGGGGTACAGTGCCACGTTGGCCCTAAACTCTGGGCAGGATTTGGGTTTCCTTTGGTTGTACCGGCTACAGGTGACTCCACCGGTGTGTTTGCTGGTATATATTCCCACGTTGGGCAGCGGCAGCTTTGTGCAAATAATATGTTTTATGTATGTTGTCTTTATTTTCACCGAATTTTAGTTTTACTCACTGTTTTAAACGCGTTTTCACTTTTACTTTTACTTTTACACAACGATTTAAAATAAACTTTTAGTTTCGCGCACACTTTTCAACTTTTCTTTTTGCACACTTGTATCGCTTGCCGATCTGCTGCCGTTCGCGTTGGTGGTTGAAAATGCAATGCGTGGGCAGCGCAAAAGGCTCAACAAGCAGTGTTGTATTGCGGTTGTTTTCCTTCGAAGTTGTTCGCGTTGCCAATAGAGTTTTTGATGGTTAGGTGTATTCCTGTGCCGTCAAATTCGGCTTGTAAGGACCATGTTCAAAATGATGATAAGGAATAGGTAGGAGTGAAGGGAGTTTTCACTCGGCTTGTATTTGGGGGTAAATACAAGTGGGAGATTGCACTAACAAATGAAACGCGAATTTCTATTGGCAACTTAATACTAACAACAACGATTTAATTCAATTATTCGGTACTTCAATGTACAATACGATTTTCTTATGAGATTAAGAATAATTTAATGAAATGGAACAATGCAATATCCTTTCTTTAAATGAATGGAAATTCAAGATATTTATGTTTACATCAATTAATTAAACAAATTAATAGAAAAATTGAAACTAGAAATTAATGAACCGCGCACTGCTTGTATGGTTGATTGCGAAGGTTGTAAGTCCCGCGTTGATGATAGTTACCTCTGTTGATTGCAGATGCGACAGGCGCGTTCCGATGAAAAAGTAAAAGAGAGAGAGTTCATATGCGCACAGCGCTTTTATAGTGTTTCCAACACTGGAAGTTCGAAGGAAAGCAGGGATGCTTCCTTTGACAGGGTCATGCAGGGATGCATGACGGGCCTTGCGAACACAGTGTTGTGTTCGCTGCTAAGGTATGCAGGGTTGCATTACGGGCTTGAGGATCGCAGGAGTGCGTTCCATTTAAGGGACGAAAGTCACTTAAACAATGGCAATGTCCAAATTAAACCATTTTATACCCACATTCTAATTAAATTACACGGTTCTATGGGAACCACATGTTGACGGATAACTCATTTATCGATAAATAGATCTAGATATGGGCAAGCTCAAACGAAAGTTGTGTTCTTCTCCTTTCGTTTGACACCCATATTGTACAACAATTTCAAGGTATTATGGGAACCAGATTTTGACTGATAACTCATTTACCGATAAATACATCGACATATGGCAATGTCCAAATTAAACCATTTGATACCCACATTGTACTTAAGTTTCATGGGTTTATGGGAACCGCATTTAGACCGATAACCCATTTATCGATAAATAGATCGAAGAATGGCAATGTCCAAATAAAACCAGAGTCCTTCCCCTTTCATTTGATACCCACATTGTACTTAAGTTTCAAGGGTTTATGGGAACCACATTTAGACCGATAACCCATTTATCGATAAATATATCGAAATATGGCAATGTCCAAATAAAACCAGTGCCCTTCCACCTTCGTTTTATATCCACATTGTACTTAAGTTTCAGAGGTTTATGGGAACCACATTTGGATCGATAACCCATTTATCGATAAATATATCGAAATATGAAAAAAATCAAAGTGAAAGCAGTGTTCTTCCCCTTTCGTTTGACACCCATATTGCGCACCACTTTCAAAGAATTTTGGGAACCAGATTTTGACCGATAACTTATTTATCGATAAACATATCAAAATATGGCAATGTTCAAATGAAACCATTTGATACCCACATTGTACTTAAATTGCAAGGTTTTAAGGGAACCACATTTTGACCGATAACTGATTTATCGATAAATATATCGAAATATGGCAATGTCCAAATAAAACCAGTGTCCTTCTCTTTTCGTTTGGCACCCATATTGTACACCACTTTCAAGGGCTTTTTGGAACCAGATTTTGACCGATAACTCATTTATCGATAAATATGTCGAAATATGGCAATGTCCAAATGAAACCATTTGATACCCAATTTATAGTTAAATTGCAAGGTTTTATGGGAAACTCATTTTGACCGATAACTCATTTAAATCGATCAATATATCGAAATATGACAATGTCCAAATGAACCAGTGTCCTTCTCCTTTCGTTTAACAACCATATTGTACACCACTTTCAAGGGCTTTTGGGAACTAGATTTTGACCGATAACTCATTTATCGATAAATATATCGAAATATGGCAATGTTCAAATGAAACCATTTGACACCCACATTGTAATTAAATTGGAAGGTTTTATGGGAACCAGATTTTGACCGATAACTCATTTATCGATAAATGTATCGAAATATGGCAATCTTCAAATTAAACCATTTGATACCCACACTATAATTAAATTGAAAGGTTTTAGGGGAACCACATTTTGTCCGATAACTCATTTATCGATAAATATATCGAAATAGGGCAATGTCCAAATGGAACCATTTGATACCCAATATGTAATTAAATTGCAAGGTTTTATGGGAGCCACATTTTGACCGAAAACTCATTTATCGATAAATATTTCGAAATATGACAATATCCAAATGAAACCAGTGTCCTTTTCCTATCGATTGACACCCATATTGTACACCACTTTCAAGGGCTTTTGGGAACCAGATTTGGACCGATAATTCATTTATCGATAAATATAGCGAAATATGGCAATGCCCAAATGAAACTATTTGATACACAATTTGTAATTAAATTGAAAAGTTTTATGGGAACCACATTTTGACCGATAACTCATCTATCGATAAATATATCGAAATATGACAATGTCCAAATGAAACCAGTGTCCTTCTCCTATCGATTGACACCCATATTGTACACCACTTTCAAGGGCTTTTGGGAACCACATTTTGACCGATAACTCATTTATCGATAAATATATCGACATATGGCAATGTCCAAATTAAACCATTTGATCCCACATTGTACCTAAGTTTCATGGGTTTATGGGAACCACATTTAGACCGATAACCCATTTATCGATAAATATATCGAAATATGGCAATGTCCAAATAAAACCAGAGTCCTTCCCCTTTCATTTGATACCCACATTGTACTTAAGTTTCAAGGGTTTATGGGAACCACATTTAGACCGATAACCCATTTATCGATAAATATATCGAAATATGGCAATGTCCAAATAAAACCAGTGCCCTTCCCCCTTCGTTTGATATCCACATTGTATTTAATTTTAAGAGGTTTATGGGAACCACATTTGGACCGATAACCCATTTATCGATAAATATATCGAAATATGAAAAAAATCAGAATGGAAGCAGTGTTCTTCCCCTTTCGTTTGACACCCTTATTGTGCACCACTTTCAAAGGATTTTGGGAACGAGATTTTGACCGATAACTTATTTATCGATAACCATATCGAAATATGGCAATGTTTAAATGAAACCATTTGACACCCACATTGTACTTAAATTGCAAGGTTGTAAGGGAACCACATTTTGACCGATAACTCATTTATCGATAAATATATCGAAATATGGCAATGTCCAAATAAAACCAGTTTCCTTCTCCTTTTGTTTGGCACCCATATTGTTCACCACTTTCAAGGGCTTTTGGGAACCAGATTTTGACCGATAACTCATTTATCGATAAATATGTCGAAATATGGCAATGTCCAAATGAAACCATTTGATAACCAATTTGTAATTAAATTGCAAGGTTTTATGGGAAACTCATTTTGACCGAAAACTCATTTATCGATAAATATATCGAAATATGACAATGTCCAAATGAACCAGTGTCCTTCTCCTTTCGTTTAATACCCATATTGTACACCACTTTCACGAGCTTTTGGGAACCAGATTTTGACCGATAACTCATTTATCGATAAATATATCGAAATATGGCAATGTTCAAATGAAACCATTTGACACCCACATTGTAATTAAATTGGAAGGTTTTATGGGAACCAGATTTTGACCGATAACTCATTTATCGATAAATATACCGAAATTTGGCAATGTTCAAATTAAACCATTTGATACCCACATTATAATTAAATTGGAAGGATTTAGGGGAACCACATTTTGTCCGATAACTCATTTATCGTTAAATATATCGAAATAGGGCAATGTCCAAATGGAACCATTTGATACCCAATTTGTAATTAAATTGCAAGGTTTTATGGGAACCACATTTTGACCGAAAACTCATTTATCGATAAATATTTTGGAAATATGACAATGTCCAAATGAAACCAGTGTCCTTTTCCTATCGATTGACACCCATATTGTACACCACTTTCAAGGGCTTTTTGGAATCACATTTAGACCGATAACCCATTTATCGATAAATATATCGAAATATGGCAATGTCCAAATAAAACCAGAGTCCTTCCCCTTTCATTTGATACCCACATTGTACTTAAGTTTCAAGGGTTTAGGGGAACCACATTTAGACCGATAACCCATTTATCGATAAATATATCGAAATATGAAAAAAATCAGAATGGAAGCAGTGTTCTTCCCCTTTCGTTTGACACCCTTATTGTGCACCACTTTCAAAGGATTTTGGGAACGAGATTTTGACCGATAACTTATTTATCGATAACCATATCGAAATATGGCAATGTTTAAATGAAACCATTTGATACCCACATTGTACTTAAATTGCAAGGTTGTAAGGGAACCACATTTTGACCGATAACTCATTTATCGATAAATATATCGAAATATGGCAATGTCCAAATAAAACCAGTTTCCTTCTCCTTTTGTTTGGCACCCATATTGTTCACCACTTTCAAGGGCTTTTGGGAACCAGATTTTGACCGATAACTCATTTATTGATAAATATGTCGAAATATGGCAATGTCCAAATGAAACCATTTGATACCCAATTTGTAATTAAATTGCAAGGTTTTATGGGAAACTCATTTTGACCGAAAACTCATTTATCGATAAATATATCGAAATATGACAATGTCCAAATGAACCAGTGTCCTTCTCCTTTCGTTTAATACCACACCACTTTCAAGGGCTTTTGGGAACCAGATTTTGACCGATAACTCATTTATCGATAAATATATCGAAATATGGCAATGTTCAAATGAAACCATTTGACACCCACATTGTAATTAAATTGGAAGGTTTTATGGGAACCAGATTTTGACCGATAACTCATTTATCGATAAATATACTGAAATATGGCAATGTTCAAATTAAACCATTTGATACCCACATTATAATTAAATTGGAAGGATTTAGGGGAACCACATTTTGTCCGATAACTCATTTATCGTTAAATATATCGAAATATGGCAATGTCCAAATGGAACCATTTGATACCCAACTTGTAATTAAATTGAAAGGTTTTATGGGAACCAGATTTTGACCGATAACTCATTTATCGATAAATATGTCGAAATTTGACAATGTCCAAATGAAACCAGTGTCCTTTTCCTATCGATTGATACCCATATTGTACACCACTTTTAAGGGCTTTTGGGAACCAGATTTGAACCGATAACTCATTTATCGATAAATATATCGAAATATGGCAATGCCCAAATGAAACTATTTGATACCCAATTTGTAATTAAATTGAAAAGTTTTATGGGAACCACATTTTGACCGATAACTCATCTATCGATAAATATATCGAAATATGACAATGTCCAAATGAAACCAGTGTCCTTTTCCTATCGATTGACACCCATATTGTGCACCACTTTCAAAGAATTTTGGGAACCAGATTTTGACCGATAACTTATTTATCGATAAACATATCAAAATATGGCAATGTTCAAATGAAACCATTTGATACCCACATTGTACTGAATTTGCAAGGTTTTAAGGGAACCACATTTTGACCGATAACTGATTTATCGATAAATATATCGAAATATGGCAATGTCCAAATAAAACCAGTGTCCTCCTTTCGTTTGGCACCCATATTGTACACCACTTTCAAGGGCTTTTTGGAACCAGATTTTGACCGATAACTCATTTATCGATAAATATGTCGAAATATGGCAATGTCCAAATGAAACCATTTGATATCCAATTTATAATTAAATTGCAAGGTTTTATGGGAAACTCATTTTGACCGATAACTCATTTATCGATAAATATATCGAAATATGACAATGTCCAAATGAACCAGTGTCCTCCTTTCGTTTAACACCCATATTGTACACCACTTTCAAGGGCTTTTGGGAACCAGATTTTGACCGATAACTCATTTATCGATAAATATATCGAAATATGGCAATGTTCAACTGAAACCATTTGACACCCACATTGTAATTAAATTGGACGGTTTTATGGGAACCAGATTTTGACCGATAACTCATTTATCGATAAATGTATCGAAATATGGCAATCTTCAAATTAAACCATTTGATACCTACATTATAATTAAATTGAAAGGTTTTAGGGGAACCATATTTTGTCCGATAACTCAGTTATCGATAAATATATCGAAATATGGCAATGTCCAAATGGAAAAATTTGATACCCAATTTGTAATTAAATTGCAAGGTTTTATGGGAACCACATTTTGACCGAAAACTCATTTATCGATAAATATTTCGAAATATGACAATATCCAAATGAAACCAGTGTCCTTTTCTTATCGATTGACACCCATATTGTACACCCCTTTCAAGGGCTTTTGGGAACCAGATTTGGACCGATAATTCATTTATCGATAAATATATCGAAATATGGCAATGCCCAAATGAAACTATTTGATACCCAATTTGTAGTTAAATTGAAAAGTTATATGGGAACCACATTTTGACCGATAACTCATCTATCGATAAATATATCGAAATATGACAATTTCCAAATGAAACCAGAGTCCTTTTCCTATCGATTGACACCCATATTGTACACCACTTTCAAGGGCTTTTGGGATCCAGATTTGGACCGATAATTCATTTATCGATATCTCTATCTCTATGGCGCGATATACATCATCATAAACCTCCTAAGAGATTTTTGCGCCAAGCTTCTCTTCCAATTTGTGGTGTGCCGATTTGAATTTTCCCTACAAATTGGTGGGACCTACAGTTTTTTGCCGACTCCGAACGGCATCTACAAAGGAGACGAATTTTTGCTGAGAAGCCTGTCATGGCAGAAATACACTCGGAGAGTTTGCCAAACCACTGCCGAGGGGCGACCCCGTTTTGAAAAACTTTTTTCAAATCACTGTTGATGTTACCTGTACCAGGGCTCGAACCATGGACCTTCGGTGTGGTAGGCCGGCAACACTACCTTCACACCACGGCGGCCGCCATAAATAAATATATCGAAATATGGCAATGCCCAAATGAAACTATTTGATACCCAATTTGTAATTAAATTGAAAAGTTTTATGGGAACCACATGTTGACCGATAACTCATTTAGCGATAAATATATCGAGATATGGGCAAGTTCAAACGAAACTTGTGTTCTTCTCCTTTCGTTTGATACCCATATTGTACAACAATTTCAAGGTATTATGGGAACTAGATTTTGACTGATAACTCATTTACCGATAAATATATCGTCATATGGCAATGTCCAAATTAAACCATTTGATCCCACATTGTACCTAAGTTTCATGGGTTTATGGGAACCACATTTAGACCGATAACCCATTTATCGATAAATATATCGAAATATGGCAATGTCCAAATAAAACCAGAGTCCTTCCCCTTTCATTTGATACCCACATTGTACTTATGTTTCAAGGGTTTATGGGAACCACATTTAGACCGATAACCCATTTATCGATAAATATATCGAAATATGGCAATGTCCAAATAAAACCAGTGCCCTTCTCCCTTCGTTTGATATCCTAATTGTACTTAAGTTTCAGAGGTTTATGGGAACCACATTTGGACCTATTACCCATTTATCGATAAATATATCGAAATATGAAAAAAGTCAAAATGGAAGCAGTGTTCTTCCCCTTTCGTTTGACACCCTTATTGTGCACCACTTTCAAAGGATTTTGGGAACGAGATTTTGACCGATAACTTATTTATCGATAAACATATCGAAATATGGCAATGTTTATTTGAAACCATTTGATACCCACATTGTACTTAAATTGCAAGGTTTTAAGGGAACCACATTTTGACCGATAACTCATTTATCGATAAATATATCGAAATATGGCAATGTCCAAATAAAACCAGTGTCCTTCTCCTTTTGTTTGGCACCCATATTGTTCACCACTTTCAAGGGCTTTTGGGAACCACATTTTGACCGATAACTCATTTATCGATAAATATATCGAAATATGGCAATGTCCAAATGAAACCATTTGATACCCAATTTGTAATTAAATTGCAAGGTTTTATGGGAAACTCATTTTGACCGAAAACTCATTTATCGATAAATATATCGAAATATGACAATGTCCAAATGAAACCAGTGCCCTTCTCCTTTTGTTTGACACCCATATTGTACACCACTTTCAAGGGCTTTTGGGAACCATATTTTGACCGATAACTCATTTATCGATAAATATATCGAAATATGGCAATCTTCAAATTAAACCATTTGATACCCACATTATAATTAAATTGAAAGGTTTTAGGGGAACCAGATTTTGACCGATAACTCATTTATCGATAAATGTATCGAATTATGGCAATCTTCAAATTAAACCATTTGATACCCACATTATAATTAAATTGAAAGGTTTTAGGGGAACCACATTTTGTCCGATAACTCATTTATCGATAAATATATCGAAATATGGCAATATCCAAATGGAACCATTTGATACCCAATTTGTAATTAAATTGCAAGGTTTTATGGGAACCACATTTTGACCGAAAACTCATTTATCGATAAATATTTTGGAAATATGACAATATCCAAATGAAACCAGTGTCCTTTTCCTATCGATTGACACCCATATTGTACACCCCTTTCAAGGGCTTTTGGGAACCAGATTTGGACCGATAATTCATTTATCGATAAATATATCGAAATATGGCAATGCCCAAATAAAACTATTTGATACCCAATTTGTAGTTAAATTGAAAAGTTTTATGGGAACCACATTTTGACCGATAACTCATCTATCGATAAATATATCGAAATATGACAATTTCCAAATGAAACCAGAGTCCTTTTCCTATCGATTGACACCCATATTGTACACCACTTTCAAGGGCTTTTGGGATCCAGATTTGGACCGATAATTCATTTATCGATAAATATATCGAAATATGGCAACGCCCAAATGAAACTATTTGATACCCAATTTGTAATTAAATTGAAAAGTTTTATGGGAACCACATGTTGACCGATAACTCATTTATCGATAAATATATCGAGATATGGGCAAGTTCAAACGAAACTTGTGTTCTTCTCCTTTCGTTTGATACCCATATTGTACAACAATTTCAAGGTATTATGGGAACTAGATTTTGACTGATAACTCATTTACCGATAAATATATCGTCATATGGCAATGTCCAAATTAAACCATTTGATCCCACATTGTACCTAAGTTTCATGGGTTTATGGGAACCACATTTAGACCGATAACCCATTTATCGATAAATATATCGAAATATGGCAATGTCCAAATAAAACCAGAGTCCTTCCCCTTTCATTTGATACCCACATTGTACTTAAGTTTCAAGGGTTTATGGGAACCACATTTAGACCGATAACCCATTTATCGATAAATATATCGAAATATGGCAATGTCCAAATAAAACCAGTGCCCTTCCCCCTTCGTTTGATATCCTAATTGTACTTAAGTTTCAGAGGTTTATGGGAACCACATTTGGACCTATTACCCATTTATCGATAAATATATCGAAATATGAAAAAAATCAAAATGGAAGCAGTGTGCTTCCCCTTTCGTTTGACACCCTTATTGTGCACCACTTTCAAAGGATTTTGGGAACGAGATTTTGACCGATAACTTATTTATCGATAAACATATCGAAATATGGCAATGTTTATTTGAAACCATTTGATACCCACATTGTACTTAAATTGCAAGGTTTTAAGGGAACCACATTTTGACCGATAACTCATTTATCGATAAATATATCGAAATATGGCAATGCCCAAATAAAACCAGTGTCCTTCTCCTTTTGTTTGGCACCCATATTGTTCACCACTTTCAAGGGCTTTTGGGAACCACATTTTGACCGATAATTCATTTACCGATAAATATATCGAAATATGACAATGTCCAAATGAAACCATTTGATACCCAATTTGTAATTAAATTGCAAGGTTTTATGGGAAACTCATTTTGACCGAAAACTCATTTATCGATAAATATATCGAAATATGACAATGTCCAAATGAACCAGTGTCCTTCTCCTTTCGTTTAATACCCATATTGTACACCACTTTCAAGGGCTTTTGGGAACCAGATTTTGACCGATAACTAATTTATCGATAAATATATCGAAATATGGCAATCTTCAAATTAAACCATTTGATACCCACATTATAATTAAATTGAAAGGTTTTAGGGGAACCAGATTTTGACCGATAACTCATTTATCGATAAATGTATCGAAATATGGCAATCTTCAAATTAAACCATTTGATACCCACATTATAATTAAATTGAAAGGTTTTAGGGGAACCACATTTTGTCCGATAACTCATTTATCGATAAATATATCGAAATGTGGCAATGTCCAAATGGAACCATTTGATACCCAATTTGTAATTAAATTGCAAGGTTTTATGGGAACCACAAATTGACCGAAAACTCATTTATCGATAAATATTTCGAAATATGACAATATCCAAATGAAACCAGTGTCCTTTTCCTATTGATTGACACCCATATTGTACACCCCTTTCAAGGGCTTTTGGGAACCAGATTTGGACCGATAATTCATTTATCGATAAATATATCGAAATATGGCAATGCCCAAATGAAACTATTTGATACCCAATTTGTAATTAAATTGCAAGGTTTTATGGGAACCACAAATTGACCGAAAACTCATTTATCGATAAATATTTCGAAATATGACAATTTCCAAATGAAACCAGAGTCCTTTTCCTATCGATTGACACCCATATTGTACACCACTTTCAAGGGCGTTTGGGATCCAGATTTGGACCGATAATTCATTTATCGATAAATATATCGAAATATGGCAACGCCCAAATGAAACTATTTGATATATATATATATATGATAAATATATCGAAATATGACAATGTCCAAATGAACCAGTGTCCTTCTCCTTTCGTTTAATACCCAGATTGTACACCACTTTCAAGGGCTTTTGGGAACCAGATTTTGACCGATAACTCATTTATCGATAAATATATCGAAATATGGCAATGTTCAAATGAAACCATTTGACACCCACATTGTAATTAAATTGGAAGGTTTTATGGGAACCAGATTTTGACCGATAACTCATTTATCGATAAATATATTGAAATATGGCAATGTTCAAATTAAACCATTTGATACCCACATTATAATTAAATTGAAAGGTTTTAGGGGAACCACATTTTGTCCTATAACTCATTTATCGATAAATATATCGAAATAGGGCAATGTCCAAATGGAACCATTTGATACCCAATTTTTAATTAAATTGCAAGGTTTTATGGGAACCACATTTTGACCGAAAACTTATTTATCGATAAATATTTTGGAAATATGACAATGTCCAAATGAAACCAGTGTCCTTTTCCTATCGATTGACACCCATATTGTACACCACTTTCAAGGGCTTTTGGGAACCAGATTTGGACCGATAACTCATTTATCGATAAATATATCGAAATATGGCAATGCCCAAATGAAACTATTTGATACCCAATTTGTAATTAAATTGAAAAGTTTTATGGGAACCACATTTTGACCGATAACTCATCTATCGATAAATATATCGAAATATGACAATGTCCAAATGAAACCAGTGTCCTTCTCCTTTCGTTTGACACCCATATTGTACACCACTTTCAAGGGCTTTTGGGAACCAGATTTTGACCGATAACTCATTTATTGATAAATATATCGTAATATAACAATGCCCAAACGAAACCATTTGATACCCAACTTGTAATTAAATTGAAAGGTTTTATGGGAACCACATTTTGACCGATAACTCATTTATCGATAAATATGTCGAAATTTGACAATGTCCAAATGAAACCAGTGTCCTTTTCCTATCGATTGACACCCATATTGTACACCACTTTCAAGGGCTTTTGGGAACCACATTTTGACCGATAACTCATTTATCGATAAATATATCGAAATATGGCAATGTCCAAATGAAACCATTTGATACCCACATTGTACTTAAGTTTCATGGGTTTATGGGAACCACATTTAGAGCGCTAACCCATTTATCGATAAATATATCGAAATATGGCAATGTCCAAATAAAACCAGAGTCCTTCCCCTTTCATTTGATACCCACATTGTACTTAAGTTTCAAGAGTTTATGGGAACCACATTTAGACCGATAACCCATTTATCGATAAATATATCGAAATACGCCAATGTCGCAATAAAACCAGTGCCCTTCCCCCTTTGTTTGATATCCACATTGTACTTAAGTTACAGAGGTTTATGGGAACCACATTTGGACCGATAACCCATTTATCGATAAATATATCGAAATATGAAAAAAATCAAAATGAAAGCAGTGTTCTTCCCCTTTCGTTTGACACCCATATTGTGGACCACTTTCAAAGGATTTTGGGAACAAGATTTTGACCGATAAATTATTTATCGATAAACATATCGAAATATGGCAATGTTCAAATGAAACTATTTGATACCCACATTGTACTTAAATTCCAAGGTTTTATGGGAACCACATTTTGACCGATAACTCATTTATCGATAAATATATCGAAATATGGCAATGTCCAAATAAAACCAGTGTCCTTCTCCTTTCGTTTGGCAGCCATATTGTACACCACTTTCAAGGGCTTTTTGGAACCAGATTTTGACCGATAACTCATTTAGCGATAAATATGTCGAAATATGGCAATGTCCAAATGAAACCATTTGATACCCAATTTGTAATTAAATTGCAAGGTTTTATGGGAAACTCATTTTGACCGAAAACTCATTTATCGATAAACATATCGAAAAATGACAATGTCCAAATGAACCAGTGTCCTTCTCCTTTCGTTGAATACCCATATTGTACACCACTTTCAAGGGCTTTTGGGAACCAGATTTTTACCGATAACTCAATTATCGATAAATATATCGAAATATGGCAATGTTCAAATGAAACCATTTGACACCCACATTGTAATTAAATTGGAAGGTTTTATGGGAACCAGATTTTGACCGATAACTCCTTTATCGATAAATATATCGAAATAGGGCAATGTCCAAATGGAACCATTTGATACCCAATTTGTAATTAAATTGCAAGGTTTTATGGGAACCACATTTTGACCGAAAACTCATTTATCGATAAATATTTCCAAATATGACAATGTCCAAATGAAACCTGTGTCCTTTTCCTATCGATTGACACCCAATGTCCAAATGAAACCAGTGTTCTTCTCCTTTCGTTTGATGCCACATTGTATTTAATTGTCAAGGTTTTTTGGGAACCACATTTTGCCCGATAACTCATTTATCGATAAGTATATCGAAATATGAAAAACATCTAAATGAAAGCAGTGTTCTTCCCCTCTCGTTTGACACCCATATTATACACCACTTTCGAGGGCTTTTGGGAACCAGATTTTCACCGATAACTCATTTATCGATAAATATATCGAAATATGGCAATGTTCAAATCAAACCATTTTATACCCACAATGTAATTAAATTGCATGGTTTTATGGGAATAACATTTCGAAAGATAACTCATTTATCGATAAATATATCGAAATAGGGTAATGTTTAAATTAAACCATTTGATACCCACATTGTAATTAAATTGCAAGGTTTTATGGCAACCACATTTTGACCGATAACTCATTTATCGATATATATATCGAAATATGATAATGTCCAAATAAAACCAGTGTCCTTCCCCTTTCATTTTATACCCACATTGTACTAAGTTTGAAGGGTTTATGGGAACAAAATTTAGACCGATAACTCATTTATCGATAAATATATCGAAATATGGCAATGTTCAAATTGAACCATTTGATACCCACATTGTAATGAAATTGCAAGGTTTTATGGGAACCAGATTTTGACCGATAACTCATTTATCGATAAATATATCCAAATATGGCAATGTTCAAATGAAACCATTTGACACCCACATTGTAATTAAATTGCAAGGTTTTATGGCAACCACATTTTTACCGATAATTCATTTATCGATAAATATATCGAAATATGACAATGTCCAAATAAAACCAGTGTCCTTCCCCTTTCACTTGATACCCACATTGTACTTAAGTTTGAAGGGCTTATGGGGACCACATTTAGACCGATAACTCATTTATCGATAAATATATCGAAATATGGCAATGTGCAAACTAAATCAGTGTCCTTCCCCTCTCGTTTGATACCAACATTGTACTTAAATTTCAAGCTTTATCTGAACCACATTTTGCTTACTAACTCATTTATCGATAAATATATCAAAATATGGCCAAGTGCAAATGAAACCTGCGTTCTTCCCCATTCGTTTGATGCCACACTGTATTGAATTGTCAAGGTTTTTTGGGAACCACATTTTGCCCGATAAATATATCGAAATATGGCAATGTCCAAATGAAATTGTAATTAAATTGCAAGGTTTTATGGGAACCACATTTTGACCGATAGCTCATTTATATATCGAAATATGACAATGTCGAAATGAAACCAGTGCCCTTCTCCTTTCGTTTGACACCCATATTGTATACCAATTTCATACCGGCTGCCAATCCGCACATCGGCGTCACCATCAAGCCCCAGTTGCGAAGGGCCAGCGGCACCTCGAATATCGGCGCTATTCCGTAGCCACCACCACAGCAAACGCAACATACAACGGCGCCACGGCCACCGGGAGCAATAGAGCGAACTACTACCATCACAACAAGCCAGCACAAAGAAGGCCACAGGGCGAATCAGGCAGCAGCGGACCAGACTAGGTTTTTAGCGTAAGATAGGGACAGTCAGTTAGTGCCGCTCGGCAACGTGTATTTAGGAGAGGGCTGCGCGTGCGCACCCAACTTATGTATATATGTATTGAAGGGGCAAATCCCATTGCGTATTCTTGATTTAAGAAAAGAGTGGTGAGGCCATATGCTTCGACCGCTCCTTGGAAGATTTATCTGTTCAGTAATTGCGATAGGCACAGGCGCATATAGACACGTCGAAAATATAGTATACAGCACAGCTGGATAAAAGTAAGGTTAGGGCCGCTCATGTGTAAGCTTTGCTGAAGTCAAGGAAATTGGACTAGGCAGCGGTGTCGTCTCACACCCTTCCACTATTAGGACTAGGGCTTCGGAAGCTATAGGTCCGAAAACGCAACGGTGACATAGCCACCTGAACAGCAGTATCTCTGCCCTTTTCCCTTAACCCCAGACGTCTTGTAGGTGCAGGAGGGGGGGGGGGGGGGGAGTGGTAGAAAGGGGACCGCCCCGCAGTAGTTCTTATCAGATATAGTAAGAGGGTAGTCAGACAGGCCGCTGATGTAAAATTGCCATCGGCAATCCACTTAGCCTTTTGTAATATAAAATATATATACTTTTTTCCCCGCTGGATTTCAGCTTCGCAACACAGTAGTATTTGATAGCGTATTCGAAGCAGCGTAGGCAGGTGAGCATCCATGACGGGCGTCCCTCGAATCCAAGACGGACAGTCCTGCGCTTATCTGCGCACATTTCCAATCTAATTAGCACGTCACCAAAGCAGGCTTAGTCACGTAAGCGCACATGGTCACTCTTATCATTCGGCATTGACCGGTTGAATCGTAGGCATCAAGGCGCATGAAGGGTATAGGTATAGATATTAAGAATTTTGATATCGATTCGTAGGCATTAAGGCCCATGAAGGGCATAGGTATAGACATTAAGGATTTTGATATCGACTCGTAGGCATTAAGGCCCATGAAGGGCATAGGTATAGACATTAAGGATTTTGATATCGTGTGAATAAACATCATGTATTTTTGATTCATTGAAAATTAAGCGTTCTCCATTTCACGAAGGGAGGGGAGTTCTAACGGGGTTAAGGGGGGGGCTCGCATTGGGGTGGACACTATTTTGGCACTGCCGACCATGGCAGGGTGGGTAATGAATGGCAGGCCAGTAACATCGGTGGCCGAGCACGGGTGCCAGAGAGTGCGAACGCGTCCACCCTGACGCGCTAGTGAAGCAGACAGATATGATAATTTTTTTGTGAGGTGCGGCTGCCATGTCTCGGGTCCCAAGGTCCACCCAACAGTCCGGCGAGCTAGCTCGTGCCTAAGCCCGCATACCTGCGGGGGCCACGGGGCATGCAACCCGAGGGTGAGAGGGGCACAAAGTAAGATCACGGCTTCCACCCGAAGGCCAGCACGTAACAATATCGAAATATTTCAATGTCCAAATGAAACCAGTGCCCTTCTCCTTTCGCATATTGTACACCACTTTCAAGGGCTTTTGGGAACCAGACTTTGACCGATACCTCATTTATCGATAAATATATCGAAATATGGCAATGTCCATATGAAAACATTTGATACCCAATTTGTAACTAAATTGCAAGGTTTTATGGAAACCACATTTCGACCGATAACTCATTTATCGATCAATATATCGAAATATGGCAACGTCCAAATGTAACCATTTGATACCCAATTTGTAATTAAATTGAAAGGTTTTATGGGAACCACATATTGACTGATAACTCATTTATCGATACATATATCGAAATATGACAATGTCCCAAATGAAAACAGTGTCGTTCTCCTTTCGCTTGACACCCATATTGTACACCACTTTCAAGGGCTTTTGGGAACCAGACTTTGACCGATAACTCATTTATCGATAAATATATCGAAATATGGCAATGTCCAAATGAAACCATTGAATACCCAATTTGTAATTAAATTGCAAGGTTTTATGGGAACCAGATTTTAACCGATAACTCATTTATCGATAAATATATCGAATTATGACAATGTCCAAATGAAAACAGTGGCCTTCTCCTTTCGCTTAACACCTATATAGTACACCACTTTGAAGTGTTTTTGGGAACCAGACTTTGACCGATAACTCATTTATCCATAAATATATCGAAATGTGACAATGTTTAAATGAAACCAGTGTCCTTCTCCTTTCGTTTGATACCCATATTGTACTCCAATTTCAAGGGCTTTTGGGAACCAGATTTTCACCGATAACTCATTTATCGATAAATATATCGAAATATGGCAATGTCCATATGAAACCATTTGATACCCAATTCGTAATTAAATTGCAGGGTTTTGTGGGAACCAAGTTTTGACCGATAATTCATTTCTCGATAAATATATCGAACTATGACAATGTCTAAATGAAAGCAGTGTCCTTCTCCTTTCGTTTGACGCCCATATTGTACACCACTTTCAAAGGCTTTTGGGAACCAGATTTTGACCGATAACCCATTTATCGATAAATATATCGAAATATGGCAATGTCCAAATAAAACCATTTGATACCCATATTGTACTTAAGTTTCGAGGGCTTATGGGAACCCCATTTAGACCGATAACCCATTTATCGATAAATATATCGAAATATGGCAATGTCCAAATAAAACCAGTGTCCTTCCCCTTTCATTTGATACCCACATTGTACTTAAGTTTGAAGGGTTTATGGGAACCACATTTAGACCGATAACCCATTTATCGCTAAATATATCGAAATATAGCAATGTTCAAACGAAATCAGTGTCCTTCCCCTTTCGTTTGATACCCACATTGTATTCAAATTTCAAAGGTTTATGGAAACCGCCTTTAGACCGATAACTCATTTATCGATAAACATATCCAAATGAAAACAGTGTCGTTCTCCTTTCGCTTGACACCCATATTGTACACCACTTTCAAGGGCTTTTGGGAACCACATTTTGACCGATAACTCATTTATCGATAAATATATCGAAATATGGCAATGTCCAAATGAAACCATTTGATACCCACATTATCATTAAATTGGAAGGTTTTATGGGAACCAGATTTTGATCGGTAACTAATTTTTCGATAAATCTATCGAAATATGGCAATGTCCAAATGAAACCAGTGTCCTTCTCCTTTCGTTTGACACCCATATTGTACACAACTTTCAAGGGCTTTTGGGAACCAGATTTTGACCGATAACTCATTTATCGATAAATATATCGATATATGGCAATGTCCACATTAAACCATTTGATACCCAATTTGTAATTAAATTGCAAGGTTTTATAGGAACCAAAATTTGGCCGATAACTCATTTATCGATAAATATATCGAAATATGACAATGTCCAAATGAAACCAGTGTCCTTCTTATTTCGTTTGACACCCATATTGTACACAACTTTGAAGGGCTTTTGGGAACCAGATTTTGACCGATAACTCACTTATCGATAAATATATCGACATATGGCAATGTCCAAATTAAACCATTTGATACCCATATCTTACTTAAGTTTCAAGGGTTTATGGAAGCCGCCTTTAGACCGATAACTCATTTATCCATAAAAATATCGAAATATGGCAATGTTCAAATGAAACCAATTGATACCCACATTGTAATTAAATTGGAAGGTTTTATGGGAACGACATTTTGGCCGATAACTCATTTATCGATAAATATATCGAAACATGACAATGTCCAAATGAAACCAGTATCCTTCTCCTTTCGTTTGACACCCATATTGTACACCACTTTCAAGGGGTTTTGGGAATCGAAATATGACAATCTCCAAGTGAAACCCGTGTCCTTCTCCTTTCGTTGGACACCCATATTGTACACCACTTTCAAGGGCTTTCGGAAATCAGATTTTGACCGATAACTCATTTATCGATAAATATATCGAAATATGGCAATGTTCAAATGAAACCATTTGACACCCAATTTGTAATTAAATTGCAAGGTTTTATGGGAACCACATTTTGACCGATAACTCATTTATCGATAAATATATCGAAATATGACAATGTCCAAACGAAACCTGTGTTCTTCTCCTTTCGTTTGACACCCATATTGTACAACAATTTCAAGGTATTATGGGAACCAGATTTTGACTGATAACTCATTTACCGATAAATATATCGACACATGGCAATGTCCAACTTAAACCATTTGATACCCACATTGTACTTAAGTTTCATGGGCTTATGGGAACCAAATTTAGACCGATAACGCATTTATCGATAAATATATCTAAACATGGCAATGTCCAAATAAAACCAGAGTCCTTTCCCTTTCATTTGATACCCACATTGTACTTAAATTGCAAGGTTTTAAGGGAACTACATTTTGACCGATAACTCATTTTTCGATAAATATATCGAAATATGGCAATGTCCTAATGAACCAGTGTCCTTCTCCTTTCGTTTAACACCCACATTGTACACCACTTTCAAGGGCTTTTGGGAACCAGATTTGGACCGATAACTCATTTATCGATAAATATATCGAAATATGAAAAAAACCAAAATGAAAGCAATGTTCTTCCCCTTTCGTTTGACATCCAAATTGTACACCACTTTCAAAGAGTTTTGGGAACCAGATTTTGACTGATAACTCATTTACCGATAAATATATCGACATATGGCAATGTCCAAATTAAACCATTTGATACCCACATTGTACTTAAGTTTCATGGGTTTATGGGAACCGCATTTAGACAGATAACCCATTTATCGATAAATATATCAAAATATGGCAATGTCCAAATAAAACCAGAGTCCTTCCCCTTTCATTTGATACCCACATTGTACTTAAGTTTCAAGGGTTTATGGGAACCACATTTAGACCGATAACCCATTTATCGATAAATATATAGAAATATGGCAATGTCCAAATAAAACCAGTACCCTTCCCCCTTCGTTTGATATCCACATTGTACTTAAGTTTCAGAGGTTTATGGGAACCACATTTGGACCGATAACCCATTTATCGATAAATATATCGAAATATGAAAAAAATCAAAATGAAAGCAGTGTTCTTCCCCTTTCGTTTGACACCCATATTGTGCACCACTTTCAAAGAATTTTGGGAACCAGATTTTGACCGATAACTTATTTATCGATAAACATATCAAAATATGGCAATGTTCAAATGAAACCATTTGATACCCACATTGTAGTTAAATTGCAAGGTTTTAAGGGAACCACATTTGGACCGATAACCCATTTATCGATAAATATATCGAAATATGAAAAAAATCGAAATGAAAGCAGTGTTCTTCCCCTTTCCTTTAACACCCATATTGTACACCACTTTCAAGGGCTTTTTGGAACCAGGTTTTGACCGATAACTCATTTATCGAAAAATATGTCGAAATATGGCAATGTCCAAATGAAACCATTTGATACCCAATTTATAATTAAATTGCAAGGTTTTATGGGAAACTCATTTTGACCGATAACTCATTTATCGATAAATATATCGAATTATGGCAATGTTCAAATGAAACCATTTGATACCCACATTGTAATTAAATTGGAAGGTTTTATGAGAACCAGATTTTGACCGAGAACTCATTTATCGAAAAATATATCGAAATATGGCAATGTTCAAATTAAACCATTTGATACCCACATTATAATAAAATTGGAAGGTTTTAGGGGAACCACATTTTGTCCGATAACTCATTTATCGATAAATATATCGAAATTGGGCAATGTCCAAATGGAACCATTTGATACCCAATTTTTTTTATGGGAACCAGGTTTTGACCGAAAACTCATTTATCGATAAATATTTCGAAATATGACAATGTCCAAATGAAACCAGTGTCCCTTTCCTATCGATTGACACCCATAGTGTACACCACTTTCAAGGGCTTTTGAAAACCAGATTTTGACCGATAAATCATTTATCGATAAATATATCGAAATATGGCAATGTTCAAATGAAACCATTTGACACCCACATTGTAATTAAATTTGAAGGTTTTATGGGAACCAGATTTTGACCGATAACTCATTTATCGATAAATATATCGAAATATGGCAATGTTCAAATTAAACCAGTGTCCTTCTCCTTTCGTTTGACACCCATATTGTACACCACTTTCAAGGGCTTTTGGGAACCAGATTTTGACCGATAACTCATTTATCGATAAATATATCGAAATATGGCAATGTTCAAATGAAACCATTTGATACCCACATTGTAATTAAATTGGAAGGTTTTATGGGAACCACATTTTGACCGATAACTCATTTATCGAAAAATATATCGAAATATGGCAATGTTCAAATTAAACCATTTGATACCCACATTATAATTAAATTGGAAGGTTTTAGGGGAACCACATTTTGTCCGATAACTCATTTATCGATAAATATATCGAAATAGGGCAATGTCCAAATGGAACCATTTGATACCCAATTTTTTTTATGGGAACCAGGTTTTGACCGAAAACTCATTTATCGATAAATATTTCGAAATATGACAATGTCCAAATGAAACCAGTGTCCCTTTCCTATCGATTGACACCCATATTGTACACCACTTTCAAGAGCTTTTGGGAACCAGATTTTGACCGATAACTCATTTATCGATAAATATATCGAAATATGGCAATGTCCAAATTAAACCATTTGATACCCACATTGTACTTAAGTTTAATGGGTTTATGGGAACCGCATTTAGACCGATAACCCATTTATCGATAAATATATCGAAATATGAAAAAAATCAAAATGAAAGCAGTGTTCTTCCCCTTTCGTTTGACATCCATATTGTGCACCACTTTCAAAGAATTTTGGGAACCAGATTTTGACTGATAACTCATTTACCGATAAATATATCGACATATGGCAATGTCCAAATTAAACCATTTGATACCCACATTGTACTTAAGTTTCATGGGTTTATGGGAACCGCATTTAGACCGATAACCCATTTATCGATAAATATATCGAAATATGGCAATGTCCAAATAAAACCAGAGTCCTTCCCCTTTCATTTGATACCCACATTGTACTTAAGTTTCAAGGGTTTATGGGAACCACATTTAGACCGATAACCCATTTATCGATAAATATATAGAAATATGGCAATGTCCAAATAAAACCAGTGCCCTTCCCCCTTCGTTTTATATCCACATTGTACTTAATTTTCAGAGGTTTATGGGAACCACATTTGGACCGATAACCCATTTATCGATAAATATATCGAAATATGAAAAAAATCAAAATGAAAGCAGTGTTCTTCCCCTTTCGTTTGACACCCATATTGTGCACCACTTTCATAGAATTTTGGGAACCAGATTTTGACCGATAACTTATTTATCGATAAACATATCAAAATATGGCAATGTTCAAATGAAACCATTTGATACCCACATTGTAGTTAAATTGCAAGGTTTTAAGGGAACCACATTTGGACCGATAACCCATTTATCGATAAATATATCGAAATATGAAAAAAATCAAAATGAAAGCAGTGTTCTTCCCCTTTCGTTTAACACCCATATTGTACACCACTTTCAAGGGCTTTTTGGAACCAGATTTTGACCGATAACCCATTTATCGAAAAATATGTCGAAATATCGCAATGTCCAAATGAAACCATTTGATACCCAATTTATAATTAAATTGCAAGGTTTTATGGGAAACTCATTTTGACCGATAACTCATTTATCGATAAATATATCGAAATATGACAATGTCCAAAGAACCAGTGTCCTTCTCCTTTCGTTTAACACCCATATTGTACACCACTTTCTATTGCTTTTGGGAACCAGATTTTGACCGATAACTCATTTATTGATAAATATATCGAAATATGGCAATGCCCAAACGAAACCATTTGAAACCCAATTTGTAATTAAATTGAACGGTTTTATGGGAACCACATTTTGACCGATAACTCATTTATCGATAAATATATCGAAATTTGACAATGTCCAAATGAAGCCAGTGTCCTTTTCCTATCGATTGACACCCATATTGTACACCACTTTCAAGTGCTTTTGGGAACCAGATTTTGACCGATAACTCATTTATTGATAAATATATCGAAATATGGCAATGCCCAAACGAAACCATTTGAAACCCAATTTGTAATTAAATTGAACGGTTTTATGGGAACCACATTTTGACCGATAACTCATTTATCGATAAATATATCGAAATTTGACAATGTTCAAATGAAGCCAGTGTCCTTTTCCTATCGATTGACACCCATATTGTACACCACTTTCAAGGGCTTTTGGGGACCAGATTTTGACCGATAACTCATTTATTGATAAATATATCGAAATATGGCAATGCCCAAACGAAACCATTTGATACCCAATTTGTAATTAAATTGAAAGGGCTTTTGGGAACCACATTTTGACCGATAACTCATTTATCGATAAATATATCGAAATATGGCTGTTCAAAATGATGATAAGGAATAGGTAGGAGTGAAGGGAGTTTTCACTCGGCTTGTATTTGGGGGTAAATACAAGTGGGAGATTGCACTAACAAATGAAACGCGAATTTCTATTAGCAACTTAATACTAACAACAACGATTTAATTCAATTATTCGGTACTTCAATGTACAATACGATTTTCTTATGAGATTAAGAATAATTTAATGAAATGGAACAATGCAATATCCTTTCTTTAAATGAATGGAAATTCAAGATATTTATGTTTACATCAATTAATTAAACAAATTAATAGAAAAATTGAAACTAGAAATTAATGAACCGCGCACTGCTTGTATGGTTGATTGCGAAGGTTGTAAGTCCCGCGTTGATGATAGTTACCTCTGTTGATTGCAGATGCGACAGGCGCGTTCCGATGAAAAAGTAAAAGAGAGAGAGTTCATATGCGCACAGCGCTTTTATAGTGTTTCCAACACTGGAAGTTCGAAGGAAAGCAGGGATGCTTCCTTTGACAGGGTCATGCAGGGATGCATGACGGGCCTTGCGAACACAGTGTTGTGTTCGCTGCTAAGGTATGCAGGGTTGCATTACGGGCTTGAGGATCGCAGGAGTGCGTTCCATTTAAGGGACGAAAGTCACTTAAACATGGCGCCCTTGTTGCACTGGTGCAAGGGATGCCTTCAATTGAGCCAATGCCCGTATGGCTACGTCTATTTTCTCCTTTTGAATGGAGATTTGGCTTCTTGGTTGACGTGATTCTTGGCGTTTGGGTACCTGAGGTCGCTTTGCCGGCTTACGGGCACCTCTACGTGCGGACACTTGGAGCCGTTTCAGCGGCTTACGAACGTTTCGGCTGTTGGATGCTTGGCTACGAATGCTGCGACGGTCTTCCACGATGTCATCTGACGCCGTAGTGTGCAACAGGGTGTGGTGTAGTTCTTGACATAGTTTGCACGTGTCGGGACACGAGCAATCCCTGATGCTGTCGTGGGTACGAGCAAGACAATTCGGGCAGTATCTAAATTGTCGCACTACTTCGCTGCGTTCTTCGATGTTCATTGCCATGAATTCCTTACAAAACCGGAGTGGATGATACTTCAGGCAGACCTTACATTGATAGATCCGTGGGTCCAGGTTGGTGTTGTTGGATGGTTTTGATCTGTAAAATATTAACGGTATGAGAAGGTCGTGGAAATCTTAAAACTATGGCAAACAAGTTGATTCTTAAGTGTCAAGGGTAGAGTTTAGATTCGGAACCTCAGGTTGAGAAGGAAGCGGGCAGAGCTTGACAATTGGTCGAGTAAAAGTTCCAGTCTGAGTCTTGACATCCGCCACTCGCACACAATTGTCCGAACCATGATACACTTTTTCACTTGGTCATTTTTGATGACCACGAAATCACCAATGGAAAGGTCTTTTTGTGGGAGCTTCCATTTGTATCTATGATGGAGTTCTTTGAGATACTCATCCTTCCAGCGTTGGCTGAACTGTTGATACAAAGCTTTGAGCTTTTCCCATCGGTTTTGTAGGGAGAGATTGTCAATTTGAGGTTCTGGAAAGCCCAGTAGTGGCCCGCCTCGGAGAAAATGTCCTGGAGTTAATGCAAGCAAGTCATTGGCATTATCAGACATCGGGGAAAGGGGTCGAGAGTTCAGTACTGCTTCGATACGAGCAAGTAAAGTTGTGATTTCTTCAAAAGTGAAGATGTGGTTTCCAACAGTGCGTTTGAAGTGATGCTTGAAACTCTTTACAGCTGCTTCCCAAAGGCCGCCCATATGAGGAGCATTCGGTGGCAGGAAATGCCATTCAAATCCATGTACGGTATACTTGGAGCGTAGGTCATCAGAAGTTTCTTTGAGGAATTTTTTGAAATCCTGTTGGAAGGCGCGGTTAGCACCAACAAAGTTCTTGCCGTTGTCCGAAAAGACTCGTTGCGGGAGTCCGCGTCTACCTACAAAGCGGGCAAATGCTGCCTGAAATGCTTTGGTTGACAAATCCGAACATGGTTCAAGGTGGATTGCCTTTGTGGAAAAGCAAATGAAGACGCAAACGTATCCCTTCAGTAGTGGGGATCTCCGGAGGGTTGATGACTTTATGTCGAGAGGACCGGCAAAGTCTAAACCGGTGTAGGTGAATGGCAACGAGAAAGTTGCACGCTCTGGGGGTAAAGCTGCCATAATTTGCGAACGACTGTTTTGTTTGAAAATTGTACAGATTTTGCAATTGCGTATACAGAGTTTTACTTTTGATTTTAGCCTGGGAATGTAGTATTCCTGCCTTGCTATTCGAACCATGAGTTGCTGTTCAGCATGCATTAGAACATCATGCAGAAAATTTAGAAAAAGATAACATAATCTTGAAGATTCTGAAATAATGGTTGGATGTCTTTCATTGTACGTAAGGCCAGCGTTGGCCAAGCGACCATTCACACGGAGAAGTCCATGTTGGTCAAGAAAGGGGTTTAACGTTAAAAGCGAGCTCTTTTTGGAAATTGATTCTCGATTGGACAATTGATAATATTCCTTTGGGTAGTGTCTTTCTTGCGAAAGTTTGATGAGACGAGTTTTGACCCAGTGAATTTCCTTTTGCGTAATAACCACAGAGTTATAGCAAGTGGGAGAAGTGGACTGTATTGGTTTGAATCGGTGAATAAATCGAAACATGTACGCTATTACGCGTAAGGCTTTAGACCATGAAGAGAAGCGGTCTAATATATCGGGGTCGTCGTCCAAAACGTGAAGAGCTTCTACTTTACGTTGTTCTTGAGGTACGACATTTTGTCGAAATGATATTGGCCAATGATCGGGGGGTTTAAGTAACCAATCTGGTCCGTGCCACCAGAGTGATCTAAGTACTAGGTCCTGTGGTCTACAACCTCTTGTTCCAAGGTCGGCCGGGTTGTGATTAGTGGTAACATGCCGCCACTTTACATTTCCAACATTTTTAATGATTTCTGACGTACGATTGGCTACGTATACCTTCCACGTACATGGTGGTTTTTCGAGCCATGCAAGTACAATAGACGAATCGGACCAAAGAAAGACGTTTGCACCATCAAGAGATAATTGAGTAATAACCCTTTTTATGCATTTAGATAATAAGACTGCTCCACACAATTCTAGGCGTGGGAGACTCACTGTCTGTAGTGGTGCTACCTTGGTTTTTGAAAACAGAAGGTGAGAGGATACCGTATTGACTGATTGCGACCGAATGTAAACGGATGCACAGTATGCTTTCTCTGAAGCATCACAGAATCCATGGATTTGAATTGATCTACTAGGCGAGAATTCTGTCCATCTAGGAATTTGGATTTGTTCGATTGTGGGCAAATCGGTTACGAATTGGTGCCACTTTTGAAGTGAAAGGGGTTTGACACACTCGTCCCATTCCGTACCTTCTAACCAAATTTGTTGCAAGAGTATTTTCGCTTGAATAAGAATGGGCGATAGCCATCCTGCGGGGTCAAAAAGTTTAGAGACTGAGGATAAAATTTGGCGTTTTGTGGCGCTGGAGGGTGGTGTCAAGTATTCAACTGAATATGAAAAAGAATCGTTTAACGCGTTCCATCGTATACCAAGCGTTTTGGTAGAACTGGAATAATCAAATTTCAGGAAGTCAGAGTCGAGAAGGTGATCTGCAGGAATTTGATTTAAAAGTTGAGGATGGTTTGCTGTAATTTTCCGGAGAGGAAACCCAGCTGAAAGTAAACAATGGATGAGTTCAGTTTGAGCGTTTAAACACGATGGAATATCGTGACCTCCAGATAAGACATCATCCACATAGGTTTCTTTGGTTAAAATTTGTTTCGCTAGTGGATGGGAATCTTTTGTATCAGTTGCTAGTTGATGCAAAGTGCGAATTGCAAGATAAGGCGCGCAGTTGACTCCGAATGTCACTGTCTTCAGGGCAAAATCAGATAGTTTATCCTCGTTGTTTCTTCGAAAGAGAATTCGTTGATACGGTTGATCATCTTCGTGGAGAAGAATCTGTCGGTACATTTTTTGTATGTCACCGTTAAAGACATACTTATACAATCGCCAATTTAAAATGACAAATAGAAGATCTGTTTGCAAGGTTGGACCGATATGAAGTATATCGTTTAGTGAAATACCAGATGCCGTGGGTTTGGAGGCATTGAATACCACACGAACTTTCGTAGACTTACTGTCTGGTTTAACAACTGAATGATGTGGAAGATAGTATGAACGATAATGTCCATTTTCGTGCACCTCATCGGGAGCGATTTGCCTCATATGATCGAGGGTGAGGTACTCTTCTAGAACGCGGTTGTATTCTTCTTTGAGGGTGGGATTTTTATTGAGCATATGCTCCATTCGGATAGCTTGTCGCATAGCTTGGCAACGGGATGGTCCCAGGGCCAGGTTGGATGAAAACTTCGATTTGAAAGGTAGCCGAACTATATATCGGCCATCACTTCGCCTAACAGTGGTGTCTTGATAGAACTGTTCGCAGTATGAATCTTCGTCAGAAGATAGGCGAGATTCGGGCAGTTCCTCGAGTTCCCAGAACCTCTTCAATTGAATATTGAGGTTTTCATTAGTATCTTCTACAGCGTACGTATGAAAGGTAGAACAAGAAGTGGGTTGCATGGGTCCGCTCAAATACCACCCGAAAATTGTTTTTTGAGCGAGGAGACTGCCTAGGATGTGGTGTTGAATTCCTTGAAGAAGGATCTTCGGTATGAGATCGCTTCCGATCACCATATCTATGGGACCAGGAGTGAAGAAATAAGGATCAGCGAGATCTAGATCCTTAATGTCTGTTGGATTGGGTTTAGAAATAGAGAATGTTGGTAAAAAGCTTGTGAGCTTTTGAAGCACAATCGCTTGGGTAACGACTTTTGTGTCATAACGTTTGGAGATTAGAGTTAGTTGACAGACTTTGTTCGCGTTTTCTACAACGATTCCGCCCATCCCGGTTACTGCATAATCTTCCCGGTAAGTAGGAAGATTTAAGCGTTTCTGTACCTTCTGGGAAATGAAGGTTTTTTGCGAGCCTTGGTCGATTAAGGCTCTTAGGGTGAAAAGTGTGCCCATGTGCTCAATGTGCACTCGGGCGGTGGGAAGCAGCGTCTTCTCATGGTTTGCTGAGAAGTTAGCTTGGATTCTGGACGCACTGTCAGCAGAGGTGGATGGAGATTCATCGCAATTGCCTTGGGTTATGTTGAATATTGGATGCCTTGGGGTATTCGGCAGTTCGGTAGAGTGGGTGTGCAACAGGGGGGTTGCTTTTGTGGTTGGCTTTGCGGATGAAGTCGCATTTGCTGACTTAGGTGCGGATTTTATAGGTGGTTTAGGATGAAGCATCGTGTGATGCGATTGTCTGCAATGAAGACATCTAAAAACGCTTTGACAGTTGGTAAGTGTGTGGTTATATGCCAGGCAGTTGGTACAATAACCATTTTTCTCGGCGAATTTAGTTCGATCGGAAACTGCCAAGTTACGGAATTTCGGACAGGATTTGAGAGCATGATTATTTTTGCAAAGTTTACAAGTGAACGTCACTTGTTCTTGAGAGAGGTAAGATTGCACTTTAGTTGGAGTCTTTGGGTTGGAAGAGTGGCGAGGTTTGGAAGTTTTGTAGTTGTGCAATCGTTCAACTACTTCATACCGGCTAGTTAGGAAGGAGTCCATTTGGGACCAGTCGGGCAACTCTTTCCTTGATTTTAAGGATTGCTCCCAAAGAGAGAGCGTGTCTTCTGGGAGTTTTGTGGAGCATAGATAAATTAATATCGGATCCCATTCGACCACGGAAACCCCTTGAGAAGTAAGGCAAGAAAGACAATCATTTATTGTACTCTGTATTCTCTGAATCCCCTCACTATTTTCGGATGTAACAGGGGGAATGTTGAAGAGGGTCTTCAATTGGTTATCGATCAAAATCCGCTTATTTTCAAAACGGGCTCTAAGTGCTTCCCAGGCCAGTGAAAAGTTTTCATCACAGAGTTTGTAATGTTTCACTATAAGGCCTGCCTTTCCCCGAGTTTTATTGCGCAGATGAAATAGTTTTTGAGCTGGGGTTAGTTTTGGGTGATTGAGGTACACTGCCGTGAACATGTCGCGGAAGCTCGGCCACTCCTCGTAACTACCATAAAAAATCTGTGTATCGCATGGGGGCACTTTTATGCATGGAATCGAGTTATCGACAAAAGACAAGGAATGTCTAGCAGTTACATTTTTATCGGGAGTGGTGCCATGAAAGGACTTAAGCTGATCGATAATTTGGGATTTACATATATAGAAGCTGTCAGTACATACTTGGAACTTGTTTGTTGCTTCGTCTTTAAAATCGATGGAAACTTGTTTTTCGTCTTCGAGGCAGACGCTCTTATAAGAGATTTGTAAATTCTCCCAACGTTTGTTTAGATCATGAAGTTTAACATCCAATAAGGTGTCAGTATTTTCTTCAGGGTCTTCTTTTTCAAAACGAGAACAAAAATTCATTAAATCATTTGAACAGAATATGAATTCTGCCATTGCGGTTGAACCAGTAGCCATGATTGAAGGTTTTGACAGTATTATCGGGTGTAACTAAGATTAAGATTGGAAAACGATTGAGAGAGTTCTGTACTGATTATGCTGCTGGGTATAGCAGCGTGAACCAAATCGATACAATTGGAAATAAGCTTCCCTTTTATATAACCTTAATATAATTTCTCGCTCAAATGTGTTTGGAGGATTAATTTTAATTATCACTGGGTTTTGGTGGGGTTGGGAAGACTCAAACTTGCTCTTTAAACGGACTTGGTTAAGCGACTTAATTATGCTACTGGGTATCGAGCAGTAAAACAAACTAGAACTTAGTGACTGTGCTCATAGGTAGAATGATTTATGCACCCTGTATAGATGCACTCGGATGAATTTTTGAAAGCAAAATTGTAAATAAATCCAGTCGGTGTGTACGATTTACATTTAATGGTTTAGTAAATTTATGCTATTGGGGATAATAGCATTAAAGACAAACGAAAACAAAATATTTGGGTTAATATTTATTTACGCTACTGGGTATGGTAGCCGTGAAAAAACCTATTGTATGTATTAGTTATCTTATTAATAGGTTGAAGGATTTATGCACCCTGTATAGTTACGCCTTCAGGAATTTTGGACACAAACTTATTAAATAAATCGCGTAAGTAGCACTAGCACTTGCACTTTAAGTTTTAGTAGATTTTGCTAAACGATTATTTTATGCTATTGGGGATAATAGCATTAAATGCAAACGAGACAAAAATCACCGTATATATTAAATGATTCATCAAATTATTTTGACTGGTTTTATGTTGCTACTGGGTTACGCTACTGGGGATAGTAGCGGGAGGAACTACTTAACGTATGTACATACATATATACCAATACCGATATCTGCCCTCAAATGTAAAGACTTTTTTGTTCTTTAATATTTATGTTTGTTCACCACTGGGAATGGGTTTTCAATTGCAAATTCTTATTGGGATTTTTGTTGTTTGTTGTCGACAGAACCAAAACAAAATACAAATCTACGCTGACGCGAGCAGCGAAACGAAAAGAGCAGGCAGAATTCCTTTTTATATGTACATATGTCGATATGTACGAAATTTTCAGACAAACGTATAGATATATTGAAGGGATTGTAAGCAAAGTAAGGGTAGATAGAGAAGCAAAACTCTATGTCTGCGCCAAGCAGGTTGCGCAGCGAATTTCAAATAGCAAAGCGATTTGCAGTTGTATACAAATGGACTTTGCCCGTATGTATGAATAAAATCACCAATTTGCACAAAATTTGTTAAGTGAATATTAAAGGCGTATGAGAACACCTTTGAAAATTTAGCATAATTGCACTGTAGAAGACAATGAAAACCACAAACTATTTGCCTTTTTAGCTCTGTTTACTTGCTTTTATCACTAGTGTCACTTTTATATGTAGGTATATGAGTGCAGAAAAGGGATGGGTATAGTTAACCATAGGCAGGCAACGAACTAGAATTTTAGCACACTTGACCAAGTAGAAAAGGAAACAAAATAAATGCTTACCGGCGCAACCGGGAAAATATGGTCAGTGCGAATGAAACAATATTTGGTTGAAAAATCACGAGAAATGAATATACAAAGGGTTGTGTATTAATTTATGTATATATATGCCTAAGCTGTGGGTTGGAAACAACCGACTGGTAACTTAAACAGAACCGAATTTCTTGGCGCAAATAGCTTTTTGAATGCATATATGTGCATATATATGTATATATGTATATATATGAGTCCCGTTAGAGGAATGGTATATGAAAATATAACGGCACTTACTTGTAATTTTTTGGGGTACTCATCTTTTTTGGGGTTGGGGTACAGTGCCACGTTGGCCCTAAACTCTGGGCAGGATTTGGGTTTCCTTTGGTTGTACCGGCTACAGGTGACTCCACCGGTGTGTTTGCTGGTATATATTCCCACGTTGGGCAGCGGCAGCTTTGTGCAAATAATATGTTTTATGTATGTTGTCTTTATTTTCACCGAATTTTAGTTTTACTCACTGTTTTAAACGCGTTTTCACTTTTACTTTTACTTTTACACAACGATTTAAAATAAACTTTTAGTTTCGCGCACACTTTTCAACTTTTCTTTTTGCACACTTGTATCGCTTGCCGATCTGCTGCCGTTCGCGTTGGTGGTTGAAAATGCAATGCGTGGGCAGCGCAAAAGGCTCAACAAGCAGTGTTGTATTGCGGTTGTTTTCCTTCGAAGTTGTTCGCGTTGCCAATAGAGTTTTTGATGGTTAGGTGTATTCCTGTGCCGTCAAATTCGGCTTGTAAGGACCATGTTCAAAATGATGATAAGGAATAGGTAGGAGTGAAGGGAGTTTTCACTCGGCTTGTATTTGGGGGTAAATACAAGTGGGAGATTGCACTAACAAATGAAACGCGAATTTCTATTAGCAACTTAATACTAACAACAACGATTTAATTCAATTATTCGGTACTTCAATGTACAATACGATTTTCTTATGAGATTAAGAATAATTTAATGAAATGGAACAATGCAATATCCTTTCTTTAAATGAATGGAAATTCAAGATATTTATGTTTACATCAATTAATTAAACAAATTAATAGAAAAATTGAAACTAGAAATTAATGAACCGCGCACTGCTTGTATGGTTGATTGCGAAGGTTGTAAGTCCCGCGTTGATGATAGTTACCTCTGTTGATTGCAGATGCGACAGGCGCGTTCCGATGAAAAAGTAAAAGAGAGAGAGTTCATATGCGCACAGCGCTTTTATAGTGTTTCCAACACTGGAAGTTCGAAGGAAAGCAGGGATGCTTCCTTTGACAGGGTCATGCAGGGATGCATGACGGGCCTTGCGAACACAGTGTTGTGTTCGCTGCTAAGGTATGCAGGGTTGCATTACGGGCTTGAGGATCGCAGGAGTGCGTTCCATTTAAGGGACGAAAGTCACTTAAACAATGGCAATGTCCAAATTAAACCATTTTATACCCACATTCTAATTAAATTACACGGTTCTATGGGAACCACATGTTGACGGATAACTCATTTATCGATAAATAGATCTAGATATGGGCAAGCTCAAACGAAAGTTGTGTTCTTCTCCTTTCGTTTGACACCCATATTGTACAACAATTTCAAGGTATTATGGGAACCAGATTTTGACTGATAACTCATTTACCGATAAATACATCGACATATGGCAATGTCCAAATTAAACCATTTGATACCCACATTGTACTTAAGTTTCATGGGTTTATGGGAACCGCATTTAGACCGATAACCCATTTATCGATAAATAGATCGAAGAATGGCAATGTCCAAATAAAACCAGAGTCCTTCCCCTTTCATTTGATACCCACATTGTACTTAAGTTTCAAGGGTTTATGGGAACCACATTTAGACCGATAACCCATTTATCGATAAATATATCGAAATATGGCAATGTCCAAATAAAACCAGTGCCCTTCCACCTTCGTTTTATATCCACATTGTACTTAAGTTTCAGAGGTTTATGGGAACCACATTTGGATCGATAACCCATTTATCGATAAATATATCGAAATATGAAAAAAATCAAAGTGAAAGCAGTGTTCTTCCCCTTTCGTTTGACACCCATATTGCGCACCACTTTCAAAGAATTTTGGGAACCAGATTTTGACCGATAACTTATTTATCGATAAACATATCAAAATATGGCAATGTTCAAATGAAACCATTTGATACCCACATTGTACTTAAATTGCAAGGTTTTAAGGGAACCACATTTTGACCGATAACTGATTTATCGATAAATATATCGAAATATGGCAATGTCCAAATAAAACCAGTGTCCTTCTCTTTTCGTTTGGCACCCATATTGTACACCACTTTCAAGGGCTTTTTGGAACCAGATTTTGACCGATAACTCATTTATCGATAAATATGTCGAAATATGGCAATGTCCAAATGAAACCATTTGATACCCAATTTATAGTTAAATTGCAAGGTTTTATGGGAAACTCATTTTGACCGATAACTCATTTAAATCGATCAATATATCGAAATATGACAATGTCCAAATGAACCAGTGTCCTTCTCCTTTCGTTTAACAACCATATTGTACACCACTTTCAAGGGCTTTTGGGAACTAGATTTTGACCGATAACTCATTTATCGATAAATATATCGAAATATGGCAATGTTCAAATGAAACCATTTGACACCCACATTGTAATTAAATTGGAAGGTTTTATGGGAACCAGATTTTGACCGATAACTCATTTATCGATAAATGTATCGAAATATGGCAATCTTCAAATTAAACCATTTGATACCCACACTATAATTAAATTGAAAGGTTTTAGGGGAACCACATTTTGTCCGATAACTCATTTATCGATAAATATATCGAAATAGGGCAATGTCCAAATGGAACCATTTGATACCCAATATGTAATTAAATTGCAAGGTTTTATGGGAGCCACATTTTGACCGAAAACTCATTTATCGATAAATATTTCGAAATATGACAATATCCAAATGAAACCAGTGTCCTTTTCCTATCGATTGACACCCATATTGTACACCACTTTCAAGGGCTTTTGGGAACCAGATTTGGACCGATAATTCATTTATCGATAAATATAGCGAAATATGGCAATGCCCAAATGAAACTATTTGATACACAATTTGTAATTAAATTGAAAAGTTTTATGGGAACCACATTTTGACCGATAACTCATCTATCGATAAATATATCGAAATATGACAATGTCCAAATGAAACCAGTGTCCTTTTCCTATCGATTGACACCCATATTGTACACCACTTTCAAGGGCTTTTGGGAACCACATTTTGACCGATAACTCATTTATCGATAAATATATCGACATATGGCAATGTCCAAATTAAACCATTTGATCCCACATTGTACCTAAGTTTCATGGGTTTATGGGAACCACATTTAGACCGATAACCCATTTATCGATAAATATATCGAAATATGGCAATGTCCAAATAAAACCAGAGTCCTTCCCCTTTCATTTGATACCCACATTGTACTTAAGTTTCAAGGGTTTATGGGAACCACATTTAGACCGATAACCCATTTATCGATAAATATATCGAAATATGGCAATGTCCAAATAAAACCAGTGCCCTTCCCCCTTCGTTTGATATCCACATTGTATTTAATTTTAAGAGGTTTATGGGAACCACATTTGGACCGATAACCCATTTATCGATAAATATATCGAAATATGAAAAAAATCAGAATGGAAGCAGTGTTCTTCCCCTTTCGTTTGACACCCTTATTGTGCACCACTTTCAAAGGATTTTGGGAACGAGATTTTGACCGATAACTTATTTATCGATAACCATATCGAAATATGGCAATGTTTAAATGAAACCATTTGACACCCACATTGTACTTAAATTGCAAGGTTGTAAGGGAACCACATTTTGACCGATAACTCATTTATCGATAAATATATCGAAATATGGCAATGTCCAAATAAAACCAGTTTCCTTCTCCTTTTGTTTGGCACCCATATTGTTCACCACTTTCAAGGGCTTTTGGGAACCAGATTTTGACCGATAACTCATTTATCGATAAATATGTCGAAATATGGCAATGTCCAAATGAAACCATTTGATAACCAATTTGTAATTAAATTGCAAGGTTTTATGGGAAACTCATTTTGACCGAAAACTCATTTATCGATAAATATATCGAAATATGACAATGTCCAAATGAACCAGTGTCCTTCTCCTTTCGTTTAATACCCATAGTGTACACCACTTTTAAGAGCTTTTGGGAACCAGATTTTGACCGATAACTCATTTATCGATAAATATATCGAAATATGGCTATGTTCAAATGAAACCATTTGATACCCACATTGTAATTAAATTAGAAGGTATTATGGGAACCAGATTTTGACCGATAACTCATTTATCGATAAATATACCGAAATTTGGCAATGTTCAAATTAAACCATTTGATACCCACATTATAATTAAATTGGAAGGATTTAGGGGAACCACATTTTGTCCGATAACTCATTTATCGTTAAATATATCGAAATAGGGCAATGTCCAAATGGAACCATTTGATACCCAATTTGTAATTAAATTGCAAGGTTTTATGGGAACCACATTTTGACCGAAAACTCATTTATCGATAAATATTTTGGAAATATGACAATGTCCAAATGAAACCAGTGTCCTTTTCCTATCGATTGACACCCATATTGTACACCACTTTCAAGGGCTTTTTGGAATCACATTTAGACCGATAACCCATTTATCGATAAATATATCGAAATATGGCAATGTCCAAATAAAACCAGAGTCCTTCCCCTTTCATTTGATACCCACATTGTACTTAAGTTTCAAGGGTTTAGGGGAACCACATTTAGACCGATAACCCATTTATCGATAAATATATCGAAATATGAAAAAAATCAGAATGGAAGCAGTGTTCTTCCCCTTTCGTTTGACACCCTTATTGTGCACCACTTTCAAAGGATTTTGGGAACGAGATTTTGACCGATAACTTATTTATCGATAACCATATCGAAATATGGCAATGTTTAAATGAAACCATTTGATACCCACATTGTACTTAAATTGCAAGGTTGTAAGGGAACCACATTTTGACCGATAACTCATTTATCGATAAATATATCGAAATATGGCAATGTCCAAATAAAACCAGTTTCCTTCTCCTTTTGTTTGGCACCCATATTGTTCACCACTTTCAAGGGCTTTTGGGAACCAGATTTTGACCGATAACTCATTTATTGATAAATATGTCGAAATATGGCAATGTCCAAATGAAACCATTTGATACCCAATTTGTAATTAAATTGCAAGGTTTTATGGGAAACTCATTTTGACCGAAAACTCATTTATCGATAAATATATCGAAATGTGACAATGTCCAAATAAAACCAGTGTCCTTCTCCTTTCGTTTAATACCACACCACTTTCAAGGGCTTTTGGGAACCAGATTTTGACCGATAACTCATTTATCGATAAATATATCGAAATATGGCAATGTTCAAATGAAACCATTTGACACCCACATTGTAATTAAATTGGAAGGTTTTATGGGAACCACATTTTGACCGATAACTCATTTATCGATAAATATACTGAAATATGGCAATGTTCAAATTAAACCATTTGATACCCACATTATAATTAAATTGGAAGGATTTAGGGGAACCACATTTTGTCCGATAACTCATTTATCGTTAAATATATCGAAATATGGCAATGTCCAAATGGAACCATTTGATACCCAACTTGTAATTAAATTGAAAGGTTTTATGGGAACCAGATTTTGACCGATAACTCATTTATCGATAAATATGTCGAAATTTGACAATGTCCAAATGAAACCAGTGTCCTTTTCCTATCGATTGATACCCATATTGTACACCACTTTTAAGGGCTTTTGGGAACCAGATTTGAACCGATAACTCATTTATCGATAAATATATCGAAATATGGCAATGCCCAAATGAAACTATTTGATACCCAATTTGTAATTAAATTGAAAAGTTTTATGGGAACCACATTTTGACCGATAACTCATCTATCGATAAATATATCGAAATATGACAATGTCCAAATGAAACCAGTGTCCTTTTCCTATCGATTGACACCCATATTGTGCACCACTTTCAAAGAATTTTGGGAACCAGATTTTGACCGATAACTTATTTATCGATAAACATATCAAAATATGGCAATGTTCAAATGAAACCATTTGATACCCACATTGTACTGAATTTGCAAGGTTTTAAGGGAACCACATTTTGACCGATAACTGATTTATCGATAAATATATCGAAATATGGCAATGTCCAAATAAAACCAGTGTCCTCCTTTCGTTTGGCACCCATATTGTACACCACTTTCAAGGGCTTTTTGGAACCAGATTTTGACCGATAACTCATTTATCGATAAATATGTCGAAATATGGCAATGTCCAAATGAAACCATTTGATATCCAATTTATAATTAAATTGCAAGGTTTTATGGGAAACTCATTTTGACCGATAACTCATTTATCGATAAATATATCGAAATATGACAATGTCCAAATGAACCAGTGTCCTCCTTTCGTTTAACACCCATATTGTACACCACTTTCAAGGGCTTTTGGGAACCAGATTTTGACCGATAACTCATTTATCGATAAATATATCGAAATATGGCAATGTTCAACTGAAACCATTTGACACCCACATTGTAATTAAATTGGACGGTTTTATGGGAACCAGATTTTGACCGATAACTCATTTATCGATAAATGTATCGAAATATGGCAATCTTCAAATTAAACCATTTGATACCTACATTATAATTAAATTGAAAGGTTTTAGGGGAACCACATTTTGTCCGATAACTCAGTTATCGATAAATATATCGAAATATGGCAATGTCCAAATGGAAAAATTTGATACCCAATTTGTAATTAAATTGCAAGGTTTTATGGGAACCACATTTTGACCGAAAACTCATTTATCGATAAATATTTCGAAATATGACAATATCCAAATGAAACCAGTGTCCTTTTCTTATCGATTGACACCCATATTGTACACCCCTTTCAAGGGCTTTTGGGAACCAGATTTGGACCGATAATTCATTTATCGATAAATATATCGAAATATGGCAATGCCCAAATGAAACTATTTGATACCCAATTTGTAGTTAAATTGAAAAGTTATATGGGAACCACATTTTGACCGATAACTCATCTATCGATAAATATATCGAAATATGACAATTTCCAAATGAAACCAGAGTCCTTTTCCTATCGATTGACACCCATATTGTACACCACTTTCAAGGGCTTTTGGGATCCAGATTTGGACCGATAATTCATTTATCGATATCTCTATCTCTATGGCGCGATATACATCATCATAAACCTCCTAAGAGATTTTTGCGCCAAGCTTCTCTTCCAATTTGTGGTGTGCCGATTTGAATTTTCCCTACAAATTGGTGGGACCTACAGTTTTTTGCCGACTCCGAACGGCATCTACAAAGGAGACGAATTTTTGCTGAGAAGCCTGTCATGGCAGAAATACACTCGGAGAGTTTGCCAAACCACTGCCGAGGGGCGACCCCGTTTTGAAAAACTTTTTTCAAATCACTGTTGATGTTACCTGTACCAGGGCTCGAACCATGGACCTTCGGTGTGGTAGGCCGGCAACACTACCTTCACACCACGGCGGCCGCCATAAATAAATATATCGAAATATGGCAATGCCCAAATGAAACTATTTGATACCCAATTTGTAATTAAATTGAAAAGTTTTATGGGAACCACATGTTGACCGATAACTCATTTAGCGATAAATATATCGAGATATGGGCAAGTTCAAACGAAACTTGTGTTCTTCTCCTTTCGTTTGATACCCATATTGTACAACAATTTCAAGGTATTATGGGAACTAGATTTTGACTGATAACTCATTTACCGATAAATATATCGTCATATGGCAATGTCCAAATTAAACCATTTGATCCCACATTGTACCTAAGTTTCATGGGTTTATGGGAACCACATTTAGACCGATAACCCATTTATCGATAAATATATCGAAATATGGCAATGTCCAAATAAAACCAGAGTCCTTCCCCTTTCATTTGATACCCACATTGTACTTATGTTTCAAGGGTTTATGGGAACCACATTTAGACCGATAACCCATTTATCGATAAATATATCGAAATATGGCAATGTCCAAATAAAACCAGTGCCCTTCTCCCTTCGTTTGATATCCTAATTGTACTTAAGTTTCAGAGGTTTATGGGAACCACATTTGGACCTATTACCCATTTATCGATAAATATATCGAAATATGAAAAAAGTCAAAATGGAAGCAGTGTTCTTCCCCTTTCGTTTGACACCCTTATTGTGCACCACTTTCAAAGGATTTTGGGAACGAGATTTTGACCGATAACTTATTTATCGATAAACATATCGAAATATGGCAATGTTTATTTGAAACCATTTGATACCCACATTGTACTTAAATTGCAAGGTTTTAAGGGAACCACATTTTGACCGATAACTCATTTATCGATAAATATATCGAAATATGGCAATGTCCAAATAAAACCAGTGTCCTTCTCCTTTTGTTTGGCACCCATATTGTTCACCACTTTCAAGGGCTTTTGGGAACCAGATTTTGACCGATAACTCATTTATCGATAAATATGTCGAAATATGGCAATGTCCAAATGAAACCATTTGATACCCAATTTGTAATTAAATTGCAAGGTTTTATGGGAAACTCATTTTGACCGAAAACTCATTTATCGATAAATATATCGAAATGTGACAATGTCCAAATAAAACCAGTGTCCTTCTCCTTTCGTTTAATACCCATATTGTACACCACTTTCAAGGGCTTTTGGGAACCATATTTTGACCGATAACTCATTTATCGATAAATATATCGAAATATGGCAATCTTCAAATTAAACCATTTGATACCCACATTATAATTAAATTGAAAGGTTTTAGGGGAACCAGATTTTGACCGATAACTCATTTATCGATAAATGTATCGAAATATGGCAATCTTCAAATTAAACCATTTGATACCCACATTATAATTAAATTGAAAGGTTTTAGGGGAACCACATTTTGTCCGATAACTCATTTATCGATAAATATATCGAAATATGGCAATATCCAAATGGAACCATTTGATACCCAATTTGTAATTAAATTGCAAGGTTTTATGGGAACCACATTTTGACCGAAAACTCATTTATCGATAAATATTTTGGAAATATGACAATATCCAAATGAAACCAGTGTCCTTTTCCTATCGATTGACACCCATATTGTACACCCCTTTCAAGGGCTTTTGGGAACCAGATTTGGACCGATAATTCATTTATCGATAAATATATCGAAATATGGCAATGCCCAAATAAAACTATTTGATACCCAATTTGTAGTTAAATTGAAAAGTTTTATGGGAACCACATTTTGACCGATAACTCATCTATCGATAAATATATCGAAATATGACAATTTCCAAATGAAACCAGAGTCCTTTTCCTATCGATTGACACCCATATTGTACACCACTTTCAAGGGCTTTTGGGATCCAGATTTGGACCGATAATTCATTTATCGATAAATATATCGAAATATGGCAACGCCCAAATGAAACTATTTGATACCCAATTTGTAATTAAATTGAAAAGTTTTATGGGAACCACATGTTGACCGATAACTCATTTATCGATAAATATATCGAGATATGGGCAAGTTCAAACGAAACTTGTGTTCTTCTCCTTTCGTTTGATACCCATATTGTACAACAATTTCAAGGTATTATGGGAACTAGATTTTGACTGATAACTCATTTACCGATAAATATATCGTCATATGGCAATGTCCAAATTAAACCATTTGATCCCACATTGTACCTAAGTTTCATGGGTTTATGGGAACCACATTTAGACCGATAACCCATTTATCGATAAATATATCGAAATATGGCAATGTCCAAATAAAACCAGAGTCCTTCCCCTTTCATTTGATACCCACATTGTACTTAAGTTTCAAGGGTTTATGGGAACCACATTTAGACCGATAACCCATTTATCGATAAATATATCGAAATATGGCAATGTCCAAATAAAACCAGTGCCCTTCCCCCTTCGTTTGATATCCTAATTGTACTTAAGTTTCAGAGGTTTATGGGAACCACATTTGGACCTATTACCCATTTATCGATAAATATATCGAAATATGAAAAAAATCAAAATGGAAGCAGTGTGCTTCCCCTTTCGTTTGACACCCTTATTGTGCACCACTTTCAAAGGATTTTGGGAACGAGATTTTGACCGATAACTTATTTATCGATAAACATATCGAAATATGGCAATGTTTATTTGAAACCATTTGATACCCACATTGTACTTAAATTGCAAGGTTTTAAGGGAACCACATTTTGACCGATAACTCATTTATCGATAAATATATCGAAATATGGCAATGCCCAAATAAAACCAGTGTCCTTCTCCTTTTGTTTGGCACCCATATTGTTCACCACTTTCAAGGGCTTTTGGGAACCACATTTTGACCGATAATTCATTTACCGATAAATATATCGAAATATGACAATGTCCAAATGAAACCATTTGATACCCAATTTGTAATTAAATTGCAAGGTTTTATGGGAAACTCATTTTGACCGAAAACTCATTTATCGATAAATATATCGAAATGTGACAATGTCCAAATAAAACCAGTGTCCTTCTCCTTCCACCCATATTGTATACTACTTTCAAGGGCTTTTGGGAACCAGATTTTGACCGATAACTAATTTATCGATAAATATATCGAAATATGGCAATCTTCAAATTAAACCATTTGATACCCACATTATAATTAAATTGAAAGGTTTTAGGGGAACCAGATTTTGACCGATAACTCATTTATCGATAAATGTATCGAAATATGGCAATCTTCAAATTAAACCATTTGATACCCACATTATAATTAAATTGAAAGGTTTTAGGGGAACCACATTTTGTCCGATAACTCATTTATCGATAAATATATCGAAATGTGGCAATGTCCAAATGGAACCATTTGATACCCAATTTGTAATTAAATTGCAAGGTTTTATGGGAACCACAAATTGACCGAAAACTCATTTATCGATAAATATTTCGAAATATGACAATATCCAAATGAAACCAGTGTCCTTTTCCTATTGATTGACACCCATATTGTACACCCCTTTCAAGGGCTTTTGGGAACCAGATTTGGACCGATAATTCATTTATCGATAAATATATCGAAATATGGCAATGCCCAAATGAAACTATTTGATACCCAATTTGTAATTAAATTGCAAGGTTTTATGGGAACCACAAATTGACCGAAAACTCATTTATCGATAAATATTTCGAAATATGACAATTTCCAAATGAAACCAGAGTCCTTTTCCTATCGATTGACACCCATATTGTACACCACTTTCAAGGGCGTTTGGGATCCAGATTTGGACCGATAATTCATTTATCGATAAATATATCGAAATATGGCAACGCCCAAATGAAACTATTTGATATATATATATATATGATAAATATATCGAAATATGACAATGTCCAAATGAACCAGTGTCCTTCTCCTTTCGTTTAATACCCAGATTGTACACCACTTTTAAGGGCTTTTGGGAACCAGATTTTGACCGATAACTCATTTGTCGATAAATATATCGAAATATGGCAATGTTCAAATGAAACCATTTGATACCCACATTGTAATTAAATTGGAAGGTTTTATGGGAACCACATTTTGACCGATAACTCATTTATCGATAAATATATTGAAATATGGCAATGTTCAAATTAAACCATTTGATACCCACATTATAATTAAATTGAAAGGTTTTAGGGGAACCACATTTTGTCCTATAACTCATTTATCGATAAATATATCGAAATAGGGCAATGTCCAAATGGAACCATTTGATACCCAATTTTTAATTAAATTGCAAGGTTTTATGGGAACCACATTTTGACCGAAAACTTATTTATCGATAAATATTTTGGAAATATGACAATGTCCAAATGAAACCAGTGTCCTTTTCCTATCGATTGACACCCATATTGTACACCACTTTCAAGGGCTTTTGGGAACCAGATTTGGACCGATAACTCATTTATCGATAAATATATCGAAATATGGCAATGTCCAAATGAAACTATTTGATACCCAATTTGTAATTAAATTGAAAAGTTTTATGGGAACCACATTTTGACCGATAACTCATCTATCGATAAATATATCGAAATATGACAATGTCCAAATGAAACCAGTGTCCTTTTCCTATCGATTGACACCCATATTGTACACCACTTTCAAGGGCTTTTGGGAACCAGATTTTGACCGATAACTCATTTATTGATAAATATATCGAAATATGGCAATGCCCAAACGAAACCATTTGATACCCAACTTGTAATTAAATTGAAAGGTTTTATGGGAACCACATTTTGACCGATAACTCATTTATCGATAAATATGTCGAAATTTGACAATGTCCAAATGAAACCAGTGTCCTTTTCCTATCGATTGACACCCATATTGTACACCACTTTCAAGGGCTTTTGGGAACCACATTTTGACCGATAACTCATTTATCGATAAATATATCGAAATATGGCAATGTCCAAATTAAACCATTTGATACCCACATTGTACTTAAGTTTCATGGGTTTATGGGAACCACATTTAGAGCGCTAACCCATTTATCGATAAATATATCGAAATATGGCAATGTCCAAATAAAACCAGAGTCCTTCCCCTTTCATTTGATACCCACATTGTACTTAAGTTTCAAGAGTTTATGGGAACCACATTTAGACCGATAACCCATTTATCGATAAATATATCGAAATACGCCAATGTCGCAATAAAACCAGTGCCCTTCCCCCTTTGTTTGATATCCACATTGTACTTAAGTTACAGAGGTTTATGGGAACCACATTTGGACCGATAACCCATTTATCGATAAATATATCGAAATATGAAAAAAATCAAAATGAAAGCAGTGTTCTTCCCCTTTCGTTTGACACCCATATTGTGGACCACTTTCAAAGGATTTTGGGAACAAGATTTTGACCGATAAATTATTTATCGATAAACATATCGAAATATGGCAATGTTCAAATGAAACTATTTGATACCCACATTGTACTTAAATTCCAAGGTTTTATGGGAACCACATTTTGACCGATAACTCATTTATCGATAAATATATCGAAATATGGCAATGTCCAAATAAAACCAGTGTCCTTCTCCTTTCGTTTGGCAGCCATATTGTACACCACTTTCAAGGGCTTTTTGGAACCAGATTTTGACCGATAACTCATTTAGCGATAAATATGTCGAAATATGGCAATGTCCAAATGAAACCATTTGATACCCAATTTGTAATTAAATTGCAAGGTTTTATGGGAAACTCATTTTGACCGAAAACTCATTTATCGATAAACATATCGAAAAATGACAATGTCCAAATGAACCAGTGTCCTTCTCCTTTCGTTGAATACCCATATTGTACACCACTTTCAAGGGCTTTTGGGAACCAGATTTTTACCGATAACTCAATTATCGATAAATATATCGAAATATGGCAATGTTCAAATGAAACCATTTGACACCCACATTGTAATTAAATTGGAAGGTTTTATGGGAACCAGATTTTGACCGATAACTCCTTTATCGATAAATATATCGAAATAGGGCAATGTCCAAATGGAACCATTTGATACCCAATTTGTAATTAAATTGCAAGGTTTTATGGGAACCACATTTTGACCGAAAACTCATTTATCGATAAATATTTCCAAATATGACAATGTCCAAATGAAACCTGTGTCCTTTTCCTACCGATTGACACCCAATGTCCAAATGAAACCAGTGTTCTTCTCCTTTCGTTTGATGCCACATTGTATTTAATTGTCAAGGTTTTTTGGGAACCACATTTTGCCCGATAACTCATTTATCGATAAGTATATCGAAATATGAAAAACATCTAAATGAAAGCAGTGTTCTTCCCCTCTCGTTTGACACCCATATTATACACCACTTTCGAGGGCTTTTGGGAACCAGATTTTCACCGATAACTCATTTATCGATAAATATATCGAAATATGGCAATGTTCAAATCAAACCATTTTATACCCACAATGTAATTAAATTGCATGGTTTTATGGGAATAACATTTCGAAAGATAACTCATTTATCGATAAATATATCGAAATAGGGTAATGTTTAAATTAAACCATTTGATACCCACATTGTAATTAAATTGCAAGGTTTTATGGCAACCACATTTTGACCGATAACTCATTTATCGATATATATATCGAAATATGATAATGTCCAAATAAAACCAGTGTCCTTCCCCTTTCATTTTATACCCACATTGTACTAAGTTTGAAGGGTTTATGGGAACAAAATTTAGACCGATAACTCATTTATCGATAAATATATCGAAATATGGCAATGTTCAAATTGAACCATTTGATACCCACATTGTAATGAAATTGCAAGGTTTTATGGGAACCAGATTTTGACCGATAACTCATTTATCGATAAATATATCCAAATATGGCAATGTTCAAATGAAACCATTTGACACCCACATTGTAATTAAATTGCAAGGTTTTATGGCAACCACATTTTTACCGATAATTCATTTATCGATAAATATATCGAAATATGACAATGTCCAAATAAAACCAGTGTCCTTCCCCTTTCACTTGATACCCACATTGTACTTAAGTTTGAAGGGCTTATGGGGACCACATTTAGACCGATAACTCATTTATCGATAAATATATCGAAATATGGCAATGTGCAAACTAAATCAGTGTCCTTCCCCTCTCGTTTGATACCAACATTGTACTTAAATTTCAAGCTTTATCTGAACCACATTTTGCTTACTAACTCATTTATCGATAAATATATCAAAATATGGCCAAGTGCAAATGAAACCTGCGTTCTTCCCCATTCGTTTGATGCCACACTGTATTGAATTGTCAAGGTTTTTTGGGAACCACATTTTGCCCGATAAATATATCGAAATATGGCAATGTCCAAATGAAATTGTAATTAAATTGCAAGGTTTTATGGGAACCACATTTTGACCGATAGCTCATTTATATATCGAAATATGACAATGTCGAAATGAAACCAGTGCCCTTCTCCTTTCGTTTGACACCCATATTGTATACCAATTTCATACCGGCTGCCAATCCGCACATCGGCGTCACCATCAAGCCCCAGTTGCGAAGGGCCAGCGGCACCTCGAATATCGGCGCTATTCCGTAGCCACCACCACAGCAAACGCAACATACAACGGCGCCACGGCCACCGGGAGCAATAGAGCGAACTACTACCATCACAACAAGCCAGCACAAAGAAGGCCACAGGGCGAATCAGGCAGCAGCGGACCAGACTAGGTTTTTAGCGTAAGATAGGGACAGTCAGTTAGTGCCGCTCGGCAACGTGTATTTAGGAGAGGGCTGCGCGTGCGCACCCAACTTATGTATATATGTATTGAAGGGGCAAATCCCATTGCGTATTCTTGATTTAAGAAAAGAGTGGTGAGGCCATATGCTTCGACCGCTCCTTGGAAGATTTATCTGTTCAGTAATTGCGATAGGCACAGGCGCATATAGACACGTCGAAAATATAGTATACAGCACAGCTGGATAAAAGTAAGGTTAGGGCCGCTCATGTGTAAGCTTTGCTGAAGTCAAGGAAATTGGACTAGGCAGCGGTGTCGTCTCACACCCTTCCACTATTAGGACTAGGGCTTCGGAAGCTATAGGTCCGAAAACGCAACGGTGACATAGCCACCTGAACAGCAGTATCTCTGCCCTTTTCCCTTAACCCCAGACGTCTTGTAGGTGCAGGAGGGGGGGGGGGGGGAGTGGTAGAAAGGGGACCGCCCCGCAGTAGTTCTTATCAGATATAGTAAGAGGGTAGTCAGACAGGCCGCTGATGTAAAATTGCCATCGGCAATCCACTTAGCCTTTTGTAATATAAAATATATATACTTTTTTCCCCGCTGGATTTCAGCTTCGCAACACAGTAGTATTTGATAGCGTATTCGAAGCAGCGTAGGCAGGTGAGCATCCATGACGGGCGTCCCTCGAATCCAAGACGGACAGTCCTGCGCTTATCTGCGCACATTTCCAATCTAATTAGCACGTCACCAAAGCAGGCTTAGTCACGTAAGCGCACATGGTCACTCTTATCATTCGGCATTGACCGGTTGAATCGTAGGCATCAAGGCGCATGAAGGGTATAGGTATAGATATTAAGAATTTTGATATCGATTCGTAGGCATTAAGGCCCATGAAGGGCATAGGTATAGACATTAAGGATTTTGATATCGACTCGTAGGCATTAAGGCCCATGAAGGGCATAGGTATAGACATTAAGGATTTTGATATCGTGTGAATAAACATCATGTATTTTTGATTCATTGAAAATTAAGCGTTCTCCATTTCACGAAGGGAGGGGAGTTCTAACGGGGTTAAGGGGGGGGCTCGCATTGGGGTGGACACTATTTTGGCACTGCCGACCATGGCAGGGTGGGTAATGAATGGCAGGCCAGTAACATCGGTGGCCGAGCACGGGTGCCAGAGAGTGCGAACGCGTCCACCCTGACGCGCTAGTGAAGCAGACAGATATGATAATTTTTTTGTGAGGTGCGGCTGCCATGTCTCGGGTCCCAAGGTCCACCCAACAGTCCGGCGAGCTAGCTCGTGCCTAAGCCCGCATACCTGCGGGGGCCACGGGGCATGCAACCCGAGGGTGAGAGGGGCACAAAGTAAGATCACGGCTTCCACCCGAAGGCCAGCACGTAACAATATCGAAATATTTCAATGTCCAAATGAAACCAGTGCCCTTCTCCTTTCGCATATTGTACACCACTTTCAAGGGCTTTTGGGAACCAGACTTTGACCGATACCTCATTTATCGATAAATATATCGAAATATGGCAATGTCCATATGAAAACATTTGATACCCAATTTGTAACTAAATTGCAAGGTTTTATGGAAACCACATTTCGACCGATAACTCATTTATCGATCAATATATCGAAATATGGCAACGTCCAAATGTAACCATTTGATACCCAATTTGTAATTAAATTGAAAGGTTTTATGGGAACCACATATTGACTGATAACTCATTTATCGATACATATATCGAAATATGACAATGTCCAAATGAAAACAGTGTCGTTCTCCTTTCGCTTGACACCCATATTGTACACCACTTTCAAGGGCTTTTGGGAACCAGACTTTGACCGATAACTCATTTATCGATAAATATATCGAAATATGGCAATGTCCAAATGAAACCATTGAATACCCAATTTGTAATTAAATTGCAAGGTTTTATGGGAACCAGATTTTAACCGATAACTCATTTATCGATAAATATATCGAATTATGACAATGTCCAAATGAAAACAGTGGCCTTCTCCTTTCGCTTAACACCTATATAGTACACCACTTTGAAGTGTTTTTGGGAACCAGACTTTGACCGATAACTCATTTATCCATAAATATATCGAAATGTGACAATGTTTAAATGAAACCAGTGTCCTTCTCCTTTCGTTTGATACCCATATTGTACTCCAATTTCAAGGGCTTTTGGGAACCAGATTTTCACCGATAACTCATTTATCGATAAATATATCGAAATATGGCAATGTCCATATGAAACCATTTGATACCCAATTCGTAATTAAATTGCAGGGTTTTGTGGGAACCAAGTTTTGACCGATAATTCATTTCTCGATAAATATATCGAACTATGACAATGTCTAAATGAAAGCAGTGTCCTTCTCCTTTCGTTTGACGCCCATATTGTACACCACTTTCAAGGGCTTTTGGGAACCAGATTTTGACCGATAACCCATTTATCGATAAATATATCGAAATATGGCAATGTCCAAATAAAACCATTTGATACCCATATTGTACTTAAGTTTCGAGGGCTTATGGGAACCCCATTTAGACCGATAACCCATTTATCGATAAATATATCGAAATATGGCAATGTCCAAATAAAACCAGTGTCCTTCCCCTTTCGTTTGATACCCACATTGTATTCAAATTTCAAAGGTTTATGGAAACCGCCTTTAGACCGATAACTCATTTATCGATAAACATATCCAAATGAAAACAGTGTCGTTCTCCTTTCGCTTGACACCCATATTGTACACCACTTTCAAGGGCTTTTGGGAACCAGACTTTGACCGATAACTCATATATCGATAAATATATCGAAATATGGCAATGTCCAAATGAAACCATTTGATACCCACATTGTAATTAAATTGGAAGGTTTTATGGGAACCAGATTTTGATCGGTAACTAATTTTTCGATAAATCTATCGAAATATGGCAATGTCCAAATGAAACCAGTGTCCTTCTCCTTTCGTTTGACACCCATATTGTACACAACTTTCAAGGGCTTTTGGGAACCAGATTTTGACCGATAACTCATTTATCGATAAACATATCGATATATGGCAATGTCCACATTAAACCATTTGATACCCAATTTGTAATTAAATTGCAAGGTTTTATAGGAACCAAAATTTGGCCGATAACTCATTTATCGATAAATATATCGAAATATGACAATGTCCAAATGAAACCAGTGTCCTTCTTATTTCGTTTGACACCCATATTGTACACAACTTTGAAGGGCTTTTGGGAACCAGATTTTGACCGATAACTCACTTATCGATAAATATATCGACATATGGCAATGTCCAAATTAAACCATTTGATACCCATATCTTACTTAAGTTTCAAGGGTTTATGGAAGCCGCCTTTAGACCGATAACTCATTTATCCATAAAAATATCGAAATATGGCAATGTTCAAATGAAACCAATTGATACCCACATTGTAATTAAATTGGAAGGTTTTATGGGAACGACATTTTGGCCGATAACTCATTTATCGATAAATATATCGAAACATGACAATGTCCAAATGAAACCAGTATCCTTCTCCTTTCGTTTGACACCCATATTGTACACCACTTTCAAGGGGTTTTGGGAATCGAAATATGACAATCTCCAAGTGAAACCCGTGTCCTTCTCCTTTCGTTGGACACCCATATTGTACACCACTTTCAAGGGCTTTCGGAAATCAGATTTTGACCGATAACTCATTTATCGATAAATATATCGAAATATGGCAATGTTCAAATGAAACCATTTGACACCCAATTTGTAATTAAATTGCAAGGTTTTATGGGAACCACATTTTGACCGATAACTCATTTATCGATAAATAAATCGAAATATGACAATGTCCAAACGAAACCTGTGTTCTTCTCCTTTCGTTTGACACCCATATTGTACAACAATTTCAAGGTATTATGGGAACCAGATTTTGACTGATAACTCATTTACCGATAAATATATCGACACATGGCAATGTCCAACTTAAACCATTTGATACCCACATTGTACTTAAGTTTCATGGGCTTATGGGAACCAAATTTAGACCGATAACGCATTTATCGATAAATATATCTAAACATGGCAATGTCCAAATAAAACCAGAGTCCTTTCCCTTTCATTTGATACCCACATTGTACTTAAATTGCAAGGTTTTAAGGGAACTACATTTTGACCGATAACTCATTTTTCGATAAATATATCGAAATATGGCAATGTCCTAATGAACCAGTGTCCTTCTCCTTTCGTTTAACACCCACATTGTACACCACTTTCAAGGGCTTTTGGGAACCAGATTTGGACCGATAACTCATTTATCGATAAATATATCGAAATATGAAAAAAACCAAAATGAAAGCAGTGTTCTTCCCCTTTCGTTTGACATCCAAATTGTACACCACTTTCAAAGAGTTTTGGGAACCAGATTTTGACTGATAACTCATTTACCGATAAATATATCGACATATGGCAATGTCCAAATTAAACCATTTGATACCCACATTGTACTTAAGTTTCATGGGTTTATGGGAACCGCATTTAGACAGATAACCCATTTATCGATAAATATATCAAAATATGGCAATGTCCAAATAAAACCAGAGTCCTTCCCCTTTCATTTGATACCCACATTGTACTTAAGTTTCAAGGGTTTATGGGAACCACATTTAGACCGATAACCCATTTATCGATAAATATATAGAAATATGGCAATGTCCAAATAAAACCAGTACCCTTCCCCCTTCGTTTGATATCCACATTGTACTTAAGTTTCAGAGGTTTATGGGAACCACATTTGGACCGATAACCCATTTATCGATAAATATATCGAAATATGAAAAAAATCAAAATGAAAGCAGTGTTCTTCCCCTTTCGTTTGACACCCATATTGTGCACCACTTTCAAAGAATTTTGGGAACCAGATTTTGACCGATAACTTATTTATCGATAAACATATCAAAATATGGCAATGTTCAAATGAAACCATTTGATACCCACATTGTAGTTAAATTGCAAGGTTTTAAGGGAACCACATTTGGACCGATAACCCATTTATCGATAAATATATCGAAATATGAAAAAAATCGAAATGAAAGCAGTGTTCTTCCCCTTTCCTTTAACACCCATATTGTACACCACTTTCAAGGGCTTTTTGGAACCAGGTTTTGACCGATAACTCATTTATCGAAAAATATGTCGAAATATGGCAATGTCCAAATGAAACCATTTGATACCCAATTTATAATTAAATTGCAAGGTTTTATGGGAACCACATTTTGACCGATAACTCATTTATCGATAAATATATCGAACTATGGCAATGTTCAAATGAAACCATTTGATACCCACATTGTAATTAAATTAGAAGGTTTTATGAGAACCAGATTTTGACCGAGAACTCATTTATCGAAAAATATATCGAAATATGGCAATGTTCAAATTAAACCATTTGATACCCACATTATAATAAAATTGGAAGGTTTTAGGGGAACCACATTTTGTCCGATAACTCATTTATCGATAAATATATCGAAATTGGGCAATGTCCAAATGGAACCATTTGATACCCAATTTTTTTTATGGGAACCAGGTTTTGACCGAAAACTCATTTATCGATAAATATTTCGAAATATGACAATGTCCAAATGAAACCAGTGTCCCTTTCCTATCGATTGACACCCATAGTGTACACCACTTTCAAGGGCTTTTGAAAACCAGATTTTGACCGATAAATCATTTATCGATAAATATATCGAAATATGGCAATGTTCAAATGAAACCATTTGACACCCACATTGTAATTAAATTAGAAGGTTTTATGGGAACCAGATTTTGACCGATAACTCATTTATCGATAAATATATCGAAATATGGCAATGTTCAAATGAAACCAGTGTCCTTCTCCTTTCGTTTGACACCCATATTGTACACCACTTTCAAGGGCTTTTGGGAACCAGATTTTGACCGATAACTCATTTATCGATAAATATATCGAAATATGGCAATGTTCAAATGAAACCATTTGCTACCCACATTGTAATTAAATTGGAAGGTTTTATGGGAACCAGATTTTGACCGATAACTCATTTATCGAAAAATATATCGAAATATGGCAATGTTCAAATTAAACCATTTGATACCCACATTATAATTAAATTGGAAGGTTTTAGGGGAACCACATTTTGTCCGATAACTCATTTATCGATAAATATATCGAAATAGGGCAATGTCCAAATGGAACCATTTGATACCCAATTTTTTTTATGGGAACCAGGTTTTGACCGAAAACTCATTTATCGATAAATATTTCGAAATATGACAATGTCCAAATGAAACCAGTGTCCCTTTCCTATCGATTGACACCCATATTGTACACCACTTTCAAGAGCTTTTGGGAACCAGATTTTGACCGATAACTCATTTATTGATAAATATATCGAAATATGGCAATGTCCAAATTAAACCATTTGATACCCACATTGTACTTAAGTTTAATGGGTTTATGGGAACCGCATTTAGACCGATAACCCATTTATCGATAAATATATCGAAATATGAAAAAAATCAAAATGAAAGCAGTGTTCTTCCCCTTTCGTTTGACATCCATATTGTGCACCACTTTCAAAGAATTTTGGGAACCAGATTTTGACTGATAACTCATTTACCGATAAATATATCGACATATGGCAATGTCCAAATTAAACCATTTGATACCCACATTGTACTTAAGTTTCATGGGTTTATGGGAACCGCATTTAGACCGATAACCCATTTATCGATAAATATATCGAAATATGGCAATGTCCAAATAAAACCAGAGTCCTTCCCCTTTCATTTGATACCCACATTGTACTTAAGTTTCAAGGGTTTATGGGAACCACATTTAGACCGATAACCCATTTATCGATAAATATATAGAAATATGGCAATGTCCAAATAAAACCAGTGCCCTTCCCCCTTCGTTTTATATCCACATTGTACTTAATTTTCAGAGGTTTATGGGAACCACATTTGGACCGATAACCCATTTATCGATAAATATATCGAAATATGAAAAAAATCAAAATGAAAGCAGCTTTCTTCCCCTTTCGTTTGACACCCATATTGTGCACCACTTTCATAGAATTTTGGGAACCAGATTTTGACCGATAACTTATTTATCGATAAACATATCAAAATATGGCAATGTTCAAATGAAACCATTTGATACCCACATTGTAGTTAAATTGCAAGGTTTTAAGGGAACCACATTTGGACCGATAACCCATTTATCGATAAATATATCGAAATATGAAAAAAATCAAAATGAAAGCAGTGTTCTTCCCCTTTCGTTTAACACCCATATTGTACACCACTTTCAAGGGCTTTTTGGAACCAGATTTTGACCGATAACCCATTTATCGAAAAATATGTCGAAATATCGCAATGTCCAAATGAAACCATTTGATACCCAATTTATAATTAAATTGCAAGGTTTTATGGGAAACTCATTTTGACCGATAACTCATTTATCGATAAATATATCGAAATATGACAATGTCCAAAGAACCAGTGTCCTTCTCCTTTCGTTTAACACCCATATTGTACACCACTTTCTAGGGCTTTTGGGAACCAGATTTTGACCGATAACTCATTTATTGATAAATATATCGAAATATGGCAATGCCCAAACGAAACCATTTGAAACCCAATTTGTAATTAAATTGAACGGTTTTATGGGAACCACATTTTGACCGATAACTCATTTATCGATAAATATATCGAAATATGACAATGTCCAAATGAAGCCAGTGTCCTTTTCCTATCGATTGACACCCATATTGTACACCACTTTCAAGTGCTTTTGGGAACCAGATTTTGACCGATAACTCATTTATTGATAAATATATCGAAATATGGCAATGCCCAAACGAAACCATTTGAAACCCAATTTGTAATTAAATTGAACGGTTTTATGGGAACCACATTTTGACCGATAACTCATTTATCGATAAATATATCGAAATTTGACAATGTTCAAATGAAGCCAGTGTCCTTTTCCTATCGATTGACACCCATATTGTACACCACTTTCAAGGGCTTTTGGGGACCAGATTTTGACCGATAACTCATTTATTGATAAATATATCGAAATATGGCAATGCCCAAACGAAACCATTTGATACCCAATTTGTAATTAAATTGAAAGGGCTTTTGGGAACCACATTTTGACCGATAACTCATTTATCGATAAATATATCGAAATATGGCTGTTCAAAATGATGATAAGGAATAGGTAGGAGTGAAGGGAGTTTTCACTCGGCTTGTATTTGGGGGTAAATACAAGTGGGAGATTGCACTAACAAATGAAACGCGAATTTCTATTAGCAACTTAATACTAACAACAACGATTTAATTCAATTATTCGGTACTTCAATGTACAATACGATTTTCTTATGAGATTAAGAATAATTTAATGAAATGGAACAATGCAATATCCTTTCTTTAAATGAATGGAAATTCAAGATATTTATGTTTACATCAATTAATTAAACAAATTAATAGAAAAATTGAAACTAGAAATTAATGAACCGCGCACTGCTTGTATGGTTGATTGCGAAGGTTGTAAGTCCCGCGTTGATGATAGTTACCTCTGTTGATTGCAGATGCGACAGGCGCGTTCCGATGAAAAAGTAAAAGAGAGAGAGTTCATATGCGCACAGCGCTTTTATAGTGTTTCCAACACTGGAAGTTCGAAGGAAAGCAGGGATGCTTCCTTTGACAGGGTCATGCAGGGATGCATGACGGGCCTTGCGAACACAGTGTTGTGTTCGCTGCTAAGGTATGCAGGGTTGCATTACGGGCTTGAGGATCGCAGGAGTGCGTTCCATTTAAGGGACGAGAGTCACTTAAACATGAGTCACTTAAACATGGCGCCCTTGTTGCACTGGTGCAAGGGATGCCTTCAATTGAGCCAATGCCCGTATGGCTACGTCTATTTTCTCCTTTTGAATGGAGATTTGGCTTCTTGGTTGACGTGATTCTTGGCGTTTGGGTACCTGAGGTCGCTTTGCCGGCTTACGGGCACCTCTACGTGCGGACACTTGGAGCCGTTTCAGCGGCTTACGAACGTTTCGGCTGTTGGATGCTTGGCTACGAATGCTGCGACGGTCTTCCACGATGTCATCTGACGCCGTAGTGTGCAACAGGGTGTGGTGTAGTTCTTGACATAGTTTGCACGTGTCGGGACACGAGCAATCCCTGATGCTGTCGTGGGTACGAGCAAGACAATTCGGGCAGTATCTAAATTGTCGCACTACTTCGCTGCGTTCTTCGATGTTCATTGCCATGAATTCCTTACAAAACCGGAGTGGATGATACTTCAGGCAGACCTTACATTGATAGATCCGTGGGTCCAGGTTGGTGTTGTTGGATGGTTTTGATCTGTAAAATATTAACGGTATGAGAAGGTCGTGGAAATCTTAAAACTATGGCAAACAAGTTGATTCTTAAGTGTCAAGGGTAGAGTTTAGATTCGGAACCTCAGGTTGAGAAGGAAGCGGGCAGAGCTTGACAATTGGTCGAGTAAAAGTTCCAGTCTGAGTCTTGACATCCGCCACTCGCACACAATTGTCCGAACCATGATACACTTTTTCGATGCGTCCTAGTCTCACTTGGTCATTTTTGATGACCACGAAATCACCAATGGAAAGGTCTTTTTGTGGGAGCTTCCATTTGTATCTATGATGGAGTTCTTTGAGATACTCATCCTTCCAGCGTTGGCTGAACTGTTGATACAAAGCTTTGAGCTTTTCCCATCGGTTTTGTAGGGAGAGATTGTCAATTTGAGGTTCTGGAAAGCCCAGTAGTGGCCCGCCTCGGAGAAAATGTCCTGGAGTTAATGCAAGCAAGTCATTGGCATTATCAGACATCGGGGAAAGGGGTCGAGAGTTCAGTACTGCTTCGATACGAGCAAGTAAAGTTGTGATTTCTTCAAAAGTGAAGATGTGGTTTCCAACAGTGCGTTTGAAGTGATGCTTGAAACTCTTTACAGCTGCTTCCCAAAGGCCGCCCATATGAGGAGCATTCGGTGGCAGGAAATGCCATTCAAATCCATGTACGGTATACTTGGAGCGTAGGTCATCAGAAGTTTCTTTGAGGAATTTTTTGAAATCCTGTTGGAAGGCGCGGTTAGCACCAACAAAGTTCTTGCCGTTGTCCGAAAAGACTCGTTGCGGGAGTCCGCGTCTACCTACAAAGCGGGCAAATGCTGCCTGAAATGCTTTGGTTGACAAATCCGAACATGGTTCAAGGTGGATTGCCTTTGTGGAAAAGCAAATGAAGACGCAAACGTATCCCTTCAGTAGTGGGGATCTCCGGAGGGTTGATGACTTTATGTCGAGAGGACCGGCAAAGTCTAAACCGGTGTAGGTGAATGGCAACGAGAAAGTTGCACGCTCTGGGGGTAAAGCTGCCATAATTTGCGAACGACTGTTTTGTTTGAAAATTGTACAGATTTTGCAATTGCGTATACAGAGTTTTACTTTTGATTTTAGCCTGGGAATGTAGTATTCCTGCCTTGCTATTCGAACCATGAGTTGCTGTTCAGCATGCATTAGAACATCATGCAGAAAATTTAGAAAAAGATAACATAATCTTGAAGATTCTGAAATAATGGTTGGATGTCTTTCATTGTACGTAAGGCCAGCGTTGGCCAAGCGACCATTCACACGGAGAAGTCCATGTTGGTCAAGAAAGGGGTTTAACGTTAAAAGCGAGCTCTTTTTGGAAATTGATTCTCGATTGGACAATTGATAATATTCCTTTGGGTAGTGTCTTTCTTGCGAAAGTTTGATGAGACGAGTTTTGACCCAGTGAATTTCCTTTTGCGTAATAACCACAGAGTTATAGCAAGTGGGAGAAGTGGACTGTATTGGTTTGAATCGGTGAATAAATCGAAACATGTACGCTATTACGCGTAAGGCTTTAGACCATGAAGAGAAGCGGTCTAATATATCGGGGTCGTCGTCCAAAACGTGAAGAGCTTCTACTTTACGTTGTTCTTGAGGTACGACATTTTGTCGAAATGATATTGGCCAATGATCGGGGGGTTTAAGTAACCAATCTGGTCCGTGCCACCAGAGTGATCTAAGTACTAGGTCCTGTGGTCTACAACCTCTTGTTCCAAGGTCGGCCGGGTTGTGATTAGTGGTAACATGCCGCCACTTTACATTTCCAACATTTTTAATGATTTCTGACGTACGATTGGCTACGTATACCTTCCACGTACATGGTGGTTTTTCGAGCCATGCAAGTACAATAGACGAATCGGACCAAAGAAAGACGTTTGCACCATCAAGAGATAATTGAGTAATAACCCTTTTTATGCATTTAGATAATAAGACTGCTCCACACAATTCTAGGCGTGGGAGACTCACTGTCTGTAGTGGTGCTACCTTGGTTTTTGAAAACAGAAGGTGAGAGGATACCGTATTGACTGATTGCGACCGAATGTAAACGGATGCACAGTATGCTTTCTCTGAAGCATCACAGAATCCATGGATTTGAATTGATCTACTAGGCGAGAATTCTGTCCATCTAGGAATTTGGATTTGTTCGATTGTGGGCAAATCGGTTACGAATTGGTGCCACTTTTGAAGTGAAAGGGGTTTGACACACTCGTCCCATTCCGTACCTTCTAACCAAATTTGTTGCAAGAGTATTTTCGCTTGAATAAGAATGGGCGATAGCCATCCTGCGGGGTCAAAAAGTTTAGAGACTGAGGATAAAATTTGGCGTTTTGTGGCGCTGGAGGGTGGTGTCAAGTATTCAACTGAATATGAAAAAGAATCGTTTAACGCGTTCCATCGTATACCAAGCGTTTTGGTAGAACTGGAATAATCAAATTTCAGGAAGTCAGAGTCGAGAAGGTGATCTGCAGGAATTTGATTTAAAAGTTGAGGATGGTTTGCTGTAATTTTCCGGAGAGGAAACCCAGCTGAAAGTAAACAATGGATGAGTTCAGTTTGAGCGTTTAAACACGATGGAATATCGTGACCTCCAGATAAGACATCATCCACATAGGTTTCTTTGGTTAAAATTTGTTTCGCTAGTGGATGGGAATCTTTTGTATCAGTTGCTAGTTGATGCAAAGTGCGAATTGCAAGATAAGGCGCGCAGTTGACTCCGAATGTCACTGTCTTCAGGGCAAAATCAGATAGTTTATCCTCGTTGTTTCTTCGAAAGAGAATTCGTTGATACGGTTGATCATCTTCGTGGAGAAGAATCTGTCGGTACATTTTTTGTATGTCACCGTTAAAGACATACTTATACAATCGCCAATTTAAAATGACAAATAGAAGATCTGTTTGCAAGGTTGGACCGATATGAAGTATATCGTTTAGTGAAATACCAGATGCCGTGGGTTTGGAGGCATTGAATACCACACGAACTTTCGTAGACTTACTGTCTGGTTTAACAACTGAATGATGTGGAAGATAGTATGAACGATAATGTCCATTTTCGTGCACCTCATCGGGAGCGATTTGCCTCATATGATCGAGGGTGAGGTACTCTTCTAGAACGCGGTTGTATTCTTCTTTGAGGGTGGGATTTTTATTGAGCATATGCTCCATTCGGATAGCTTGTCGCATAGCTTGGCAACGGGATGGTCCCAGGGCCAGGTTGGATGAAAACTTCGATTTGAAAGGTAGCCGAACTATATATCGGCCATCACTTCGCCTAACAGTGGTGTCTTGATAGAACTGTTCGCAGTATGAATCTTCGTCAGAAGATAGGCGAGATTCGGGCAGTTCCTCGAGTTCCCAGAACCTCTTCAATTGAATATTGAGGTTTTCATTAGTATCTTCTACAGCGTACGTATGAAAGGTAGAACAAGAAGTGGGTTGCATGGGTCCGCTCAAATACCACCCGAAAATTGTTTTTTGAGCGAGGAGACTGCCTAGGATGTGGTGTTGAATTCCTTGAAGAAGGATCTTCGGTATGAGATCGCTTCCGATCACCATATCTATGGGACCAGGAGTGAAGAAATAAGGATCAGCGAGATCTAGATCCTTAATGTCTGTTGGATTGGGTTTAGAAATAGAGAATGTTGGTAAAAAGCTTGTGAGCTTTTGAAGCACAATCGCTTGGGTAACGACTTTTGTGTCATAACGTTTGGAGATTAGAGTTAGTTGACAGACTTTGTTCGCGTTTTCTACAACGATTCCGCCCATCCCGGTTACTGCATAATCTTCCCGGTAAGTAGGAAGATTTAAGCGTTTCTGTACCTTCTGGGAAATGAAGGTTTTTTGCGAGCCTTGGTCGATTAAGGCTCTTAGGGTGAAAAGTGTGCCCATGTGCTCAATGTGCACTCGGGCGGTGGGAAGCAGCGTCTTCTCATGGTTTGCTGAGAAGTTAGCTTGGATTCTGGACGCACTGTCAGCAGAGGTGGATGGAGATTCATCGCAATTGCCTTGGGTTATGTTGAATATTGGATGCCTTGGGGTATTCGGCAGTTCGGTAGAGTGGGTGTGCAACAGGGGGGTTGCTTTTGTGGTTGGCTTTGCGGATGAAGTCGCATTTGCTGACTTAGGTGCGGATTTTATAGGTGGTTTAGGATGAAGCATCGTGTGATGCGATTGTCTGCAATGAAGACATCTAAAAACGCTTTGACAGTTGGTAAGTGTGTGGTTATATGCCAGGCAGTTGGTACAATAACCATTTTTCTCGGCGAATTTAGTTCGATCGGAAACTGCCAAGTTACGGAATTTCGGACAGGATTTGAGAGCATGATTATTTTTGCAAAGTTTACAAGTGAACGTCACTTGTTCTTGAGAGAGGTAAGATTGCACTTTAGTTGGAGTCTTTGGGTTGGAAGAGTGGCGAGGTTTGGAAGTTTTGTAGTTGTGCAATCGTTCAACTACTTCATACCGGCTAGTTAGGAAGGAGTCCATTTGGGACCAGTCGGGCAACTCTTTCCTTGATTTTAAGGATTGCTCCCAAAGAGAGAGCGTGTCTTCTGGGAGTTTTGTGGAGCATAGATAAATTAATATCGGATCCCATTCGACCACGGAAACCCCTTGAGAAGTAAGGCAAGAAAGACAATCATTTATTGTACTCTGTATTCTCTGAATCCCCTCACTATTTTCGGATGTAACAGGGGGAATGTTGAAGAGGGTCTTCAATTGGTTATCGATCAAAATCCGCTTATTTTCAAAACGGGCTCTAAGTGCTTCCCAGGCCAGTGAAAAGTTTTCATCACAGAGTTTGTAATGTTTCACTATAAGGCCTGCCTTTCCCCGAGTTTTATTGCGCAGATGAAATAGTTTTTGAGCTGGGGTTAGTTTTGGGTGATTGAGGTACACTGCCGTGAACATGTCGCGGAAGCTCGGCCACTCCTCGTAACTACCATAAAAAATCTGTGTATCGCATGGGGGCACTTTTATGCATGGAATCGAGTTATCGACAAAAGACAAGGAATGTCTAGCAGTTACATTTTTATCGGGAGTGGTGCCATGAAAGGACTTAAGCTGATCGATAATTTGGGATTTACATATATAGAAGCTGTCAGTACATACTTGGAACTTGTTTGTTGCTTCGTCTTTAAAATCGATGGAAACTTGTTTTTCGTCTTCGAGGCAGACGCTCTTATAAGAGATTTGTAAATTCTCCCAACGTTTGTTTAGATCATGAAGTTTAACATCCAATAAGGTGTCAGTATTTTCTTCAGGGTCTTCTTTTTCAAAACGAGAACAAAAATTCATTAAATCATTTGAACAGAATATGAATTCTGCCATTGCGGTTGAACCAGTAGCCATGATTGAAGGTTTTGACAGTATTATCGGGTGTAACTAAGATTAAGATTGGAAAACGATTGAGAGAGTTCTGTACTGATTATGCTGCTGGGTATAGCAGCGTGAACCAAATCGATACAATTGGAAATAAGCTTCCCTTTTATATAACCTTAATATAATTTCTCGCTCAAATGTGTTTGGAGGATTAATTTTAATTATCACTGGGTTTTGGTGGGGTTGGGAAGACTCAAACTTGCTCTTTAAACGGACTTGGTTAAGCGACTTAATTATGCTACTGGGTATCGAGCAGTAAAACAAACTAGAACTTAGTGACTGTGCTCATAGGTAGAATGATTTATGCACCCTGTATAGATGCACTCGGATGAATTTTTGAAAGCAAAATTGTAAATAAATCCAGTCGGTGTGTACGATTTACATTTAATGGTTTAGTAAATTTATGCTATTGGGGATAATAGCATTAAAGACAAACGAAAACAAAATATTTGGGTTAATATTTATTTACGCTACTGGGTATGGTAGCCGTGAAAAAACCTATTGTATGTATTAGTTATCTTATTAATAGGTTGAAGGATTTATGCACCCTGTATAGTTACGCCTTCAGGAATTTTGGACACAAACTTATTAAATAAATCGCGTAAGTAGCACTAGCACTTGCACTTTAAGTTTTAGTAGATTTTGCTAAACGATTATTTTATGCTATTGGGGATAATAGCATTAAATGCAAACGAGACAAAAATCACCGTATATATTAAATGATTCATCAAATTATTTTGACTGGTTTTATGTTGCTACTGGGTTACGCTACTGGGGATAGTAGCGGGAGGAACTACTTAACGTATGTACATACATATATACCAATACCGATATCTGCCCTCAAATGTAAAGACTTTTTTGTTCTTTAATATTTATGTTTGTTCACCACTGGGAATGGGTTTTCAATTGCAAATTCTTATTGGGATTTTTGTTGTTTGTTGTCGACAGAACCAAAACAAAATACAAATCTACGCTGACGCGAGCAGCGAAACGAAAAGAGCAGGCAGAATTCCTTTTTATATGTACATATGTCGATATGTACGAAATTTTCAGACAAACGTATAGATATATTGAAGGGATTGTAAGCAAAGTAAGGGTAGATAGAGAAGCAAAACTCTATGTCTGCGCCAAGCAGGTTGCGCAGCGAATTTCAAATAGCAAAGCGATTTGCAGTTGTATACAAATGGACTTTGCCCGTATGTATGAATAAAATCACCAATTTGCACAAAATTTGTTAAGTGAATATTAAAGGCGTATGAGAACACCTTTGAAAATTTAGCATAATTGCACTGTAGAAGACAATGAAAACCACAAACTATTTGCCTTTTTAGCTCTGTTTACTTGCTTTTATCACTAGTGTCACTTTTATATGTAGGTATATGAGTGCAGAAAAGGGATGGGTATAGTTAACCATAGGCAGGCAACGAACTAGAATTTTAGCACACTTGACCAAGTAGAAAAGGAAACAAAATAAATGCTTACCGGCGCAACCGGGAAAATATGGTCAGTGCGAATGAAACAATATTTGGTTGAAAAATCACGAGAAATGAATATACAAAGGGTTGTGTATTAATTTATGTATATATATGCCTAAGCTGTGGGTTGGAAACAACCGACTGGTAACTTAAACAGAACCGAATTTCTTGGCGCAAATAGCTTTTTGAATGCATATATGTGCATATATATGTATATATGTATATATATGAGTCCCGTTAGAGGAATGGTATATGAAAATATAACGGCACTTACTTGTAATTTTTTGGGGTACTCATCTTTTTTGGGGTTGGGGTACAGTGCCACGTTGGCCCTAAACTCTGGGCAGGATTTGGGTTTCCTTTGGTTGTACCGGCTACAGGTGACTCCACCGGTGTGTTTGCTGGTATATATTCCCACGTTGGGCAGCGGCAGCTTTGTGCAAATAATATGTTTTATGTATGTTGTCTTTATTTTCACCGAATTTTAGTTTTACTCACTGTTTTAAACGCGTTTTCACTTTTACTTTTACTTTTACACAACGATTTAAAATAAACTTTTAGTTTCGCGCACACTTTTCAACTTTTCTTTTTGCACACTTGTATCGCTTGCCGATCTGCTGCCGTTCGCGTTGGTGGTTGAAAATGCAATGCGTGGGCAGCGCAAAAGGCTCAACAAGCAGTGTTGTATTGCGGTTGTTTTCCTTCGAAGTTGTTCGCGTTGCCAATAGAGTTTTTGATGGTTAGGTGTATTCCTGTGCCGTCAAATTCGGCTTGTAAGGACCATGTTCAAAATGATGATAAGGAATAGGTAGGAGTGAAGGGAGTTTTCACTCGGCTTGTATTTGGGGGTAAATACAAGTGGGAGATTGCACTAACAAATGAAACGCGAATTTCTATTAGCAACTTAATACTAACAACAACGATTTAATTCAATTATTCGGTACTTCAATGTACAATACGATTTTCTTATGAGATTAAGAATAATTTAATGAAATGGAACAATGCAATATCCTTTCTTTAAATGAATGGAAATTCAAGATATTTATGTTTACATCAATTAATTAAACAAATTAATAGAAAAATTGAAACTAGAAATTAATGAACCGCGCACTGCTTGTATGGTTGATTGCGAAGGTTGTAAGTCCCGCGTTGATGATAGTTACCTCTGTTGATTGCAGATGCGACAGGCGCGTTCCGATGAAAAAGTAAAAGAGAGAGAGTTCATATGCGCACAGCGCTTTTATAGTGTTTCCAACACTGGAAGTTCGAAGGAAAGCAGGGATGCTTCCTTTGACAGGGTCATGCAGGGATGCATGACGGGCCTTGCGAACACAGTGTTGTGTTCGCTGCTAAGGTATGCAGGGTTGCATTACGGGCTTGAGGATCGCAGGAGTGCGTTCCATTTAAGGGACGAAAGTCACTTAAACAATGGCAATGTCCAAATTAAACCATTTTATACCCACATTCTAATTAAATTACACGGTTCTATGGGAACCACATGTTGACGGATAACTCATTTATCGATAAATAGATCTAGATATGGGCAAGCTCAAACGAAAGTTGTGTTCTTCTCCTTTCGTTTGACACCCATATTGTACAACAATTTCAAGGTATTATGGGAACCAGATTTTGACTGATAACTCATTTACCGATAAATACATCGACATATGGCAATGTCCAAATTAAACCATTTGATACCCACATTGTACTTAAGTTTCATGGGTTTATGGGAACCGCATTTAGACCGATAACCCATTTATCGATAAATAGATCGAAGAATGGCAATGTCCAAATAAAACCAGTGTCCTTCCCCTTTCATTTGATACCCACATTGTACTTAAGTTTGAAGGGTTTATGGGAACCACATTTAGACCGATAACCCATATATTGATAAATATATCGAAATATGGCAATGTCCAAATAAAACCAGTGCCCTTCCACCTTCGTTTTATATCCACATTGTACTTAAGTTTCAGAGGTTTATGGGAACCACATTTGGATCGATAACCCATTTATCGATAAATATATCGAAATATGAAAAAAATCAAAGTGAAAGCAGTGTTCTTCCCCTTTCGTTTGACACCCATATTGCGCACCACTTTCAAAGAATTTTGGGAACCAGATTTTGACCGATAACTTATTTATCGATAAACATATCAAAATATGGCAATGTTCAAATGAAACCATTTGATACCCACATTGTACTTAAATTGCAAGGTTTTAAGGGAACCACATTTTGACCGATAACTGATTTATCGATAAATATATCGAAATATGGCAATGTCCAAATAAAACCAGTGTCCTTCTCTTTTCGTTTGGCACCCATATTGTACACCACTTTCAAGGGCTTTTTGGAACCAGATTTTGACCGATAACTCATTTATCGATAAATATGTCGAAATATGGCAATGTCCAAATGAAACCATTTGATACCCAATTTATAGTTAAATTGCAAGGTTTTATGGGAAACTCATTTTGACCGATAACTCATTTAAATCGATCAATATATCGAAATATGACAATGTCCAAATGAACCAGTGTCCTTCTCCTTTCGTTTAACAACCATATTGTACACCACTTTCAAGGGCTTTTGGGAACTAGATTTTGACCGATAACTCATTTATCGATAAATATATCGAAATATGGCAATGTTCAAATGAAACCATTTGACACCCACATTGTAATTAAATTGGAAGGTTTTATGGGAACCAGATTTTGACCGATAACTCATTTATCGATAAATGTATCGAAATATGGCAATCTTCAAATTAAACCATTTGATACCCACACTATAATTAAATTGAAAGGTTTTAGGGGAACCACATTTTGTCCGATAACTCATTTATCGATAAATATATCGAAATAGGGCAATGTCCAAATGGAACCATTTGATACCCAATATGTAATTAAATTGCAAGGTTTTATGGGAGCCACATTTTGACCGAAAACTCATTTATCGATAAATATTTCGAAATATGACAATATCCAAATGAAACCAGTGTCCTTTTCCTATCGATTGACACCCATATTGTACACCACTTTCAAGGGCTTTTGGGAACCAGATTTGGACCGATAATTCATTTATCGATAAATATAGCGAAATATGGCAATGCCCAAATGAAACTATTTGATACACAATTTGTAATTAAATTGAAAAGTTTTATGGGAACCACATTTTGACCGATAACTCATCTATCGATAAATATATCGAAATATGACAATGTCCAAATGAAACCAGTGTCCTTTTCCTATCGATTGACACCCATATTGTACACCACTTTCAAGGGCTTTTGGGAACCACATTTTGACCGATAACTCATTTATCGATAAATATATCGACATATGGCAATGTCCAAATTAAACCATTTGATCCCACATTGTACCTAAGTTTCATGGGTTTATGGGAACCACATTTAGACCGATAACCCATTTATCGATAAATATATCGAAATATGGCAATGCCCAAATAAAACCAGTGTCCTTCCCCTTTCATTTGATACCCACATTGTACTTAAGTTTGAAGGGTTTGTGGGAACCACATTTAGACCGATAACCCATATATTGATAAATATATCGAAATATGGCAATGTCCAAATAAAACCAGTGCCCTTCCCCCTTCGTTTGATATCCACATTGTATTTAATTTTAAGAGGTTTATGGGAACCACATTTGGACCGATAACCCATTTATCGATAAATATATCGAAATATGAAAAAAATCAGAATGGAAGCAGTGTTCTTCCCCTTTCGTTTGACACCCTTATTGTGCACCACTTTCAAAGGATTTTGGGAACGAGATTTTGACCGATAACTTATTTATCGATAACCATATCGAAATATGGCAATGTTTAAATGAAACCATTTGACACCCACATTGTACTTAAATTGCAAGGTTGTAAGGGAACCACATTTTGACCGATAACTCATTTATCGATAAATATATCGAAATATGGCAATGTCCAAATAAAACCAGTTTCCTTCTCCTTTTGTTTGGCACCCATATTGTTCACCACTTTCAAGGGCTTTTGGGAACCAGATTTTGACCGATAACTCATTTATCGATAAATATGTCGAAATATGGCAATGTCCAAATGAAACCATTTGATAACCAATTTGTAATTAAATTGCAAGGTTTTATGGGAAACTCATTTTGACCGAAAACTCATTTATCGATAAATATATCGAAATATGACAATGTCCAAATGAACCAGTGTCCTTCTCCTTTCGTTTAATACCCATAGTGTACACCACTTTTAAGAGCTTTTGGGAACCAGATTTTGACCGATAACTCATTTATCGATAAATATATCGAAATATGGCAATGTTCAAATGAAACCATTTGATACCCACATTGTAATTAAATTGGAAGGTTTTATGGGAACCAGATTTTGACCGATAACTCATTTATCGATAAATATACCGAAATTTGGCAATGTTCAAATTAAACCATTTGATACCCACATTATAATTAAATTGGAAGGATTTAGGGGAACCACATTTTGTCCGATAACTCATTTATCGTTAAATATATCGAAATAGGGCAATGTCCAAATGGAACCATTTGATACCCAATTTGTAATTAAATTGCAAGGTTTTATGGGAACCACATTTTGACCGAAAACTCATTTATCGATAAATATTTTGGAAATATGACAATGTCCAAATGAAACCAGTGTCCTTTTCCTATCGATTGACACCCATATTGTACACCACTTTCAAGGGCTTTTTGGAATCACATTTAGACCGATAACCCATTTATCGATAAATATATCGAAATATGGCAATGTCCAAATAAAACCAGAGTCCTTCCCCTTTCATTTGATACCCACATTGTACTTAAGTTTCAAGGGTTTAGGGGAACCACATTTAGACCGATAACCCATTTATCGATAAATATATCGAAATATGAAAAAAATCAGAATGGAAGCAGTGTTCTTCCCCTTTCGTTTGACACCCTTATTGTGCACCACTTTCAAAGGATTTTGGGAACGAGATTTTGACCGATAACTTATTTATCGATAACCATATCGAAATATGGCAATGTTTAAATGAAACCATTTGATACCCACATTGTACTTAAATTGCAAGGTTGTAAGGGAACCACATTTTGACCGATAACTCATTTATCGATAAATATATCGAAATATGGCAATGTCCAAATAAAACCAGTTTCCTTCTCCTTTTGTTTGGCACCCATATTGTTCACCACTTTCAAGGGCTTTTGGGAACCAGATTTTGACCGATAACTCATTTATTGATAAATATGTCGAAATATGGCAATGTCCAAATGAAACCATTTGATACCCAATTTGTAATTAAATTGCAAGGTTTTATGGGAAACTCATTTTGACCGAAAACTCATTTATCGATAAATATATCGAAATATGACAATGTCCAAATGAACCAGTGTCCTTCTCCTTTCGTTTAATACCACACCACTTTCAAGGGCTTTTGGGAACCAGATTTTGACCGATAACTCATTTATCGATAAATATATCGAAATATGGCAATGTTCAAATGAAACCATTTGACACCCACATTGTAATTAAATTGGAAGGTTTTATGGGAACCAGATTTTGACCGATAACTCATTTATCGATAAATATACTGAAATATGGCAATGTTCAAATTAAACCATTTGATACCCACATTATAATTAAATTGGAAGGATTTAGGGGAACCACATTTTGTCCGATAACTCATTTATCGTTAAATATATCGAAATATGGCAATGTCCAAATGGAACCATTTGATACCCAACTTGTAATTAAATTGAAAGGTTTTATGGGAACCAGATTTTGACCGATAACTCATTTATCGATAAATATGTCGAAATTTGACAATGTCCAAATGAAACCAGTGTCCTTTTCCTATCGATTGATACCCATATTGTACACCACTTTTAAGGGCTTTTGGGAACCAGATTTGAACCGATAACTCATTTATCGATAAATATATCGAAATATGGCAATGCCCAAATGAAACTATTTGATACCCAATTTGTAATTAAATTGAAAAGTTTTATGGGAACCACATTTTGACCGATAACTCATCTATCGATAAATATATCGAAATATGACAATGTCCAAATGAAACCAGTGTCCTTTTCCTATCGATTGACACCCATATTGTGCACCACTTTCAAAGAATTTTGGGAACCAGATTTTGACCGATAACTTATTTATCGATAAACATATCAAAATATGGCAATGTTCAAATGAAACCATTTGATACCCACATTGTACTGAATTTGCAAGGTTTTAAGGGAACCACATTTTGACCGATAACTGATTTATCGATAAATATATCGAAATATGGCAATGTCCAAATAAAACCAGTGTCCTCCTTTCGTTTGGCACCCATATTGTACACCACTTTCAAGGGCTTTTTGGAACCAGATTTTGACCGATAACTCATTTATCGATAAATATGTCGAAATATGGCAATGTCCAAATGAAACCATTTGATATCCAATTTATAATTAAATTGCAAGGTTTTATGGGAAACTCATTTTGACCGATAACTCATTTATCGATAAATATATCGAAATATGACAATGTCCAAATGAACCAGTGTCCTCCTTTCGTTTGACACCCATATTGTACACCACTTTCAAGGGCATTTGGGAACCAGATTTTGACCGATAACTCATTTATCGATAAATATATCGAAATATGGCAATGTTCAACTGAAACCATTTGATACCCACATTGTAATTAAATTGCAAGGTTTTATGGGAACCAGATTTTGACCGATAACTCATTTATCGATAAATGTATCGAAATATGGCAATCTTCAAATTAAACCATTTGATACCTACATTATAATTAAATTGAAAGGTTTTAGGGGAACCACATTTTGTCCGATAACTCAGTTATCGATAAATATATCGAAATATGGCAATGTCCAAATGGAAAAATTTGATACCCAATTTGTAATTAAATTGCAAGGTTTTATGGGAACCACATTTTGACCGAAAACTCATTTATCGATAAATATTTCGAAATATGACAATATCCAAATGAAACCAGTGTCCTTTTCTTATCGATTGACACCCATATTGTACACCCCTTTCAAGGGCTTTTGGGAACCAGATTTGGACCGATAATTCATTTATCGATAAATATATCGAAATATGGCAATGCCCAAATGAAACTATTTGATACCCAATTTGTAGTTAAATTGAAAAGTTATATGGGAACCACATTTTGACCGATAACTCATCTATCGATAAATATATCGAAATATGACAATTTCCAAATGAAACCAGAGTCCTTTTCCTATCGATTGACACCCATATTGTACACCACTTTCAAGGGCTTTTGGGATCCAGATTTGGACCGATAATTCATTTATCGATATCTCTATCTCTATGGCGCGATATACATCATCATAAACCTCCTAAGAGATTTTTGCGCCAAGCTTCTCTTCCAATTTGTGGTGTGCCGATTTGAATTTTCCCTACAAATTGGTGGGACCTACAGTTTTTTGCCGACTCCGAACGGCATCTACAAAGGAGACGAATTTTTGCTGAGAAGCCTGTCATGGCAGAAATACACTCGGAGAGTTTGCCAAACCACTGCCGAGGGGCGACCCCGTTTTGAAAAACTTTTTTCAAATCACTGTTGATGTTACCTGTACCAGGGCTCGAACCATGGACCTTCGGTGTGGTAGGCCGGCAACACTACCTTCACACCACGGCGGCCGCCATAAATAAATATATCGAAATATGGCAATGCCCAAATGAAACTATTTGATACCCAATTTGTAATTAAATTGAAAAGTTTTATGGGAACCACATGTTGACCGATAACTCATTTAGCGATAAATATATCGAGATATGGGCAAGTTCAAACGAAACTTGTGTTCTTCTCCTTTCGTTTGATACCCATATTGTACAACAATTTCAAGGTATTATGGGAACTAGATTTTGACTGATAACTCATTTACCGATAAATATATCGTCATATGGCAATGTCCAAATTAAACCATTTGATCCCACATTGTACCTAAGTTTCATGGGTTTATGGGAACCACATTTAGACCGATAACCCATTTATCGATAAATATATCGAAATATGGCAATGTCCAAATAAAACCAGAGTCCTTCCCCTTTCATTTGATACCCACATTGTACTTATGTTTCAAGGGTTTATGGGAACCACATTTAGACCGATAACCCATTTATCGATAAATATATCGAAATATGGCAATGTCCAAATAAAACCAGTGCCCTTCTCCCTTCGTTTGATATCCTAATTGTACTTAAGTTTCAGAGGTTTATGGGAACCACATTTGGACCTATTACCCATTTATCGATAAATATATCGAAATATGAAAAAAGTCAAAATGGAAGCAGTGTTCTTCCCCTTTCGTTTGACACCCTTATTGTGCACCACTTTCAAAGGATTTTGGGAACGAGATTTTGACCGATAACTTATTTATCGATAAACATATCGAAATATGGCAATGTTTATTTGAAACCATTTGATACCCACATTGTACTTAAATTGCAAGGTTTTAAGGGAACCACATTTTGACCGATAACTCATTTATCGATAAATATATCGAAATATGGCAATGTCCAAATAAAACCAGTGTCCTTCTCCTTTTGTTTGGCACCCATATTGTTCACCACTTTCAAGGGCTTTTGGGAACCACATTTTGACCGATAATTCATTTACCGATAAATATATCGAAATATGACAATGTCCAAATGAAACCATTTGATACCCAATTTGTAATTAAATTGCAAGGTTTTATGGGAAACTCATTTTGACCGAAAACTCATTTATCGATAAATATATCGAAATATGACAATGTCCAAATGAACCAGTGTCCTTCTCCTTTCGTTTAATACCCATATTGTACACCACTTTCAAGGGCTTTTGGGAACCATATTTTGACCGATAACTCATTTATCGATAAATATATCGAAATATGGCAATCTTCAAATTAAACCATTTGATACCCACATTATAATTAAATTGAAAGGTTTTAGGGGAACCAGATTTTGACCGATAACTCATTTATCGATAAATGTATCGAAATATGGCAATCTTCAAATTAAACCATTTGATACCCACATTATAATTAAATTGAAAGGTTTTAGGGGAACCACATTTTGTCCGATAACTCATTTATCGATAAATATATCGAAATATGGCAATATCCAAATGGAACCATTTGATACCCAATTTGTAATTAAATTGCAAGGTTTTATGGGAACCACATTTTGACCGAAAACTCATTTATCGATAAATATTTTGGAAATATGACAATATCCAAATGAAACCAGTGTCCTTTTCCTATCGATTGACACCCATATTGTACACCCCTTTCAAGGGCTTTTGGGAACCAGATTTGGACCGATAATTCATTTATCGATAAATATATCGAAATATGGCAATGCCCAAATAAAACTATTTGATACCCAATTTGTAGTTAAATTGAAAAGTTTTATGGGAACCACATTTTGACCGATAACTCATCTATCGATAAATATATCGAAATATGACAATTTCCAAATTAAACCAGAGTCCTTTTCCTATCGATTGACACCCATATTGTACACCACTTTCAAGGGCTTTTGGGATCCAGATTTGGACCGATAATTCATTTATCGATAAATATATCGAAATATGGCAACGCCCAAATGAAACTATTTGATACCCAATTTGTAATTAAATTGAAAAGTTTTATGGGAACCACATGTTGACCGATAACTCATTTATCGATAAATATATCGAGATATGGGCAAGTTCAAACGAAACTTGTGTTCTTCTCCTTTCGTTTGATACCCATATTGTACAACAATTTCAAGGTATTATGGGAACTAGATTTTGACTGATAACTCATTTACCGATAAATATATCGTCATATGGCAATGTCCAAATTAAACCATTTGATCCCACATTGTACCTAAGTTTCATGGGTTTATGGGAACCACATTTAGACCGATAACCCATTTATCGATAAATATATCGAAATATGGCAATGTCCAAATAAAACCAGAGTCCTTCCCCTTTCATTTGATACCCACATTGTACTTAAGTTTCAAGGGTTTATGGGAACCACATTTAGACCGATAACCCATTTATCGATAAATATATCGAAATATGGCAATGTCCAAATAAAACCAGTGCCCTTCCCCCTTCGTTTGATATCCTAATTGTACTTAAGTTTCAGAGGTTTATGGGAACCACATTTGGACCTATTACCCATTTATCGATAAATATATCGAAATATGAAAAAAATCAAAATGGAAGCAGTGTGCTTCCCCTTTCGTTTGACACCCTTATTGTGCACCACTTTCAAAGGATTTTGGGAACGAGATTTTGACCGATAACTTATTTATCGATAAACATATCGAAATATGGCAATGTTTATTTGAAACCATTTGATACCCACATTGTACTTAAATTGCAAGGTTTTAAGGGAACCACATTTTGACCGATAACTCATTTATCGATAAATATATCGAAATATGGCAATGCCCAAATAAAACCAGTGTCCTTCTCCTTTTGTTTGGCACCCATATTGTTCACCACTTTCAAGGGCTTTTGGGAACCACATTTTGACCGATAATTCATTTATCGATAAATATATCGAAATATGACAATGTCCAAATGAAACCATTTGATACCCAATTTGTAATTAAATTGCAAGGTTTTATGGGAAACTCATTTTGACCGAAAACTCATTTATCGATAAATATATCGAAATATGACAATGTCCAAATGAACCAGTGTCCTTCTCCTTTCGTTTAATACCCATATTGTACACCACTTTCAAGGGCTTTTGGGAACCAGATTTTGACCGATAACTAATTTATCGATAAATATATCGAAATATGGCAATCTTCAAATTAAACCATTTGATACCCACATTATAATTAAATTGAAAGGTTTTAGGGGAACCAGATTTTGACCGATAACTCATTTATCGATATATGTATCGAAATATGGCAATCTTCAAATTAAACCATTTGATACCCACATTATAATTAAATTGAAAGGTTTTAGGGGAACCACATTTTGTCCGATAACTCATTTATCGATAAATATATCGAAATGTGGCAATGTCCAAATGGAACCATTTGATACCCAATTTGTAATTAAATTGCAAGGTTTTATGGGAACCACAAATTGACCGAAAACTCATTTATCGATAAATATTTCGAAATATGACAATATCCAAATGAAACCAGTGTCCTTTTCCTATTGATTGACACCCATATTGTACACCCCTTTCAAGGGCTTTTGGGAACCAGATTTGGACCGATAATTCATTTATCGATAAATATATCGAAATATGGCAATGCCCAAATGAAACTATTTGATACCCAATTTGTAATTAAATTGCAAGGTTTTATGGGAACCACAAATTGACCGAAAACTCATTTATCGATAAATATTTCGAAATATGACAATTTCCAAATGAAACCAGAGTCCTTTTCCTATCGATTGACACCCATATTGTACACCACTTTCAAGGGCGTTTGGGATCCAGATTTGGACCGATAATTCATTTATCGATAAATATATCGAAATATGGCAACGCCCAAATGAAACTATTTGATATATATATATATATGATAAATATATCGAAATATGACAATGTCCAAATGAACCAGTGTCCTTCTCCTTTCGTTTAATACCCAGATTGTACACCACTTTCAAGGGCTTTTGGGAACCAGATTTTGACCGATAACTCATTTATCGATAAATATATCGAAATATGGCAATGTTCAAATGAAACCATTTGATACCCACATTGTAATTAAATTGGAAGGTTTTATGGGAACCAGATTTTGACCGATAACTCATTTATCGATAAATATATTGAAATATGGCAATGTTCAAATTAAACCATTTGATACCCACATTATAATTAAATTGAAAGGTTTTAGGGGAACCACATTTTGTCCTATAACTCATTTATCGATAAATATATCGAAATAGGGCAATGTCCAAATGGAACCATTTGATACCCAATTTTTAATTAAATTGCAAGGTTTTATGGGAACCACATTTTGACCGAAAACTTATTTATCGATAAATATTTTGGAAATATGACAATGTCCAAATGAAACCAGTGTCCTTTTCCTATCGATTGACACCCATATTGTACACCACTTTCAAGGGCTTTTGGGAACCAGATTTGGACCGATAACTCATTTATCGATAAATATATCGAAATATGGCAATGCCCAAATGAAACTATTTGATACCCAATTTGTAATTAAATTGAAAAGTTTTATGGGAACCACATTTTGACCGATAACTCATCTATCGATAAATATATCGAAATATGACAATGTCCAAATGAAACCAGTGTCCTTTTCCTATCGATTGACACCCATATTGTACACCACTTTCAAGGGCTTTTGGGAACCAGATTTTGACCGATAACTCATTTATTGATAAATATATCGAAATATGGCAATGCCCAAACGAAACTATTTGATACCCAACTTGTAATTAAATTGAAAGGTTTTATGGGAACCACATTTTGACCGATAACTCATTTATCGATAAATATGTCGAAATTTGACAATGTCCAAATGAAACCAGTGTCCTTTTCCTATCGATTGACACCCATATTGTACACCACTTTCAAGGGCTTTTGGGAACCACATTTTGACCGATAACTCATTTATCGATAAATATATCGAAATATGGCAATGTCCAAATTAAACCATTTGATACCCACATTGTACTTAAGTTTCATGGGTTTATGGGAACCACATTTAGAGCGCTAACCCATTTATCGATAAATATATCGAAATATGGCAATGTCCAAATAAAACCAGAGTCCTTCCCCTTTCATTTGATACCCACATTGTACTTAAGTTTCAAGAGTTTATGGGAACCACATTTAGACCGATAACCCATTTATCGATAAATATATCGAAATACGCCAATGTCGCAATAAAACCAGTGCCCTTCCCCCTTTGTTTGATATCCACATTGTACTTAAGTTACAGAGGTTTATGGGAACCACATTTGGACCGATAACCCATTTATCGATAAATATATCGAAATATGAAAAAAATCAAAATGAAAGCAGTGTTCTTCCCCTTTCGTTTGACACCCATATTGTGGACCACTTTCAAAGGATTTTGGGAACAAGATTTTGACCGATAAATTATTTATCGATAAACATATCGAAATATGGCAATGTTCAAATGAAACTATTTGATACCCACATTGTACTTAAATTCCAAGGTTTTATGGGAACCACATTTTGACCGATAACTCATTTATCGATAAATATATCGAAATATGGCAATGTCCAAATAAAACCAGTGTCCTTCTCCTTTCGTTTGGCAGCCATATTGTACACCACTTTCAAGGGCTTTTTGGAACCAGATTTTGACCGATAACTCATTTAGCGATAAATATGTCGAAATATGGCAATGTCCAAATGAAACCATTTGATACCCAATTTGTAATTAAATTGCAAGGTTTTATGGGAAACTCATTTTGACCGAAAACTCATTTATCGATAAACATATCGAAAAATGACAATGTCCAAATGAACCAGTGTCCTTCTCCTTTCGTTGAATACCCATATTGTACACCACTTTCAAGGGCTTTTGGGAACCAGATTTTTACCGATAACTCAATTATCGATAAATATATCGAAATATGGCAATGTTCAAATGAAACCATTTGACACCCACATTGTAATTAAATTGGAAGGTTTTATGGGAACCAGATTTTGACCGATAACTCCTTTATCGATAAATATATCGAAATAGGGCAATGTCCAAATGGAACCATTTGATACCCAATTTGTAATTAAATTGCAAGGTTTTATGGGAACCACATTTTGACCGAAAACTCATTTATCGATAAATATTTCCAAATATGACAATGTCCAAATGAAACCTGTGTCCTTTTCCTATCGATTGACACCCAATGTCCAAATGAAACCAGTGTTCTTCTCCTTTCGTTTGATGCCACATTGTATTTAATTGTCAAGGTTTTTTGGGAACCACATTTTGCCCGATAACTCATTTATCGATAAGTATATCGAAATATGAAAAACATCTAAATGAAAGCAGTGTTCTTCCCCTCTCGTTTGACACCCATATTATACACCACTTTCGAGGGCTTTTGGGAACCAGATTTTCACCGATAACTCATTTATCGATAAATATATCGAAATATGGCAATGTTCAAATCAAACCATTTTATACCCACAATGTAATTAAATTGCATGGTTTTATGGGAATAACATTTCGAAAGATAACTCATTTATCGATAAATATATCGAAATAGGGTAATGTTTAAATTAAACCATTTGATACCCACATTGTAATTAAATTGCAAGGTTTTATGGCAACCACATTTTGACCGATAACTCATTTATCGATATATATATCGAAATATGATAATGTCCAAATAAAACCAGTGTCCTTCCCCTTTCATTTTATACCCACATTGTACTAAGTTTGAAGGGTTTATGGGAACAAAATTTAGACCGATAACTCATTTATCGATAAATATATCGAAATATGGCAATGTTCAAATTGAACCATTTGATACCCACATTGTAATGAAATTGCAAGGTTTTGTGGGAACCAGATTTTGACCGATAACTCATTTATCGATAAATATATCCAAATATGGCAATGTTCAAATGAAACCATTTGACACCCACATTGTAATTAAATTGCAAGGTTTTATGGCAACCACATTTTTACCGATAATTCATTTATCGATAAATATATCGAAATATGACAATGTCCAAATAAAACCAGTGTCCTTCCCCTTTCACTTGATACCCACATTGTACTTAAGTTTGAAGGGCTTATGGGGACCACATTTAGACCGATAACTCATTTATCGATAAATATATCGAAATATGGCAATGTGCAAACTAAATCAGTGTCCTTCCCCTCTCGTTTGATACCAACATTGTACTTAAATTTCAAGCTTTATCTGAACCACATTTTGCTTACTAACTCATTTATCGATAAATATATCAAAATATGGCCAAGTGCAAATGAAACCTGCGTTCTTCCCCTTTCGTTTGATGCCACACTGTATTGAATTGTCAAGGTTTTTTGGGAACCACATTTTGCCCGATAAATATATCGAAATATGGCAATGTCCAAATGAAATTGTAATTAAATTGCAAGGTTTTATGGGAACCACATTTTGACCGATAGCTCATTTATATATCGAAATATGACAATGTCGAAATGAAACCAGTGCCCTTCTCCTTTCGTTTGACACCCATATTGTATACCAATTTCATACCGGCTGCCAATCCGCACATCGGCGTCACCATCAAGCCCCAGTTGCGAAGGGCCAGCGGCACCTCGAATATCGGCGCTATTCCGTAGCCACCACCACAGCAAACGCAACATACAACGGCGCCACGGCCACCGGGAGCAATAGAGCGAACTACTACCATCACAACAAGCCAGCACAAAGAAGGCCACAGGGCGAATCAGGCAGCAGCGGACCAGACTAGGTTTTTAGCGTAAGATAGGGACAGTCAGTTAGTGCCGCTCGGCAACGTGTATTTAGGAGAGGGCTGCGCGTGCGCACCCAACTTATGTATATATGTATTGAAGGGGCAAATCCCATTGCGTATTCTTGATTTAAGAAAAGAGTGGTGAGGCCATATGCTTCGACCGCTCCTTGGAAGATTTATCTGTTCAGTAATTGCGATAGGCACAGGCGCATATAGACACGTCGAAAATATAGTATACAGCACAGCTGGATAAAAGTAAGGTTAGGGCCGCTCATGTGTAAGCTTTGCTGAAGTCAAGGAAATTGGACTAGGCAGCGGTGTCGTCTCACACCCTTCCACTATTAGGACTAGGGCTTCGGAAGCTATAGGTCCGAAAACGCAACGGTGACATAGCCACCTGAACAGCAGTATCTCTGCCCTTTTCCCTTAACCCCAGACGTCTTGTAGGTGCAGGAGGGGGGGGGGGGGGGGGGGGTGGTAGAAAGGGGACCGCCCCGCAGTAGTTCTTATCAGATATAGTAAGAGGGTAGTCAGACAGGCCGCTGATGTAAAATTGCCATCGGCAATCCACTTAGCCTTTTGTAATATAAAATATATATACTTTTTTCCCCGCTGGATTTCAGCTTCGCAACACAGTAGTATTTGATAGCGTATTCGAAGCAGCGTAGGCAGGTGAGCATCCATGACGGGCGTCCCTCGAATCCAAGACGGACAGTCCTGCGCTTATCTGCGCACATTTCCAATCTAATTAGCACGTCACCAAAGCAGGCTTAGTCACGTAAGCGCACATGGTCACTCTTATCATTCGGCATTGACCGGTTGAATCGTAGGCATCAAGGCGCATGAAGGGTATAGGTATAGATATTAAGAATTTTGATATCGATTCGTAGGCATTAAGGCCCATGAAGGGCATAGGTATAGACATTAAGGATTTTGATATCGACTCGTAGGCATTAAGGCCCATGAAGGGCATAGGTATAGACATTAAGGATTTTGATATCGTGTGAATAAACATCATGTATTTTTGATTCATTGAAAATTAAGCGTTCTCCATTTCACGAAGGGAGGGGAGTTCTAACGGGGTTAAGGGGGGGGCTCGCATTGGGGTGGACACTATTTTGGCACTGCCGACCATGGCAGGGTGGGTAATGAATGGCAGGCCAGTAACATCGGTGGCCGAGCACGGGTGCCAGAGAGTGCGAACGCGTCCACCCTGACGCGCTAGTGAAGCAGACAGATATGATAATTTTTTTGTGAGGTGCGGCTGCCATGTCTCGGGTCCCAAGGTCCACCCAACAGTCCGGCGAGCTAGCTCGTGCCTAAGCCCGCATACCTGCGGGGGCCACGGGGCATGCAACCCGAGGGTGAGAGGGGCACAAAGTAAGATCACGGCTTCCACCCGAAGGCCAGCACGTAACAATATCGAAATATTTCAATGTCCAAATGAAACCAGTGCCCTTCTCCTTTCGCATATTGTACACCACTTTCAAGGGCTTTTGGGAACCAGACTTTGACCGATACCTCATTTATCGATAAATATATCGAAATATGGCAATGTCCATATGAAAACATTTGATACCCAATTTGTAACTAAATTGCAAGGTTTTATGGAAACCACATTTCGACCGATAACTCATTTATCGATCAATATATCGAAATATGGCAACGTCCAAATGTAACCATTTGATACCCAATTTGTAATTAAATTGAAAGGTTTTATGGGAACCACATATTGACTGATAACTCATTTATCGATACATATATCGAAATATGACAATGTCCAAATGAAAACAGTGTCGTTCTCCTTTCGCTTGACACCCATATTGTACACCACTTTCAAGGGCTTTTGGGAACCAGACTTTGACCGATAACTCATTTATCGATAAATATATCGAAATATGGCAATGTCCAAATGAAACCATTGAATACCCAATTTGTAATTAAATTGCAAGGTTTTATGGGAACCAGATTTTGACCGATAACTCATTTATCGATAAATATATCGAATTATGACAATGTCCAAATGAAAACAGTGGCCTTCTCCTTTCGCTTAACACCTATATAGTACACCACTTTGAAGTGTTTTTGGGAACCAGACTTTGACCGATAACTCATTTATCCATAAATATATCGAAATGTGACAATGTTTAAATGAAACCAGTGTCCTTCTCCTTTCGTTTGATACCCATATTGTACTCCAATTTCAAGGGCTTTTGGGAACCAGATTTTCACCGATAACTCATTTATCGATAAATATATCGAAATATGGCAATGTCCATATGAAACCATTTGATACCCAATTCGTAATTAAATTGCAGGGTTTTGTGGGAACCAAGTTTTGACCGATAATTCATTTCTCGATAAATATATCGAACTATGACAATGTCTAAATGAAAGCAGTGTCCTTCTCCTTTCGTTTGACGCCCATATTGTACACCACTTTCAAGGGCTTTTGGGAACCAGATTTTGACCGATAACCCATTTATCGATAAATATATCGAAATATGGCAATGTCCAAATAAAACCATTTGATACCCATATTGTACTTAAGTTTCGAGGGCTTATGGGAACCCCATTTAGACCGATAACCCATTTATCGATAAATATATCGAAATATGGCAATGTCCAAATAAAACCAGTGTCCTTCCCCTTTCATTTGATACCCACATTGTACTTAAGTTTGAAGGGTTTATGGGAACCACATTTAGACCGATAACCCATTTATCGCTAAATATATCGAAATATAGCAATGTTCAAACGAAATCAGTGTCCTTCCCCTTTCGTTTGATACCCACATTGTATTCAAATTTCAAAGGTTTATGGAAACCGCCTTTAGACCGATAACTCATTTATCGATAAACATATCCAAATGAAAACAGTGTCCTTCTCCTTTCGTTTGACACCCATATTGTACTCCACTTTCAAGGGCTGTTGGGAACCAGATTTTGACCGATAATTCATTTATCGATAAATATATCGAAATATGGCAATGTCCAAATGAAACCATTTGATACCCACATTATCATTAAATTGGAAGGTTTTATGGGAACCAGATTTTGATCGGTAACTAATTTTTCGATAAATCTATCGAAATATGGCAATGTCCAAATGAAACCAGTGTCCTTCTCCTTTCGTTTGACACCCATATTGTACACAACTTTCAAGGGCTTTTGGGAACCAGATTTTGACCGATAACTCATTTATCGATAAACATATCGATATATGGCAATGTCCACATTAAACCATTTGATACCCAATTTGTAATTAAATTGCAAGGTTTTATAGGAACCAAAATTTGGCCGATAACTCATTTATCGATAAATATATCGAAATATGACAATGTCCAAATGAAACCAGTGTCCTTCTTATTTCGTTTGACACCCATATTGTACACAACTTTGAAGGGCTTTTGGGAACCAGATTTTGACCGATAACTCACTTATCGATAAATATATCGACATATGGCAATGTCCAAATTAAACCATTTGATACCCATATCTTACTTAAGTTTCAAGGGTTTATGGAAGCCGCCTTTAGACCGATAACTCATTTATCCATAAAAATATCGAAATATGGCAATGTTCAAATGAAACCAATTGATACCCACATTGTAATTAAATTGGAAGGTTTTATGGGAACGACATTTTGGCCGATAACTCATTTATCGATAAATATATCGAAACATGACAATGTCCAAATGAAACCAGTATCCTTCTCCTTTCGTTTGACACCCATATTGTACACCACTTTCAAGGGGTTTTGGGAATCGAAATATGACAATGTCCAAATGAAACCAGTGTCCTTCTCCTTTCGTTTGACACCCATACTGTACACCACTTTCAAGGGCTTTTGGGAACCAGACTTTGACCGATAACTCATTTATCGATAAATATATCGAAATATGGCAATGACCAAATGAAACCATTTGATATTCAATTTGAAATTAAATAGCAAGGTTTTATGGGAACCACATTTTGACCGATAACTCATTTATCGATAAACATATCGAAATATGACAATCTCCAAGTGAAACCCGTGTCCTTCTCCTTTCGTTGGACACCCATATTGTACACCACTTTCAAGGGCTTTCGGAAATCAGATTTTGACCGATAACTCATTTATCGATAAATATATCGAAATATGGCAATGTTCAAATGAAACCATTTGACACCCAATTTGTAATTAAATTGCAAGGTTTTATGGGAACCACATTTTGACCGATAACTCATTTATCGATAAATAAATCGAAATATGACAATGTCCAAATGAAACCAGTGTCCTTCTCCTTTCGTTTGACACCCATATTGTACACCACTTTCAAGGGGTTTTGGGAATCGAAATATGACAATGTCCAAATGAAACCAGTGTCCTTCTCCTTTCGTTTGACACCCATACTGTACACCACTTTCAAGGGCTTTTGGGAAGCAGACTTTGACCGATAACTCATTTATCGATAAATATATCGAAATAGGGCAATGTCCAAATGGAACCATTTGATACCCAATTTGTAATTAAATTGCAAGGTTTTATGGGAACAACATTTTGACCGAAAACTCATTTATCGATAAATATTTCCAAATATGACAACGTCCAAATGAAACCTGTGTCCTTTTCCTATCGATTGACACCCATATTGTACACCCCTTTCAAGGGCTTTTGGGAACCAGATTTCACTTATCGATAAGTATATCGAAATATGAAAAACATCTAAATGAAAGCAGTGTTCTTCCCCTCTCGTTTGACACCCATATTATACACCACTTTCGAGGGCTTTTGGGAACAAGATTTTCACCGATAACTCATTTATCGATAAATATATCGAAATATGGCAATGTTCAAATCAAACCATTTGATACCCACAATGTAATTAAATTGCATGGTTTTATGGGAATAACATTTCGAAAGATAACTCATTTATCGATAAATATATCGACATAGGGTAATGTTTAAATTAAACCATTTGATACCCACATTGTAATTAAATTGCAAGGTTTTATGGCAACCACATTTTGACCGATAACTCATTTATCGATATATATATCGAAATATGACAATGTCTAAATAAAACCAGTGTCCTTCCCCTTTCATTTTATACCCACATTTTACTAAGTTTGAAGGGTTTATGGGAACAAAATTTAGACCGATAACTCATTTATCGATAAATATATCGAAATATGGCAATGTTCAAATTGAACCATTTGATACCCACATTGTAATGAAATTGCAAGGTTTTATGGGAACCAGATTTTGACCGATAACTCATTTATCGATAAATATATCGAAATATGGCAATGTTCAAATGAAACCATTTGACACCCACATTGTAATTAAATTGCAAGGTTTTATGGCAACCACATTTTTACCGATAACTCATTTATCGATAAATATATCGAAATATGACAATGTCCAAATAAAACCAGTGTCCTTCCCCTTTCACTTGATACCCACATTGTACTTAAGTTCGAATAGCTTATGGGGACCACATTTAGACCGATAACTCATTTATCGATAAATATATCGAAATATGGCAATGTGCAAACTAAATCAGTGTCCTTCCCCTCTCGTTTGATACCAACATTGTACTTAAATTTCAAGCTTTATCTGAACCACATTTTGCTTACTAACTCATTTATCGATAAATATATCAAAATATGGCCAAGTGCAAATGAAACCTGCGTTCTTCCCCTTTCGTTTGATGCCACACTGTATTGAATTGTCAAGGTTTTTGGGAAAAACATTTTGCCCGATAAATAACTATATCGAAATATGGCAATGTCCAAATGAAATTGTAATTAAATTGCAAGGTTTTATGGGAACCACATTTTGACCGATAGCTCATTTATATATCGAAATATGACAATGTCGAAATGAAACCAGTGCCCTTCTCCTTTCGTTTGACACCCATATTGTATACCAATTTCATACCGGCAGCCAATCCGCACATCGGCGTCACCATCAAGCCCCAGTTGCGAAGGGCCAGCGGCACCTCGAATATCGGCGCTATTCCGTAGCCACCACCACAGCAAACGCAACATACAACGGCGCCACGGCCACCGGGAGCAATAGAGCGAACTACTACCATCACAACAAGCCAGCACAAAGAAGGTCACAGGGCGAATCAGGCAGCAGCGGACCAGACTAGGTTTTTAGCGTAAGATAGGGACAGTCAGTTAGTGCCGCTCGGCAACGTGTATTTAGGAGAGGGCTGCGCGTGCGCACCCAACTTATGTATATATGTATTGAAGAAGCAAATCCCATTGCGTATTCTTGATTTAAGAAAAGAGTGGTGAGGCCATATGCTTCGACCGCTCCTTGGAAGATTTATCTGTTCAGTAATTGCGATAGGCACAGGCGCATATAGACACATCGAAAATATAGTATACAGCACAGCTGGATAAAAGTAAGGTTAGGGCCGCTCATGCGTAAGCTTTGCTGAAGTCAAGGAAATTGGACTAGGCAGCGGCGTCGTCTCACACCCTTCCACTATTAGGACTAGGGCTTCGGAAGCTATAGGTCCGAAAACGCAACGGTGACATAGCCACCTGAACAGCAGTATCTCTGCCCTTTTCCCTTAACCCCAGACGTCTTGTAGGTGCAGGAGGGGGGGGGGGGGCGGGAGTGGTAGAAAGGGGACCGCCCCGCAGTAGTTCTTATCAGATATAGTAAGAGGGTAGTCAGACAGGCCGCTGATGTAAAATTGCCATCGGCAATCCACTTAGCCTTTTGTAATTTAAAATATATATACTTTTTCCCCCGCTGGATTTCAGCTTCGCAACACATTAGAATTTGATAGTGTATTCGAAGCAGCGTAGGCAGGTGAGCATCCATGACCGGCGTCCCTCGAATCCAAGACGGACAGTCCTGCGCTTATCTGCGCACATTTCCAATCTAATTAGCACGTCACCATAGCAGGCTTAGTCACGTAAGCGCACATGGTCACTCTTATCATTCGGCATTGACCGGTTGAATCGTAGGCATCAAGGCCCATGAAGGGTATAGGTATAGATATTAAGAATTTTGATATCGATTCGTAGGCATTAAAGCCCATGAAGGGCATAGGTATAGACATTGAGGATTTTGATATCGACTCGTAGGCATTAAGGCCCATGAAGGGCATAGATATAGACATTAAGGATTTTGATATCGTGTGAATAAACATCATGTATTTTTGATTCATTGAAAACTAAGCGTTCTCCATTTCACGAAGGGAGGAGAGTTCTAACGGGGTTAAGGGGGGGTTCGCCTAAGCCCGCATACCTGCGGGGGTCACGGGGCATGCAACCCGAGGGTGAGAGGGGCACAAAGTAAGATCACGGCTTCCACCCGAAGGCCAGCACGTAACAATATCGAAATATTTCAATGTCCAAATGAAACCAGTGCCCTTCTCCTTTCGCATATTGTACACCACTTTCAAGGGCTTTTGGGAACCAGACTTTGACCGATACCTCATTTATCGATAAATATATCGAAATATGGCAATGTCCATATGAAAACATTTGATACCCAATTTGTAACTAAATTGCAAGGTTTTATGGAAACCACATTTCGGCCGATAACTCATTTATCGATCAATATATCGAAATATGGCAACGTCCAAATGTAACCATTTGATACCCAATTTGTAATTAAATTGAAAGGTTTATGGGAACCACATTTGGACCGATAACCCATTTATCGATAAATATATCGAAATATGGCAATGTCCAAATAAAACCCGTGTCCTTCTCCTTTCGTGTGGCACCCATATTGTACACCACTTTCAAGGGCTTTTGGGAACCAGATTTGGACCGATAACTCATTTATCGATAAATATATCGAAATATGGCAATGTTCAAATGAAACCATTTGATACCCACATTGTACTTAAATTGCAAGGTTTTAAGGGAATCACATTTCTACCGATAACTCATTTACCGATAAATATATCGAAATATGGCAATGTCCAAATAAAACCAGTGCCCTTCTCCTTTCGTTTGGCACCCATATTGTACACCACTTTCAAGGGCTTTTGGGAACCAGACTTTGACTTATAACTCATTTATCGATAAATATATCGAAATATGGCAATGTCCAAATAAAACCATTTGATACCCAATTTGTAATTAAATTGAAAGGTTTATGGGAACCAGATTTTAACCGATAACCCATTTATCGATAAATATATCGAGATATGAGCAAGTGCAAACACACCTGTGTTCTTCTCCTTTAGTTTGACGCCCATATTGTACACCACTTTCAAGGGTTTATGGGAACCAAATTTAGACCGATAACCCATTTATCGATAAATATATCGAAATATGGCAGTGTCCAAATGAAACCATTTGATACCCACATTGTAATTAAATTGCAAGGTTTTATGAGAACCACACTTTGACCGATAATCCATTTATCGATAAATATATCGAAATATGACGATGTCCAAATGACACCAGGTCCTTCTCCGTTCGTTTGACACCCATATTGTACACCACTTTCAAGGGCTTTTGGGAACCAGATTTTCACCGATAACTCGTTTATCGATAAATCTATCGAAATATGGCAATGTCCAAATGAAACCAGTGTCCTTCTCCTTTCGTTTGACACCCATATTGTACACAACTTTCAAGGGCTTTTGGGAACCAGATTTTGACCGATAACTCATTTACCGATAAACATATCGATATATGGCAATGTCCACATTAAACCATTTGATACCCAATTTGTAATTAAATTGCAAGGTTTTATGGGAACCAAATTTTGGCCGATAACTCATTTATCGATAAATATATCGAAATATGACAATGTCCAAATGAAACCAGTGTCCTTCTCATTTCGTTTGACACCCATATTGTACACAACTTTGAAGGGCTTTTGGGAACCAGATTTTGACCGATAACTGACTTATCGATAAATATATCGACATATGGCAATGTCCAAATTAAACCATTTGATACCCATATCTAACTTAAGTTTCAAGGGTTTATGGAAGCCGCCTTTAGACCGATAACTCATTTATCCATAAAAATATCGAAATATGGCAATGTTCAAATGAAACCAATTGATACCCACATTGTAATTAAATTGGAAGGTTTTATGGGAACGACATTTTGGCCGATAACTCATTTACCGATAAATATATCGAAACATGACAATGTCCAAATGAAACCAGTATCCTTCTCCTTTCGTTTGACACCCATATTGTACACCACTTTCAAGGGGTTTTGGGAATCGAAATATGACAATGTCCAAATGAAACCAGTGTCCTTCTCCTTTCGTTTGACACCCATACTGTACACCACTTTCAAGGGCTTTTGGGAACCAGACTTTGACCGATAACTCATTTATCGATAAATATATCGAAATATGGCAATGACCAAATGAAACCATTTGATATTCAATTTGAAATTAAATAGCAAGGTTTTATGGGAACCACATTTTGACCGATAACTCATTTATCGATAAACATATCGAAATATGACAATCTCCAAGTGAAACCAGTGTCCTTCTCCTTTCGTTTGACATTAGAACCCAGATTTTGACCGATAACTCATTTATCGATAAATATATCGAAATATGGCAATGTTCAAATGAAACCATTTGATACCCACATTGTAATTAAATTAGAAGGTTTTATGGGAACCAAATTTTGGCCGATAACTCATTTATCGATAAATATATCGCAATATGACAATGTCCAAATGAAACCAGTGTCCTTCTCCTTTCGTTGGACACCCATATTGTACACCACTTTCAAGGGCTTTCGGAAATCAGATTTTGACCGATAATCCATTTATCGATAAATATATCGAAATATGACGATGTTCAAATGACACCAGGTCCTTCTCCGTTCGTTGGACACCCATATTGTACACCATTTTCAAGGGCTTTCGGAAATCAGATTTTGACCGATAACTCATTTATCGATAAATATATCGAAATATGGCAATGTTCAAATGAAACCATTTGACACCCAATTTGTAATTAAATTGCAAGGTTTTATGGGAACCACATTTTGACCGATAACTCATTTATCGATAAATAAATCGAAATATGACAATGTCCAAATGAAACCAGTGTCCTTCTCCTTTCGTTTGACACCCATATTGTACACCACTTTCAAGGGGTTTTGGGAATCGAAATATGACAATGTCCAAATGAAACCAGTGTCCGTCTCCTTTCGTTTGACACCCATACTGTACACCATTTTCAAGGGCTTTCGGAAATCAGATTTTGACCGATAATCCATTTATCGATAAATATATCGAAATATGGCAATGTCCAAATGAAACCATTTGATATTCAATTTGAAATTAAATAGCAATGTTTTATGGGAACCACATTTTGACCGATAACTCATTAATCGATAAACATATCGAAATATGACAGTCTCCAAGTGAAACCCGTGTCCTTCTCCTTTCGTTTGACACCCATATTGTACACCACTTTCAAGGGCTTTCGGGAACCAGATTTTGACCGATGATAACTCATTTATCGATAAATATATCGAAATATGGCAATGTTCAAATGAAACCATTTGTAATTAAATTGCAAGGTTTTATGGGAACCACATTTTGACCGATAACTCATTTATCGATAAATATATCGAAATATGACTATGTCCAAATGAAACCAGTGTCCTTCTCCTTTCGTTTGACACCCATATTGTACACCACTTTCAAGAGCTTTTGGGAACCACATTTTGACCGATAACTCATTTATCGATAAATATATCGAAATATGACAATGTCCAAATGAAACCAGTGTCCTTCTCCTTTCATTTGACATTAGAACCCAGATTTTGACCGATAACTCATTTATCGATAAATATATCGAAATATGGCAATGTTCAAATGAAACCATTTGATACCCACATTGTAATTAAATTAGAAGGTTTTATGGGAACCAAATTTTGGCCGATAACTCATTTATCGATAAATATATCGCAATATGACAATGTCCAAATGAAACCAGTGTCCTTCTCCTTTCGTTGGACACCCATATTGTACACCACTTTCAAGGGCTTTCGGAAATCAGATTTTGACCGATAATCCATTTATCGATAAATATATCGAAATATGACGATGTCCAAATGACACCAGGTCCTTCTCCGTTCGTTGGACACCCATATTGTACACCATTTTCAAGGGCTTTCGGAAATCAGATTTTGACCGATAACTCATTTATCGATAAATATATCGAAATATGGCAATGTTCAAATGAAACCATTTGACACCCAATTTGTAATTAAATTGCAAGGTTTTATGGGAACCAGACTTTGACCGATAACTCATTTATCGATAAATATATCGAAATATGGCCATGACCAAATGAAACCATTTGATATTCAATTTGAAATTAAATAGCAAGGTTTTATGGGCACCACATTTTGACCGATAACTCATTTATCGATAAATATATCGAAATATGACAATGTCCAAATGAAACCAGTGTCCTTCTCCTTTCGTTTGACATTAGAACCCAGATTTTGACCGATGACTCATTTATCGATAAATATATCGAAATATGGCAATGTTCAAATGAAACCATTTGATACCCACATTGTAATTAAATTAGAAGGTTTTATGGGAACCAAATTTTGGCCGATAACTCATTTATCGATAAATATATCGCAATATGACAATGTCCAAATGAAACCAGTGTCCTTCTCCTTTCGTTTGACACCCATATTGTACACCACTTTCAAGGGCTTTTGGGAACCAGACTTTGACCGATAACTCATTTATCGATAAATATATCGAAATATGACAATGTCCAAATGAAACCAGTGTCCTTCTCCTTTCGTTTGACACCCATATTGTACACCACTTTCAAGGGCTTTTATGAACCAGACTTTGACCGATAACTCATTTATCGATAAATATATCGAAATATGGCAATGTCCAAATGAAACCATTTGATATTCAATGTGAAATTAAATAGCAATGTTTTATGGGAACCACATTTTGACCGATAACTCATTAATCGATAAACATATCGAAATATGACAATCTCCAAGTGAAACCCGTGTCCTTCTCCTTTCGTTTGACACCCATATTGTACACCACTTTCAAGGGCTTTCGGGAACCAGATTTTGACCGATGATAACTCATTTATCGATAAATATATCGAAATATGGCAATGTTCAAATGAAACCATTTGTAATTAAATTGCAACGTTTTATGGGAACCACATTTTGACCGATAACTCATTTATCGATAAATAAATCGAAATATGACAATGTCCAAATGAAACCAGTGTCCTTCTCCTTTCGTTTGACACCCATTTTGTACACCACTTTCAAGGGCTTTTGGGAACCAGCCTTTGACCGATAACTCATTTATCGATAAATATATCGAAATATGGCAATGTCCAAATGAAACCATTTCATATTCAATTTGAAATTAAATAGCAATGTTTTATGGGAACCACATTTTGACCGATAACTCATTAATCGATAAACATATCGAAACATGACAGTCTCCAAGTGAAACCCGTGTCTTTCTCCTTTCGTTTGACACCCATATTGTACACCACTTTCAAGGGCTTTCGGGAACCAGATTTTGACCGATAAATCATTTATCGATAAATATATCGAAATATGACTATGTCCAAATGAAACCAGTGCCCTTCTCCTTTCGTTTGACACCCATATTGTACACCACTTTCAAGAGCTTTTGGGAACCACATTTTGACCGATAACTCATTTATCTATAAATATATCGAAATATGACAATGTCCAAATGAAACCAGTGTCCTTCTCCTTTCATTTGACATTAGAACCCAGATTTTGACCGATAACTCATTTATCGATAAATATATCGAAATATGGCAATGTTCAAATGAAACCATTTGATACCCACATTGTAATTAAATTAGAAGGTTTTATGGGAACCAAATTTTGGCCGATAAATCATTTATCGATAAATATATCGAAATATGACAATGTCCAAATGAAACCAGTGTCCTTCTCCTTTCGTTTGACACCCATATTGTACACCACTTTCAAGAGCTTTTGGGAACCGGATTTTGACCGATAACACATTTATCGATAAATATATCGAAATATGGCAATGTTCAAATGAAACCATTTGACACCCAATTTGTAATTAAATTGCAAGGTTTTATGGGAACCACATTTTGACCGATAACTCATTTATCGCTAAATAAATCGAAATATGACAATGTCCAAATGAAACCAGTGTCCTTCTCCTTTCGTTTGACAACGATATTGTACACCACTTTCAAGGGGTTTTGGGAATCGAAATATGACAATGTCCAAATGAAAAAAGTGTCCTTCTCCTTTCGTTTGACACCCATACTGTACACCACTTTCAAGGGCTTTTGGGAACCAGACTTTGACCGATAACTCATTTATCGATAAATATATCGAAATATGGCCATGACCAAATGAAACCATTTGATATTCAATTTGAAATTAAATAGCAAGGTTTTATGGGAACCACATTTTGACCGATAACTCATTTATCGATAAATATATCGAAATATGACAATGTCCAAATGAAACCAGTGTCCTTCTCCTTTCGTTTGACATTAGAACCCAGATTTTGACCGATAACTCATTTATCGATAAATATATCGAAATATGGCAATGTTCAAATGAAACCATTTGATACCCACATTGTAATTAAATTAGAAGGTTTTATGGGAACCAAATTTTGGCCGATAACTCATTTATCGATAAATATATCGCAATATGACAATGTCCAAATGAAACCAGTGTCCTTCTCCTTTCGTTTGACACCCATATTGTACACCACTTTCAAGGGCTTTTGGGAACCAGACTTTGACCGATAACTCATTTATCGATAAATATATCGAAATATGGCAATGTCCAAATGAAACCATTTGATATTCAATGTGAAATTAAATAGCAATGTTTTATGGGAACCACATTTTGACCGATAACTCATTAATCGATAAACATATCGAAATATGACAATCTCCAAGTGAAACCCGTGTCCTTCTCCTTTCGTTTGACACCCATATTGTACATCACTTTCAAGGGCTTTTGGGAACCAGGCTTTGACCGATAACTCATTTATTTATTTATTTACAATGTCCAAATGAAACCAGTGTCCTTCTCCTTTCGTTTGACACCCTTATTGCACACCACTTTCAAGGGCTTTTGGGAACCAGACTTTGACGGATAACTCATTTATCGATAAATATATCGAAATATAGCAATGTCCAAATGAAACCATTTGATATTCAATTTGAAATTAAATAGCAATGTTTTATGAGAACCACATTTTGACCGATAACTCATTAATCGATAAACATATCGAAATATGACAATCTCCAAGTGAAACCCGTGTCCTTCTCCTTTCGTTTGACACCCATATTGTACACCACTTTCAAGGGCTTTCGGGAACCAGATTTTGACCGATAACTCATTTATCGATAAATATATCAAAATATGGCAATGTGCAAATGAAACCATTTGATACCCACATTGTAATTAAATTAGAAGGTTTTATGGGAACCAAGTTTTGGCCGATAACTCATTTAGCGATAAATACTATATCGAAACATGACAATGTCCAAATGAAACCAGTGTCCTTCTCCTTTCGTTTGACACCCATATTGTACACCACTTTCAAGGGCTTTTCGGAACCAGACTTTGACCGATAACTCATTAATCGATAAACATATCGAAATATGACAATCTCCAAGTGAAACCCGTGTCCTTCTCCTTTCGTTTGACACCCATATTGTACACTACTTTCAAGAGCTTTTGGGAAACAGATTTTGACCGATAACTCCTTTATCGATAAATATATCGAAATATGACAATGTTCAAATGAAACCATTTGATACCCAATTTGAAATTAAATAGCAAGGTTTTATGGGAACCACATTTTGACCGATAACTCATTTATCGATAGACATATCGAAATATGACAATGTCCAAGTGAAACCCGTGTCCTCTCCTTTCGTTTGACACCCATATTGTACACCACTTTCAAGAGCTTTTGGGAACCAGACTTTGACCGATAACTCATTTATCGATAAATATATCGAAATATGGCAATGTCCAAATGAAACCATTTGATATTCAATGTGAAATTAAATAGCAATGTTTTATGGGAACCACATTTTGACCGATAACTCATTAATCGATAAACATATCGAAATATGACAATCTCCAAGTGAAACCCGTGTCCTTCTCCTTTCGTTTGACACCCATATTGTACACCACTTTCAAGGGCTTTCGGGAACCAGATTTTGACCGATGATAACTCATTTATCGATAAATATATCGAAATATGGCAATGTTCAAATGAAACCATTTGTAATTAAATTGCAACGTTTTATGGGAACCACATTTTGACCGATAACTCATTTATCGATAAATAAATCGAAATATGACAATGTCCAAATGAAACCAGTGTCCTTCTCCTTTCGTTTGACACCCATTTTGTACACCACTTTCAAGGGCTTTTGGGAACCAGCCTTTGACCGATAACTCATTTATCGATAAATATATCGAAATATGGCAATGTCCAAATGAAACCATTTGATATTCAATTTGAAATTAAATAGCAATGTTTTATGGGAACCACATTTTGACCGATAACTCATTAATCGATAAACATATCGAAATATGACAGTCTCCAAGTGAAACCCGTGTCCTTCTCCTTTCGTTTGACACCCATATTGTACACCACTTTCAAGGGCTTTCGGGAACCAGATTTTGACCGATAAATCATTTATCGATAAATATATCGAAATATGACTATGTCCAAATGAAACCAGTGCCCTTCTCCTTTCGTTTGACACCCATATTGTACACCACTTTCAAGAGCTTTTGGGAACCACATTTTGACCGATAACTCATTTATCTATAAATATATCGAAATATGACAATGTCCAAATGAAACCAGTGTCCTTCTCCTTTCATTTGACATTAGAACCCAGATTTTGACCGATAACTCATTTATCGATAAATATATCGAAATATGGCAATGTTCAAATGAAACCATTTGATACCCACATTGTAATTAAATTAGAAGGTTTTATGGGAACCAAATTTTGGCCGATAAATCATTTATCGATAAATATATCGAAATATGACAATGTCCAAATGAAACCAGTGTCCTTCTCCTTTCGTTTGACACCCATATTGTACACCACTTTCAAGAGCTTTTGGGAACCGGATTTTGACCGATAACACATTTATCGATAAATATATCGAAATATGGCAATGTTCAAATGAAACCATTTGACACCCAATTTGTAATTAAATTGCAAGGTTTTATGGGAACCACATTTTGACCGATAACTCATTTATCGATAAATAAATCGAAATATGACAATGTCCAAATGAAACCAGTGTCCTTCTCCTTTCGTTTGACACCCATATTGTACACCACTTTCAAGGGGTTTTGGGAATCGAAATATGACAATGTCCAAATGAAAAAAGTGTCCTTCTCCTTTCGTTTGACACCCATACTGTACACCACTTTCAAGGGCTTTTGGGAACCAGACTTTGACCGATAACTCATTTATCGATAAATATATCGAAATATGGCCATGACCAAATGAAACCATTTGATATTCAATTTGAAATTAAATAGCAAGGTTTTATGGGAACCACATTTTGACCGATAACTCATTTATCGATAAATATATCGAAATATGACAATGTCCAAATGAAACCAGTGTCCTTCTCCTTTCGTTTGACATTAGAACCCAGATTTTGACCGATAACTCATTTATCGATAAATATATCGAAATATGGCAATGTTCAAATGAAACCATTTGATACCCACATTGTAATTAAATTAGAAGGTTTTATGGGAACCAAATTTTGGCCGATAACTCATTTATCGATAAATATATCGCAATATGACAATGTCCAAATGAAACCAGTGTCCTTCTCCTTTCGTTTGACACCCATATTGTACACCACTTTCAAGGGCTTTTGGCAACCAGACTTTGACCGATAACTCATTTATCGATAAATATATCGAAATATGGCAATGTCCAAATGAAACCATTTGATATTCAATGTGAAATTAAATAGCAAGGTTTTATGGGAACCACATTTTGACCGATAACTCATTTATCGATAAATATATCGAAATATGACAATGTCCAAATGAAACCAGTGTCCTTCTCCTTTCGTTTGACATTAGAACCCAGATTTTGACCGATAACCCATTTATCGATAAATATATCGAAATATGGCAATGTTCAAATGAAACCATTTGATACCCACATTGTAATTAAATTAGAAGGTTTTATGGGAACCAAATTTTGGCCGATAACTCATTTATCGATAAATATATCGCAATATGACAATGTCCAAATGAAACCAGTGTCCTTCTCCTTTCGTTTGACACCCATATTGTACACCACTTTCAAGGGCTTTTGGGAACCAGACTTTGACCGATAACTCATTTATCGATAAATATATCGAAATATGGCCATGACCAAATGAAACCATTTGATATTCAATTTGAAATTAAATAGCAAGGTTTTATGGGAACCACATTTTGACCGATAACTCATTTATCGATAAATATATCGAAATATGACAATGTCCAAATGAAACCAGTGTCCTTCTCCTTTCGTTTGACGTTAAAACCCAGATTTTGACCGATAACTCATTTATCGATAAATATATCGAAATATGGCAATGTTCAAATGAAACCTTTTGATACCCACATTGTAATTAAATTAGAAGGTTTTATGGGAACCAAATTTTGGCCGATAACTCATTTATCGATAAATATATCGCAATATGACAATGTCCAAATGAAACCAGTGTCCTTCTCCTTTCGTTTGACACCCATATTGTACACCACTTTCAAGGGCTTTTGGCAACCAGACTTTGACCGATAACTCATTTATCGATAAATATATCGAAATATGACAATGTCCAAATGAAACCAGTGTCCTTCTCCTTTCGTTTGACACCCATATTGTACACCACTTTCAAGGGCTTTTATGAACCAGACTTTGACCGATAACTCATTTATCGATAAATATATCGAAATATGGCAATGTCCAAATGAAACCATTTGATATTCAATGTGAAATTAAATAGCAATGTTTTATGGGAACCACATTTTGACCGATAACTCATTAATCGATAAACATATCGAAATATGACAATCTCCAAGTGAAACCCGTGTCCTTCTCCTTTCGTTTGACACCCATATTGTACACCACTTTCAAGGGCTTTCGGGAACCAGATTTTGACCGATGATAACTCATTTATCGATAAATATATCGAAATATGGCAATGTTCAAATGAAACCATTTGTAATTAAATTGCAAGGTTTTATGGGAACCACATTTTGACCGATAACTCATTTATCGATAAATAAATCGAAATATGACAATGTCCAAATGAAACCAGTGGCCTTCTCCTTTCGTTTGACACCCATATTATACACCACTTTCAAGGGCTTTTGGGAACCAGCCTTTGACCGATAACTCATTTATCGATAAATATATCGAAATATGGCAATGTCCAAATGAAACCATTTGATATTCAATTTGAAATTAAATAGCAATGTTTTATGGGAACCACATTTTGACCGATAACTCATTAATCGATAAACATATCGAAATATGACAGTCTCCAAGTGAAACCCGTGTCCTTCTCCTTTCGTTTGACACCCATATTGTACACCACTTTCAAGGGCTTTCGGGAACCAGATTTTGACCGATAAATCATTTATCGATAAATATATCGAAATATGACTATGTCCAAATGAAACCAGTGTCCTTCTCCTTTCGTTTGACACCCATATTGTACACCACTTTCAAGAGCTTTTGGGAACCACATTTTGACCGATAACTCATTTATCGATAAATATATCGAAATATGACAATGTCCAAATGAAACCAGTGTCCTTCTCCTTTCATTTGACATTAGAACCCAGATTTTGACCGATAACTCATTTATCGATAAATATATCGAAATATGGCAATGTTCAAATGAAACCATTTGATACCCACATTGTAATTAAATTAGAAGGTTTTATGGGAACCAAATTTTGCCGATAAATCATTTATCGATAAATATATCGAAATATGACAATGTCCAAATGAAACCAGTGTCCTTCTCCTTTCGTTTGACACAAATATTGTACACCACTTTCAAGAGCTTTTGGGAACCGGATTTTGACCGATAACACATTTATCGATAAATATATCGAAATATGGCAATGTTCAAATGAAACCATTTGATACCCACATTGTACTTAAATTGCAAGGTTTTATGGGAACGACATTTTGGCCGATAACTCATTTATCGATAAATATATCGAAACATGACAATGTCCAAATGAAACCAGTGTCCTTCTCCTTTCGTTTGACACCCATATTGTACATCACTTTCAAGGGCTTTTGGGAACCAGGCTTTGACCGATAACTCATTTATTTATTTATTTACAATGTCCAAATGAAACCAGTGTCCTTCTCCTTTCGTTTGACACCCTTATTGCACACCACTTTCAAGGGCTTTTGGGAACCAGACTTTGACGGATAACTCATTTATCGATAAATATATCGAAATATGGCAATGTCCAAATGAAACCATTTGATATTCAATTTGAAATTAAATAGCAATGTTTTATGAGAACCACATTTTGACCGATAACTCATTAATCGATGAACATATCGAAATATGACAATCTCCAAGTGAAACCCGTGTCCTTCTCCTTTCGTTTGACACCCATATTGTACACCACTTTCAAGGGCTTTCGGGAACCAGATTTTGACCGATAACTCATTTATCGATAAATATATCAAAATATGGCAATGTGCAAATGAAACCATTTGATACCCACATTGTAATTAAATTAGAAGGTTTTATGGGAACCAAGTTTTGGCCGATAACTCATTTAGCGATAAATACTATATCGAAACATGACAATGTCCAAATGAAACCAGTGTCCTTCTCCTTTCGTTTGACACCCATATTGTACACCACTTTCAAGGGCTTTTCGGAACCAGACTTTGACCGATAACTCATTAATCGATAAACATATCGAAATATGACAATCTCCAAGTGAAACCCGTGTCCTTCTCCTTTCGTTTGACACCCATATTGTACACTACTTTCAAGAGCTTTTGGGAAACAGATTTTGACCGATAACTCCTTTATCGATAAATATATCGAAATATGACAATGTTCAAATGAAACCATTTGATACCCAATTTGAAATTAAATAGCAAGGTTTTATGGGAACCACATTTTGACCGATAACTCATTTATCGATAGACATATCGAAATATGACAATGTCCAAGTGAAACCCGTGTCCTCTCCTTTCGTTTGACACCCATATTGTACACCACTTTCAAGAGCTTTTGGGAACCAGATTTGGACCGATAACTCATTTATCGATAAATATATCGAAGTATGACAATGTCCAAATGAAAACAGTGTCCTTCTCCTTTCGCTTGACACCCATATTGTACACCACTTTCAAGGGCTTTTCGGAACCAGACTTTGACCGATAACTCATTAATCGATAAACATATCGAAATATGACAATCTCCAAGTGAAACCCGTGTCCTTCTCCTTTCGTTTGACACCCATATTGTACACTACTTTCAAGAGCTTTTGGGAAACAGATTTTGACCGATAACTCATTTATCGATAAATATATCAAAATATGGCTATGTGCAAATGAAACCATTTGATACCCACATTGTAATTAAATTAGAAGGTTTTATGGGAACCAAGTTTTGGCCGATAACTCATTTAGCGATAAATACTATATCGAAACATGACAATGTCCAAATGAAACCAGTGTCCTTCTCCTTTCGTTTGACACCCATATTGTACACCACTTTCAAGGGCTTTTCGGAACCAGACTTTGACCGATAACTCATTAATCGATAAACATATCGAAATATGACAATCTCCAAGTGAAACCCGTGTCCTTCTCCTTTCGTTTGACACCCATATTGTACACTACTTTCAAGAGCTTTTGGGAAACAGATTTTGACCGATAACTCCTTTATCGATAAATATATCGAAATATGACAATGTTCAAATGAAACCATTTGATACCCAATTTGAAATTAAATAGCAAGGTTTTATGGGAACCACATTTTGACCGATAACTCATTTATCGATAGACATATCGAAATATGACAATGTCCAAGTGAAACCCGTGTCCTCTCCTTTCGTTTGACACCCATATTGTACACCACTTTCAAGGGCTTTTGGGAACCAGACTTTGACCGATAACTAATTTATCGATAAATATATCGAAATATGGCAATGTCCAAATGAAACCATTTGATACCCAATTTGAAATTAAATAGCAAAGTTTTATGGGAACCACATTTTGACCGATAACTCATTTATCGATAAACATATCGAAATATGACAATGTCCAAATGAAAGCAGTGTCCTTTTCCTTTCGTTTGACACCCATATTGTACACCACTTTCAAGGGCTTTTGGGAACCAGACTTTGACCGATAACTCATTTATCGATAAATATATCGAAATATGGCAATGTCCAAATGAAACCATTTGATACCCAATTTGAAATTAAATAGCAAGGTTTTATGGGAACCACATTTTGGCCGATAACTCATTTATCGATAAATATATCGAAACATGACAATGTCCAAATGAAAGCAGTGTCCTTTTCCTTTCGTTTGGCACCCATATTGTACACCACTTTCAAGGGCTTTTGGGAACCAGACTTTGGCCGATAACTCATTTATCGATAAATATATCGAAACATGACAATGTCTAAATGAAAGCAGTGTCCTTTTCCTTTCGTTTGACACCCATATTGTACACCACTTTCAAGGGCTTTTGGGAACCAGACTTTGACCGATAACTCATTTATCGATAAATATATCGAAATATGGCAATGTCCAAATGAAACCATTTGATACCCAATTTGAAATTAAATAGCAAGGTTTTATGGGAACCACATTTTGACCGATAACTCATTTATCGATAAACATATCGAAATATGACAATGTCCAAATGAAAGCAGTGTCCTTTTCCTTTCGTTTGACACCCATATTGTACACCACTTTCAAGGGGTTTTGGGAACCAGACTTTGACCGATCACTCATTTATCGATAAATATATCGAAACATGACAATGTCCAAATGAAAGCAGTGTCCTTTTCCTTTCGTTTGACACCCATATTGTACACCACTTTCAAGGGCTTTTGGGAACCAGACTTTGACCGATAACTCATTTATCGATAAATATATCGAAATATGGCAATGTCCAAATGAAACCATTTGATACCCAATTTGAAATTAAATAGCAAGGTTTTATGGGAACCACATTTTGACCGATAACTCATTTATCGATAGACATATCGAAATATGACAATGTCCAAGTGAAACCCGTGTCCTCTCCTTTCGTTTGACACCCATATTGTACACCACTTTCAAGAGCTTTTGGGAACCAGATTTGGACCGATAACTCATTTATCGATAAATATAACGAAGTATGACAATGTCCAAATGAAAACAGTGTCCTTCTCCTTTCGCTTGACACCTATATTGTACACCACTTTGAAATGTTTTTGGGAACCAGACTTTGACCGATAACTCATTTATCGATAAATATATCGAAATGTGACAATGTTCAAATGAAACCAGTGTCCTTCTCCTTTCGTTTGATACCCATATTGTACTCCAATTTCAAGGGCTTTTGGGAACCAGATTTTCACCGATAACTCATTTATCGATAAATATATCGAAATATGGCAATGTCCATATGAAACCATTTGATACCCAATTCGTAATTAAATTGCAGGGTTTTGTGGGAACCAAGTTTTGACCGATAATTCATTTCTCGATAAATATATCGAACTATGACAGTGTCTAAATGAAAGCAGTGGCCTTCTCCTTTCGTTTTACGCCCATATTGTACACCACTTTCAAGGGCTTTTGGGAACCAGATTTTGACCGATAACCCATTTATCGATAAATATATCGAAATATGGCAATGTCCAAATAAAACCATTTGATACCCATATTGTACCTAAGTTTCGAGGGTTTATGGGAACCCCATTTAGACCGATAACCCATTTATCGATAAATATATCGAAATATGGCAATGTCCAAATAAAACCAGTGTCCTTCCCCTTTCATTTGATACCCAGATTGTACTTAAGTTTGAAGGGTTTATGGGAACCACATTTGGACCGATAACCCATTTATCGATAAATATATCGAAATATAGCAATGTGCAAACGAAATCAGTGTCCTTCCCCTTTCGTTTGATACCCACATTGTATTCAAATTTCAAAGGTTTATGGAAACCGCCTTTAGACCGATAACTCATTTATCGATAAATATATCAAAATATGGCAATGTTCAAATGAAACCATTTGATACCCACATTGTAATTAAATTGGAAGGTTTTATGGGAACCAGATTTTGATCGGTAACTCATTTATCGATAAATCTATCGAAATATGGCAATGTCCAAATGAAACCAGTGTCCTTCTCCTTTCGTTTGACACCCATATTGTACACAACTTTCAAGGGCTTTTGGGAACCAGATTTTGACCGATAACTCATTTATCGATAAACATATCGATATATGGCAATGTCCACATTAAACCATTTGATACCCAATTTGTAATTAAATTGCAAGGTTTTATGGGAACCAAATTTTGGCCGATAACTCATTTATCGATAAATATATCGAAATATGACAATGTCCAAATGAAACAAGTGTCCTTCTCCTTTCGTTTGACACCCATATTGTACACAACTTTGAAGGGCTTTTGGGAACCAGATTTTGACCGATAACTCACTTGTCGATAAATATATCGACACATGGCAATGTCCAAATTAAACCATTTGATACCCATATCTTACTTAAGTTTCAAGGGTTTATGGAAGCCGCCTTTAGACCGATAACTCATTTATCCATAAAAATATCGAAATATGGCAATGTTCAAATGAAACCAATTGATACCCAAATTGTAATTAAATTGGAAGGTTTTATGGGAACGACATTTTGGCCGATAACTCATTTATCGATAAATATATCGAAACATGACAATGTTCAAATGAAACCAGTATCCAGTATCCTTCTCCTTTCGTTTGACACCCATATTGTACACCACTTTCAAGGGGTTTTGGGAATCGAAATATGACAATGTCCAAATGAAACCAGTGTCCTTCTCCTTTCGTTTGACACCCATACTGTACACCACTTTCAAGGGCTTTTGGGAACCAGACTTTGACCGATAACTCATTTATCGATAAACATATCGAAATATGGCAATGACCAAATGAAACCATTTGATATTCAATTTGAAATTAAATAGCAAGGTTTTATGGGAACCACATTTTGACCGATAACTCATTTATCGATAAACATATCGAAATATGACAATCTCCAAGTGAAACCCGTTTCCTTCTCCTTTCGTTTGACACCCATATTGTACACCACTTTCAAGGGCTTTCGGAAATCAGATTTTGACCGATAACTCATTTATCGATAAATATATCGAAATATGGCAATGTTCAAATGAAACCATTTGACACCCAATTTGTAATTAAATTGCAAGGTTTTATGGGAACCACATTTTGACCGATAACTCATTTATCGATAAATAAATCGAAATATGACAATGTCCAAATGAAACCAGTGACCTTCTCCTTTCGTTTGACACCCATATTGTACACCACTTTCAAGGGGTTTTGGGAATCGAAATATGACAATGTCCAAATGAAACCAGTGCCCTTCTCCTTTCGTTTGACACCCATACTGTACACCACTTTCAAGGGCTTTTGGGAACCAGACTTTGACCGATAACTCATTTATCGATAAATATATCGAAATATGGCCATGACCAAATGAAACCATTTGATATTCAATTTGAAATTAAATAGCAAGGTTTTATGGGAACCACATTTTGACCGATAACTCATTTATCGATAAATATATCGAAATATGACAATGTCCAAATGAAACCAGTGTCCTTCTCCTTTCGTTTGACATTAGAACCCAGATTTTGACCGATAACTCATTTATCGATAAATATATCGAAATATGGCAATGTTCAAATGAAACCATTTGATACCCACATTGTAATTAAATTAGAAGGTTTTATGGGAACCAAATTTTGGCCGATAACTCATTTATCGATAAATATATCGAAATATGGCAATGTCCATATGAAACCATTTGATACCCAATTCGTAATTAAATTGCAGGGTTTTGTGGGAACCAAGTTTTGACCGATAATTCATTTCTCGATAAATATATCGAACTATGACAGTGTCTAAATGAAAGCAGTGTCCTTCTCCTTTCGTTTTACGCCCATATTGTACACCACTTTCAAGGGCTTTTGGGAACCAGATTTTGACCGATAACCCATTTATCGATAAATATATCGAAATATGGCAATGTCCAAATAAAACCATTTGATACCCATATTGTACCTAAGTTTCGAGGGTGTATGGGAACCCCATTTAGACCGATAACCCATTTATCGATAAATATATCGAAATATGGCAATGTCCAAATAAAACCAGTGTCCTTCCCCTTTCATTTGATACCCACATTGTACTTAAGTTTGAAGGGTTTATGGGAACCACATTTAGACCGATAACCCATTTATCGATAAATATATCGAAATATGGCAATGTGCAAACGAAATCAGTGTCCTTCCCCTTTCGTTTGATACCCACATTGTATTCAAATTTCAAAGGTTTATGGAAACCGCCTTTAGACCGATAACTCATGTATCGATAAATATATCGAAATATGGCAATGTCCAAATGAAACCAGTGTCCTTCTCCTTTCGTTTGATACCCATATTGTACACAACTTTCAAGGGCTTTTGGGAACCAGATTTTGACCGATAACTCATTTATCGATAAACATATCGATATATGGCAATGTGCACATTAAACCATTTGATACCCAATTTGTAATTAAATTGCAAGGTTTTATGGGAACCAAATTTTGGCCGATAACTCATTTATCGATAAATATATCGAAATATGACAATGTCCAAATGAAACCAGTGTCCTTCTCCTTTCGTTTGACACCCATATTGTACACAACTTTGAAGGGCTTTTGGGAACCAGATTTTGACCGATAACTCACTTATCGATAAATATATCGACATATGGCAATGTCCAAATTAAACCATTTGATACCCATATCTTACTTAAGTTTCAAGGGTTTATGGAAGCCGCCTTTAGACCGATAACTCATTTATCCATAAAAATATCGAAATATGGCAATGTTCAAATGAAACCAATTGATACCCACATTGTAATTAAATTGGAAGGTTTTATGGGAACGACATTTTGGCCGATAACTCATTTATCGATAAATATATCGAAACACGACAATGTCCAAATGAAACCAGTATCCTTCTCCTTTCGTTTGACACCCATATTGTACACCACTTTCAAGGGGTTTTGGGAATCGAAATATGACAATGTCCAAATGAAACCAGTGTCCTTCTCCTTTCGTTTGACACCCATACTGTACACCACTTTCAAGGGCTTTTCGGAACCAGACTTTGACCGATAACTCATTAATCGATAAACATATCGAAATATGACAATCTCCAAGTGAAACCCGTGTCCTTCTCCTTTCGTTTGACACCCATATTGTACACTACTTTCAAGAGCTTTTGGGAAACAGATTTTGACCGATAACTCCTTTATCGATAAATATATCGAAATATGACAATGTTCAAATAAAACCATTTGATACCCAATTTGAAATTAAATAGCAAGGTTTTATGGGAACCACATTTTGACCGATAACTCATTTATCGATAGACATATCGAAATATGACAATGTCCAAGTGAAACCCGTGTCCTTCTCCTTTCGTTTGACACCCATATTGTACACCACTTTCAAGGGCTTTTCGGAACCAGACTTTGACCGATAACTCATTAATCGATAAACATATCGAAATATGACAATCTCCAAGTGAAACCCGTGTCCTTCTCCTTTCGTTTGACACCCATATTGTACACTACTTTCAAGAGCTTTTCGGAACCAGACTTTGACCGATAACTCATTAATCGATAAATATATCGAAATATGGCAATGTCCAAATGAAACCATTTGATACCCATATCTTACTTAAGTTTCAAGGGTTTATGGAAGCCGCCTTTAGAACGATAACTCATTTATCCATAAAAATATCGAAATATGGCAATGTTCAAATGAAACCAATTGATACCCACATTGTAATTAAATTGGAAGGTTTTATGGGAACCACATTTTGACCGATAACTCATTTATCGATAGACATATCGAAATATGACAATGTCCAAGTGAAACCCGTGTCCTTCTCCTTTCGTTTGACACCCATATTGTACACTACTTTCAAGAGCTTTTGGGAAACAGATTTTGACCGATAACTCCTTTATCGATAAATATATCGAAATATGACAATGTTCAAATGAAACCATTTGATACCCAATTTGAAATTAAATAGCAAGGTTTTATGGGAACCACATTTTGACCGATAACTCATTTATCGATAGACATATCGAAATATGACAATGTCCAAGTGAAACCCGTGTCCTCTCCTTTCGTTTGACACCCATATTGTACACCACTTTCAAGAGCTTTTGGGAACCAGATTTGGACCGATAACTCATTTATCGATAAATATATCGAAGTATGACAATGTCCAAATGAAAACAGTGTCCTTCTCCTTTCGCTTGACACCCATATTGTACACCACTTTCAAGGGCTTTTGGGAACCAGACTTTGACCGATAACTAATTTATCGATAAATATATCGAAATATGGCAATGTCCAAATGAAACCATTTGATACCCAATTTGAAATTAAATAGCAAGGTTTTATGGGAACCACATTTTGACCGATAACTCATTTATCGATAAACATATCGAAATATGACAATGTCCAAATGAAAGCAGTGTCCTTTTCCTTTCGTTTGACACCCATATTGTACACCACTTTCAAGGGCTTTTGGGAACCAGACTTTGACCGATAACTCATTTATCGATAAATATATCGAAATATGGCAATGTCCAAATGAAACCATTTGATACCCAATTTGAAATTAAATAGCAAGGTTTTATGGGAACCACATTTTGGCCGATAACTCATTTATCGATAAATATATCGAAACATGACAATGTCCAAATGAAAGCAGTGTCCTTTTCCTTTCGTTTGACACCCATATTGTACACCACTTTCAAGGGCTTTTGGGAACCAGACTTTGGCCGATAACTCATTTATCGATAAATATATCGAAACATGACAATGTCCAAATGAAAGCAGTGTCCTTTTCCTTTCGTTTGACACCCATATTGTACACCACTTTCAAGGGCTTTTGGGAACCAGACTTTGACCGATAACTCATTTATCGATAAATATATCGAAATATGGCAATGTCCAAATGAAACCATTTGATACCCAATTTGAAATTAAATAGCAAGGTTTTATGGGAACCACATTTTGGCCGATAACTCATTTATCGATAAATATATCGAAACATGACAATGTCCAAATGAAAGCAGTGTCCTTTTCCTTTCGTTTGACACCCATATTGTACACCACTTTCAAGGGGTTTTGGGAACCAGACTTTGACCGATCACTCATTTATCGATAAATATATCGAAACATGACAATGTCCAAATGAAAGCAGTGTCCTTTTCCTTTCGTTTGACACCCATATTGTACACCACTTTCAAGGGCTTTTGGGAACCAGACTTTGACCGATAACTCATTTATCGATAAATATATCGAAATATGGCAATGTCCAAATGAAACCATTTGATACCCAATTTGAAATTAAATAGCAAGGTTTTATGGGAACCACATTTTGACCGATAACTCATTTATCGATAGACATATCGAAATATGACAATGTCCAAGTGAAACCCGTGTCCTCTCCTTTCGTTTGACACCCATATTGTACACCACTTTCAAGAGCTTTTGGGAACCAGATTTGGACCGATAACTCATTTATCGATAAATATATCGAAGTATGACAATGTCCAAATGAAAACAGTGTCCTTCTCCTTTCGCTTGACACCCATATTGTACACCACTTTCAAGGGCTTTTGGGAACCAGACTTTGACCGATAACTCATTTATCGATAAATATATCGAAATATGGCAATGTCCAAATGAAACCATTTGATACCCAATTTGAAATTAAATAGCAAGGTTTTATGGGAACCACATTTTGGCCGATAACTCATTTATCGATAAATATATCGAAATATGGCAATGTCCAAATGAAACCATTTGATACCCAATTTGAAATTAAATAGCAAGGTTTTATGGGAACCACATTTTGACCGATAACTCATTTATCGATAAATATATCGAAACATGACAATGTCCAAATGAAAGCAGTGTCCTTTTCCTTTCGTTTGACACCCATATTGTACACCACTTTCAAGGGGTTTTGGGAACCAGACTTTGACCGATCACTCATTTATCGATAAATATATCGAAACATGACAATGTCCAAATGAAAGCAGTGTCCTTTTCCTTTCGTTTGACACCCATATTGTACACCACTTTCAAGGGCTTTTGGGAACCAGACTTTGACCGATAACTCATTAATCGATAAACATATCGAAATATGACAATCTCCAAGTGAAACCCGTGTCCTTCTCCTTTCGTTTGACACCCATATTGTACACTACTTTCAAGAGCTTTTGGGAAACAGATTTTGACCGATAACTCATTTATCGATAAATATATCAAAATATGGCTATGTGCAAATGAAACCATTTGATACCCACATTGTAATTAAATTAGAAGGTTTTATGGGAACCAAGTTTTGGCCGATAACTCATTTAGCGATAAATACTATATCGAAACATGACAATGTCCAAATGAAACCAGTGTCCTTCTCCTTTCGTTTGACACCCATATTGTACACCACTTTCAAGGGCTTTTCGGAACCAGACTTTGACCGATAACTCATTAATCGATAAACATATCGAAATATGACAATCTCCAAGTGAGACCAGTGTCCTTCTCCTTTCGTTTGACACCCATATTGTACACCACTTTCAAGAGCTTTTGGGAACCAGATTTTGACCGATAACTCCTTTATCGATAAATATATCGAAATATGACAATGTTCAAATGAAACCATTTGATACCCAATTTGAAATTAAATAGCAAGGTTTTATGGGAACCACATTTTGACCGATAACTCATTTATCGATAGACATATCGAAATATGACAATGTCCAAGTGAAACCCGTGTCCTCTCCTTTCGTTTGACACCCATATTGTACACCACTTTCAAGGGCTTTTGGGAACCAGACTTTGACCGATAACTAATTTATCGATAAATATATCGAAATATGGCAATGTCCAAATGAAACCATTTGATACCCAATTTGAAATTAAATAGCAAAGTTTTATGGGAACCACATTTTGACCGATAACTCATTTATCGATAAACATATCGAAATATGACAATGTCCAAATGAAAGCAGTGTCCTTTTCCTTTCGTTTGACACCCATATTGTACACCACTTTCAAGGGCTTTTGGGAACCAGACTTTGACCGATAACTCATTTATCGATAAATATATCGAAATATGGCAATGTCCAAATGAAACTATTTGATACCCAATTTGAAATTAAATAGCAAGGTTTTATGGGAACCACATTTTGGCCGATAACTCATTTATCGATAAATATATCGAAACATGACAATGTCCAAATGAAAGCAGTGTCCTTTTCCTTTCGTTTGGCACCCATATTGTACACCACTTTCAAGGGCTTTTGGGAACCAGACTTTGGCCGATAACTCATTTATCGATAAATATATCGAAACATGACAATGTCTAAATGAAAGCAGTGTCCTTTTCCTTTCGTTTGACACCCATATTGTACACCACTTTCAAGGGCTTTTGGGAACCAGACTTTGACCGATAACTCATTTATCGATAAATATATCGAAATATGGCAATGTCCAAATGAAACCATTTGATACCCAATTTGAAATTAAATAGCAAGGTTTTATGGGAACCACATTTTGACCGATAACTCATTTATCGATAAACATATCGAAATATGACAATGTCCAAATGAAAGCAGTGTCCTTTTCCTTTCGTTTGACACCCATATTGTACACCACTTTCAAGGGGTTTTGGGAACCAGACTTTGACCGATCACTCATTTATCGATAAATATATCGAAATATAACAATGCCCAAATGAAAGCAGTGTCCTTCTCCTTTCGTTTGACACCCATATTGTACACCACTTTCACGAGCTTTTGGGAACCAGATTTTGACCGATAACTCATTTATCGATAAATATATCGAAATATGGCAATGTCCAAATGAAACCATTTGATACCCAATTTGAAATTAAATAGCAAGGTTTTATGGGAACCACATTTTGACCGATAACTCATTTATCGATAGACATATCGAAATATGACAATGTCCAAGTGAAACCCGTGTCCTCTCCTTTCGTTTGACACCCATATTGTACACCACTTTCAAGAGCTTTTGGGAACCAGATTTGGACCGATAACTCATTTATCGATAAATATAACGAAGTATGACAATGTCCAAATGAAAACAGTGTCCTTCTCCTTTCGCTTGACACCTATATTGTACACCACTTTGAAATGTTTTTGGGAACCAGACTTTGACCGATAACTCATTTATCGATAAATATATCGAAATGTGACAATGTTCAAATGAAACCAGTGTCCTTCTCCTTTCGTTTGATACCCATATTGTACTCCAATTTCAAGGGCTTTTGGGAACCAGATTTTCACCGATAACTCATTTATCGATAAATATATCGAAATATGGCAATGTCCATATGAAACCATTTGATACCCAATTCGTAATTAAATTGCAGGGTTTTGTGGGAACCAAGTTTTGACCGATAATTCATTTCTCGATAAATATATCGAACTATGACAGTGTCTAAATGAAAGCAGTGGCCTTCTCCTTTCGTTTTACGCCCATATTGTACACCACTTTCAAGGGCTTTTGGGAACCAGATTTTGACCGATAACCCATTTATCGATAAATATATCGAAATATGGCAATGTCCAAATAAAACCATTTGATACCCATATTGTACCTAAGTTTCGAGGGTTTATGGGAACCCCATTTAGACCGATAACCCATTTATCGATAAATATATCGAAATATGGCAATGTCCAAATAAAACCAGTGTCCTTCCCCTTTCATTTGATACCCACATTGTACTTAAGTTTGAAGGGTTTATGGGAACCACATTTGGACCGATAACCCATTTATCGATAAATATATCGAAATATAGCAATGTGCAAACGAAATCAGTGTCCTTCCCCTTTCGTTTGATACCCACATTGTATTCAAATTTCAAAGGTTTATGGAAACCGCCTTTAGACCGATAACTCATTTATCGATAAATATATCAAAATATGGCAATGTTCAAATGAAACCATTTGATACCCACATTGTAATTAAATTGGAAGGTTTTATGGGAACCAGATTTTGATCGGTAACTCATTTATCGATAAATCTATCGAAATATGGCAATGTCCAAATGAAACCAGTGTCCTTCTCCTTTCGTTTGACACCCATATTGTACACAACTTTCAAGGGCTTTTGGGAACCAGATTTTGACCGATAACTCATTTATCGATAAACATATCGATATATGGCAATGTCCACATTAAACCATTTGATACCCAATTTGTAATTAAATTGCAAGGTTTTATGGGAACCAAATTTTGGCCGATAACTCATTTATCGATAAATATATCGAAATATGACAATGTCCAAATGAAACAAGTGTCCTTCTCCTTTCGTTTGACACCCATATTGTACACAACTTTGAAGGGCTTTTGGGAACCAGATTTTGACCGATAACTCACTTGTCGATAAATATATCGACACATGGCAATGTCCAAATTAAACCATTTGATACCCATATCTTACTTAAGTTTCAAGGGTTTATGGAAGCCGCCTTTAGACCGATAACTCATTTATCCATAAAAATATCGAAATATGGCAATGTTCAAATGAAACCAATTGATACCCAAATTGTAATTAAATTGGAAGGTTTTATGGGAACGACATTTTGGCCGATAACTCATTTATCGATAAATATATCGAAACATGACAATGTTCAAATGAAACCAGTATCCAGTATCCTTCTCCTTTCGTTTGACACCCATATTGTACACCACTTTCAAGGGGTTTTGGGAATCGAAATATGACAATGTCCAAATGAAACCAGTGTCCTTCTCCTTTCGTTTGACACCCATACTGTACACCACTTTCAAGGGCTTTTGGGAACCAGACTTTGACCGATAACTCATTTATCGATAAACATATCGAAATATGGCAATGACCAAATGAAACCATTTGATATTCAATTTGAAATTAAATAGCAAGGTTTTATGGGAACCACATTTTGACCGATAACTCATTTATCGATAAACATATCGAATTATGACAATCTCCAAGTGAAACCCGTTTCCTTCTCCTTTCGTTTGACACCCATATTGTACACCACTTTCAAGGGCTTTCGGGAATCAGATTTTGACCGATAACTCATTTATCGATAAATATATCGAAATATGGCAATGTTCAAATGAAACCATTTGACACCCAATTTGTAATTAAATTGCAAGGTTTTATGGGAACCACATTTTGACCGATAACTCATTTATCGATAAATAAATCGAAATATGACAATGTCCAAATGAAACCAGTGACCTTCTCCTTTCGTTTGACACCCATATTGTACACCACTTTCAAGGGGTTTTGGGAATCGAAATATGACAATGTCCAAATGAAACCAGTGCCCTTCTCCTTTCGTTTGACACCCATACTGTACACCACTTTCAAGGGCTTTTGGGAACCAGACTTTGACCGATAACTCATTTATCGATAAATATATCGAAATATGGCCATGACCAAATGAAACCATTTGATATTCAATTTGAAATTAAATAGCAAGGTTTTATGGGAACCACATTTTGACCGATAACTCATTTATCGATAAATATATCGAAATATGACAATGTCCAAATGAAACCAGTGTCCTTCTCCTTTCGTTTGACATTAGAACCCAGATTTTGACCGATAACTCATTTATCGATAAATATATCGAAATATGGCAATGTTCAAATGAAACCATTTGATACCCACATTGTAATTAAATTAGAAGGTTTTATGGGAACCAAATTTTGGCCGATAACTCATTTATCGATAAATATATCGAAATATGGCAATGTCCATATGAAACCATTTGATACCCAATTCGTAATTAAATTGCAGGGTTTTGTGGGAACCAAGTTTTGACCGATAATTCATTTCTCGATAAATATATCGAACTATGACAGTGTCTAAATGAAAGCAGTGTCCTTCTCCTTTCGTTTTACGCCCATATTGTACACCACTTTCAAGGGCTTTTGGGAACCAGATTTTGACCGATAACCCATTTATCGATAAATATATCGAAATATGGCAATGTCCAAATAAAACCATTTGATACCCATATTGTACCTAAGTTTCGAGGGTGTATGGGAACCCCATTTAGACCGATAACCCATTTATCGATAAATATATCGAAATATGGCAATGTCCAAATAAAACCAGTGTCCTTCCCCTTTCATTTGATACCCACATTGTACTTAAGTTTGAAGGGTTTATGGGAACCACATTTAGACCGATAACCCATTTATCGATAAATATATCGAAATATAGCAATGTGCAAACGAAATCAGTGTCCTTCCCCTTTCGTTTGATACCCACATTGTATTCAAATTTCAAAGGTTTATGGAAACCGCCTTTAGACCGATAACTCATGTATCGATAAATATATCGAAATATGGCAATGTCCAAATGAAACCAGTGTCCTTCTCCTTTCGTTTGATACCCATATTGTACACAACTTTCAAGGGCTTTTGGGAACCAGATTTTGACCGATAACTCATTTATCGATAAACATATCGATATATGGCAATGTGCACATTAAACCATTTGATACCCAATTTGTAATTAAATTGCAAGGTTTTATGGGAACCAAATTTTGGCCGATAACTCATTTATCGATAAATATATCGAAATATGACAATGTCCAAATGAAACCAGTGTCCTTCTCCTTTCGTTTGACACCCATATTGTACACAACTTTGAAGGGCTTTTGGGAACCAGATTTTGACCGATAACTCACTTATCGATAAATATATCGACATATGGCAATGTCCAAATTAAACCATTTGATACCCATATCTTACTTAAGTTTCAAGGGTTTATGGAAGCCGCCTTTAGACCGATAACTCATTTATCCATAAAAATATCGAAATATGGCAATGTTCAAATGAAACCAATTGATACCCACATTGTAATTAAATTGGAAGGTTTTATGGGAACGACATTTTGGCCGATAACTCATTTATCGATAAATATATCGAAACACGACAATGTCCAAATGAAACCAGTATCCTTCTCCTTTCGTTTGACACCCATATTGTACACCACTTTCAAGGGGTTTTGGGAATCGAAATATGACAATGTCCAAATGAAACCAGTGTCCTTCTCCTTTCGTTTGACACCCATACTGTACACCACTTTCAAGGGCTTTTCGGAACCAGACTTTGACCGATAACTCATTAATCGATAAACATATCGAAATATGACAATCTCCAAGTGAAACCCGTGTCCTTCTCCTTTCGTTTGACACCCATATTGTACACTACTTTCAAGAGCTTTTGGGAAACAGATTTTGACCGATAACTCCTTTATCGATAAATATATCGAAATATGACAATGTTCAAATAAAACCATTTGATACCCAATTTGAAATTAAATAGCAAGGTTTTATGGGAACCACATTTTGACCGATAACTCATTTATCGATAGACATATCGAAATATGACAATGTCCAAGTGAAACCCGTGTCCTTCTCCTTTCGTTTGACACCCATATTGTACACCACTTTCAAGGGCTTTTCGGAACCAGACTTTGACCGATAACTCATTAATCGATAAACATATCGAAATATGACAATCTCCAAGTGAAACCCGTGTCCTTCTCCTTTCGTTTGACACCCATATTGTACACTACTTTCAAGAGCTTTTCGGAACCAGACTTTGACCGATAACTCATTAATCGATAAATATATCGAAATATGGCAATGTCCAAATGAAACCATTTGATACCCATATCTTACTTAAGTTTCAAGGGTTTATGGAAGCCGCCTTTAGACCGATAACTCATTTATCCATAAAAATATCGAAATATGGCAATGTTCAAATGAAACCAATTGATACCCACATTGTAATTAAATTGGAAGGTTTTATGGGAACCACATTTTGACCGATAACTCATTTATCGATAGACATATCGAAATATGACAATGTCCAAGTGAAACCCGTGTCCTTCTCCTTTCGTTTGACACCCATATTGTACACTACTTTCAAGAGCTTTTGGGAAACAGATTTTGACCGATAACTCCTTTATCGATAAATATATCGAAATATGACAATGTTCAAATGAAACCATTTGATACCCAATTTGAAATTAAATAGCAAGGTTTTATGGGAACCACATTTTGACCGATAACTCATTTATCGATAGACATATCGAAATATGACAATGTCCAAGTGAAACCCGTGTCCTCTCCTTTCGTTTGACACCCATATTGTACACCACTTTCAAGAGCTTTTGGGAACCAGATTTGGACCGATAACTCATTTATCGATAAATATATCGAAGTATGACAATGTCCAAATGAAAACAGTGTCCTTCTCCTTTCGCTTGACACCCATATTGTACACCACTTTCAAGGGCTTTTGGGAACCAGACTTTGACCGATAACTAATTTATCGATAAATATATCGAAATATGGCAATGTCCAAATGAAACCATTTGATACCCAATTTGAAATTAAATAGCAAGGTTTTATGGGAACCACATTTTGACCGATAACTCATTTATCGATAAACATATCGAAATATGACAATGTCCAAATGAAAGCAGTGTCCTTTTCCTTTCGTTTGACACCCATATTGTACACCACTTTCAAGGGCTTTTGGGAACCAGACTTTGACCGATAACTCATTTATCGATAAATATATCGAAATATGGCAATGTCCAAATGAAACCATTTGATACCCAATTTGAAATTAAATAGCAAGGTTTTATGGGAACCACATTTTGGCCGATAACTCATTTATCGATAAATATATCGAAACATGACAATGTCCAAATGAAAGCAGTGTCCTTTTCCTTTCGTTTGACACCCATATTGTACACCACTTTCAAGGGCTTTTGGGAACCAGACTTTGGCCGATAACTCATTTATCGATAAATATATCGAAACATGACAATGTCCAAATGAAAGCAGTGTCCTTTTCCTTTCGTTTGACACCCATATTGTACACCACTTTCAAGGGCTTTTGGGAACCAGACTTTGACCGATAACTCATTTATCGATAAATATATCGAAATATGGCAATGTCCAAATGAAACCATTTGATACCCAATTTGAAATTAAATAGCAAGGTTTTATGGGAACCACATTTTGGCCGATAACTCATTTATCGATAAATATATCGAAACATGACAATGTCCAAATGAAAGCAGTGTCCTTTTCCTTTCGTTTGACACCCATATTGTACACCACTTTCAAGGGCTTTTGGGAACCAGACTTTGACCGATAACTCATTTATCGATAAATATATCGAAATATGGCAATGTCCAAATGAAACCATTTGATACCCAATTTGAAATTAAATAGCAAGGTTTTATGGGAACCACATTTTGACCGATAACTCATTTATCGATAGACATATCGAAATATGACAATGTCCAAGTGAAACCCGTGTCCTCTCCTTTCGTTTGACACCCATATTGTACACCACTTTCAAGAGCTTTTGGGAACCAGATTTGGACCGATAACTCATTTATCGATAAATATAACGAAGTATGACAATGTCCAAATGAAAACAGTGTCCTTCTCCTTTCGCTTGACACCTATATTGTACACCACTTTGAAATGTTTTTGAAAACCAGACTTTGACCGATAACTCATTTATCGATAAATATATCGAAATGTGACAATGTTCAAATGAAACCAGTGTCCTTCTCCTTTCGTTTGATACCCATATTGTACTCCAATTTCAAGGGCTTTTGGGAACCAGATTTTCACCGATAACTCATTTATCGATAAATATATCGAAATATGGCAATGTCCATATGAAACCATTTAATACCCAATTCGTAATTAAATTGCAGGGTTTTGTGGGAACCAAGTTTTGACCGATAATTCATTTCTCGATAAATATATCGAACTATGACAGTGTCTAAATGAAAGCAGTGTCCTTCTCCTTTCGTTTTACGCCCATATTGTACACCACTTTCAAGGGCTTTTGGGAACCAGATTTTGACCGATAACCCATTTATCGATAAATATATCGAAATATGGCAATGTCCAAATAAAACCATTTGATACCCATATTGTACCTAAGTTTCGAGGGTTTATGGGAACCCCATTTAGACCGATAACCCATTTATCGATAAATATATCGAAATATGGCAATGTCCAAATAAAACCAGTGTCCTTCCCCTTTCATTTGATACCCACATTGTACTTAAGTTTGAAGGGTTTATGGGAACCACATTTAGACCGATAACCCATTTATCGATAAATATATCGAAATATAGCAATGTGCAAACGAAATCAGTGCCCTTCCCCTTTCGTTTGATACCCACATTGTATTCAAATTTCAAAGGTTTATGGAAACCGCCTTTAGACCGATAACTCATTTATCGATAAATATATCAAAATATGGCAATGTTCAAATGAAACCATTTGATACCCACATTGTAATTAAATTGGAAGGTTTTATGGGAACCAGATTTTGATCGGTAACTCATTTATCGATAAATCTATCGAAATATGGCAATGTCCAAATGAAACCAGTGTCCTTCTCCTTTCGTTTGACACCCATATTGTACACAACTTTCAAGGGCTTTTGGGAACCAGATTTTGACCGATAACTCATTTATCGATAAACATATCGATATATGGCAATGTCCACATTAAACCATTTGATACCCAATTTGTAATTAAATTGCAAGGTTTTATGGGAACCAAATTTTGGCCGATAACTCATTTATCGATAAATATATCGAAATATGACAATGTCCAAATGAAACCAGTGTCCTTCTCCTTTCGTTTGACACCCATATTGTACACAACTTTGAAGGGCTTTTGGGAACCAGATTTTGACCGATAACTCACTTATCGATAAATATATCGACATATGGCAATGTCCAAATTAAACCATTTGATACCCATATCTTACTTAAATTTCAAGGGTTTATGGAAGCCGCCTTTAGACCGATAACTCATTTATCCATAAAAATATCGAAATATGGCAATGTTCAAATGAAACCAATTGATACCCAAATTGTAATTAAATTGGAAGGTTTTATGGGAACGACATTTTGGCCGATAACTCATTTATCGATAAATATATCGAAACATGACAATGTTCAAATGAAACCAGTATCCTTCTCCTTTCGTTTGACACCCATATTGTACACCACTTTCAAGGGGTTTTGGGAATCGAAATATGACAATGTCCAAATGAAACCAGTGTCCTTCTCCTTTCGTTTGACACCCATACTGTACACCACTTTCAAGGGCTTTTGGGAACCAGACTTTGACCGATAACTCATTTATCGATAAATATATCGAAATATGACAATGTCCAAATGAAACCAGTGTCCTTCTCCTTTCGTTTGACACCCATATTGTACACCACTTTCAAGGGCTTTTGGGAACCAGACTTTGACCGATAACTCATTTATCGATAAATATATCGAAATATGTCAATGTAAAAATGAAACCATTTGATACCCATATTGTAATTAAATTGGAAGGTTTTATGGGAACCAAATTTTGACCGTTAATTCATTTCTCGATAAATATATCGAAATATGACAATGTCCAAATGAAACCAGTGTCCTTCTCCTTTCGTTTGACACCCATACTGTACACCACTTTCAAGGGCTTTTGGGAACCAGACTTTGACCGATAACTCATTTATCGATAAATATATCAAAATATGGCAATGTTCAAATGAAACCATTTGATACCCACATTGTAATTAAATTGGAAGGTTTTATGGGAACCAGATTTTGATCGGTAACTCATTTATCGATAAATATATCGAAATATGACAATGTCCAAATGAAACCAGTGTCCTTCTCCTTTCGTTTGACATTAGAACCCAGATTTTGACCGATAACTCATTTATCGATAAATATATCGAAATATGGCAATGTTCAAATGAAACCATTTGATACCCACATTGTAATTAAATTAGAAGGTTTTATGGGAACCAAATTTTGGCCGATAACTCATTAATCGATAAATATATCGCAATATGACAATGTCCAAATGAAACCAGTGTCCTTCTCCTTTCGTTTGACACCCATATTGTACACCACTTTCAAGGGCTTTTGGGAACCAGATTTTGACCGATAACTCATTTATCGATAAATATATCGAAATATGACAATGTCCAAATGAAACCAGTGTCCTTCTCCTTTCGTTTGACACCCATATTGTACACCACTTTCAAGGGCTTTTGGGAACCAGACTTTGACCGATAACTCATTTATCGATAAATATATCGAAATATGTCAATGTAAAAATGAAACCATTTGATACCCATATTGTAATTAAATTGGAAGGTTTTATGGGAACCAAATTTTGACCGATAATTCATTTCTCGATAAATATATCGAAATATGACAATGTCCAAATGAAACCAGTGTCCTTCTCCTTTCGTTTGACACCCATACTGTACACCACTTTCAAGGGCTTTTGGGAACCAGACTTTGACCGATAACTCATTTATCGATAAATATATCGAAATATGGCCATGACCAAATGAAACCATTTGATATTCAATTTGAAATTAAATAGCAAGGTTTTATGGGAACCACATTTTGACCGATAACTCATTTATCGATAAATATATCGAAATATGACAATGTCCAAATGAAACCAGTGTCCTTCTCCTTTCGTTTGACATTAGAACCCAGATTTTGACCGATAACTCATTTATCGATAAATATATCGAAATATGGCAATGTTCAAATGAAACCATTTGATACACACATTGTAATTAAATTAGAAGGTTTTATGGGAACCAAATTTTGGCCGATAACTCATTTATCGATAAATATATCGAAATATGGCAATGTCCATATGAAACCATTTGTTACCCAATTCGTAATTAAATTGCAGGGTTTTGTGGGAACCAAGTTTTGACCGATAATTCATTTCTCGATAAATATATCGAACTATGACAGTGTCTAAATGAAAGCAGTGTCCTTCTCCTTTCGTTTTACGCCCATATTGTACACCACTTTCAAGGGCTTTTGGGAACCAGATTTTGACCGATAACCCATTTATCGATAAATATATCGAAATATGGCAATGTCCAAATAAAACCATTTGATACCCATATTGTACCTAAGTTTCGAGGGTGTATGGGAACCCCATTTAGACCGATAACCCATTTATCGATAAATATATCGAAATATGGCAATGTCCAAATAAAACCAGTGTCCTTCCCCTTTCATTTGATACCCACATTGTACTTAAGTTTGAAGGGTTTATGGGAACCACATTTAGACCGATAACCCATTTATCGATAAATATATCGAAATATAGCAATGTGCAAACGAAATCAGTGTCCTTCCCCTTTCGTTTGATACCCACATTGTATTCAAATTTCAAAGGTTTATGGAAACCGCCTTTAGACCGATAACTCATTTATCGATAAATATATCGAAATATGGCAATGTCCAAATGAAACCAGTGTCCTTCTCCTTTCGTTTGACACCCATATTGTACACAACTTTCAAGGGCTTTTGGGAACCAGATTTTGACCGATAACTCATTTATCGATAAACATATCGATATATGGCAATGTCCACATTAAACCATTTGATACCCAATTTGTAATTAAATTGCAAGGTTTTATGGGAACCAAATTTTGGCCGATAACTCATTTATCGATAAATATATCGAAATATGACAATGTCCAAATGAAACCAGTGTCCTTCTCCTTTCGTTTGACACCCATATTGTACACAACTTTGAAGGGCTTTTGGGAACCAGATTTTGACCGATAACTCACTTATCGATAAATATATCGACATATGGCAATGTCCAAATTAAACCATTTGATACCCATATCTTACTTAAGTTTCAAGGGTTTATGGAAGCCGCCTTTAGACCGATAACTCATTTATCCATAAAAATATCGAAATATGGCAATGTTCAAATGAAACCAATTGATACCCACATTGTAATTAAATTGGAAGGTTTTATGGGAACGACATTTTGGCCGATAACTCATTTATCGATAAATATATCGAAACATGACAATGTCCAAATGAAACCAGTATCCTTCTCCTTTCGTTTGACACCCATATTGTACACCACTTTCAAGGGGTTTTGGGAATCGAAATATGACAATGTCCAAATGAAACCAGTGTCCTTCTCCTTTCGTTTGACACCCATACTGTACACCACTTTCAAGGGCTTTTGGGAACCAGACTTTGACCGATAACTCATTTATCGATAAACATATCGAAATATGGCAATGACCAAATGAAACCATTTGATATTCAATTTGAAATTAAATAGCAAGGTTTTATGGGAACCACATTTTGACCGATAACTCATTTATCGATAAACATATCGAAATATGACAATCTCCAAGTGAAACCCGTGTCCTTCTCCTTTCGTTTGACACCCATATTGTACACCACTTTCAAGGGCTTTCGGAAATCAGATTTTGACCGATAACTCATTTATCGATAAATATATCGAAATATGGCAATGTTCAAATGAAACCATTTGACACCCAATTTATAATTAAATTGCAAGGTTTTATGGGAACCACATTTTGACCGATAACTCATTTATCGATAAATAAATCGAAATATGACAATGTCCAAATGAAACCAGTGTCCTTCTCCTTTCGTTTGACACCCATATTGTACACCACTTTCAAGGGGTTTTGGGAATCGAAATATGACAATGTCCAAATGAAACCAGTGTCCTTCTCCTTTCGTTTGACACCCATACTGTACACCACTTTCAAGGGCTTTTGGGAACCAGACTTTGACCGATAACTCATTTATCGATAAATATATCGAAATATGGCCATGACCAAATGAAACTATTTGATATTCAATTTGAAATTAAATAGCAAGGTTTTATGGGAACCACATTTTGACCGATAACTCATTTATCGATAAATATATCGAAATATGACAATGTCCAAACGAAACCAGTGTCCTTCTCCTTTCGTTTGACATTAGAACCCAGATTTTGACCGATAACTCATTTATCGATAAATATATCGAAATATGGCAATGTTCAAATGAAACCATTTGATACCCACATTGTAATTAAATTAGAAGGTTTTATGGGAACCAAATTTTGGCCGATAACTCATTAATCGATAAATATATCGCAATATGACAATGTCCAAATGAAACCAGTGTCCTTCTCCTTTCGTTTGACACCCATATTGTACACCACTTTCAAGGGCTTTTGGGAACCAGACTTTGACCGATAACTCATTTATCGATAAATATATCGAAATATGACAATGTCCAAATGAAACCAGTGTCCTTCTCCTTTCGTTTGACACCCATATTGTACACCACTTTCAAGGGCTTTTGGGAACCAGACTTTGACCGATAACTCATTTATCGATAGATATATCGAAATATGTCAATGTCCAAATGAAACCATTTGATATTCAATGTGAAATTAAATAGCAATGTTTTATGGGAACCACATTTTGACCGATAACTCATTAATCGATAAACATATCGAAATATGACAATCTCCAAGTGAAACCCGTGTCCTTCTCCTTTCGTTTGACACCCATATTGTACACCACTTTCAAGGGCTTTCGGGAACCAGATTTTGACCGATAACTCATTTATCGATAAATATATCGAAATATGGCAATGTTCAAATGAAACCATTTGACACGCAATTTGTAATTAAATTGCAAGGTTTTATGGGAACCACATTTTGACCGATAACTCATTTATCGATAAATAAATCGAAATATGACAATGTCCAAATGAAACCAGTGTCCTTCTCCTTTCGTTTGACACCCATATTGTACACCACTTTCAAGGGCTTTTGGGAACCAGACTTTGACCGATAACTCATTTATCGATAAATATATCGAAATATGGCAATGTCCAAATGAAACCATTTGATATTCAATTTGAAATTAAATAGCAATGTTTTATGGGAACCACATTTTGACCGATAACTCATTAATCGATAAACATATCGAAACATGACAGTCTCCAAGTGAAACCCGTGTCCTTCTCCTTTCGTTTGACACCCATATTGTACACCACTTTCAAGGGCTTTCGGGAACCAGATTTTGACCGATAAATCATTTATCGATAAATATATCGAAATATGACTATGTCCAAATGAAACCAGTGTCCTTCTCCTTTCGTTTGACACCCATATTGTACACCACTTTCAAGAGCTTTTGGGAACCACATTTTGACCGATAACTCATTTATCGATAAATATATCGAAATATGACAATGTCCAAATGAAACCAGTGTCCTTCTCCTTTCATTTGACATTAGAACCCAGATTTTGACCGATAACTCATTTATCGATAAATATATCGAAATATGGCAATGTTCAAATGAAACCATTTGATACCCACATTGTAATTAAATTAGAAGGTTTTATGGGAACCAAATTTTGGCCGATAAATCATTTATCGATAAATATATCGAAATATGACAATGTCCAAATGAAACCAGTGTCCTTCTCCTTTCGTTTGACACCCATATTGTACACCACTTTCAAGAGCTTTTGGGAACCCGATTTTGACCGATAACACATTTATCGATAAATATATCGAAATATGGCAATGTTCAAATGAAACCATTTGATACCCACATTGTACTTAAATTGCAAGGTTTTATGGGAACGACATTTTGGCCGATAACTCATTTATCGATAAATATATCGAAACATGACAATGTCCAAATGAAACCAGTGTCCTTCTCCTTTCGTTTGACACCCATATTGTACACCACTTTCAAGGGCTTTTGGGAACCAGACTTTGACCGATAACTCATTTATTTATTTATTTACAATGTCCAAATGAAACCAGTGTCCTTCTCCTTTCGTTTGACACCCATATTGTACACCACTTTCAAGGGCTTTTGGGAACCAGACTTTGACCGATAACTCATTTATCGATAAATATATCGAAATATGGCAATGTCCAAATGAAACCATTTGATATTCAATTTGAAATTAAATAGCAATGTTTTATGGGAACCACATTTTGACCGATAACTCACTAATCGATAAACATATCGAAATATGACAATCTCCAAGTGAAACCCGTGTCCTTCTCCTTTCGTTTGACACCCATATTGTACACCACTTTCAAGGGTTTTCGGGAACCAGATTTTGACCGATAACTCATTTATCGATAAATATATCAAATTATGGCAATGTTCAAATGAAACCATTTGATACCCACATTGTAATTAAATTAGAAGGTTTTATGGGAACCAAGTTTTGGCCGATAACTCATTTAGCGTTAAATACTATATCGAAACATGACAATGTCCAAATGAAACCAGTGTCCTTCTCCTTTCGTTTGACACCCATATTGTACACCACTTTCAAGGGCTTTTGGGAACCAGACTTTGACCGATAACTCATTAATCGATAAACATATCGAAATATGACAATCTCCAAGTGAAACCCGTGTCCTTATCCTTTCGTTTGACACCCATATTGTACACTACTTTCAAGAGCTTTTGGGAAACAGATTTTGACCGATAACTCCTTTATCGATAAATATATCGAAATATGACAATGTTCAAATGAAACCATTTGATAAACACATTGTACTTAAATTGCAAAGTTTTATTGGAACGACATTTTGGCCGATAACTCATTTATCGATAAATATATCGAAACATGACAATGTCCAAATGAAAGCAGTGTCCTTTTCCTTTCGTTTGACACCCATATTGTACACCACTTTCAAGGGCTTTTGGGAACCAGACTTTGACCGATAACTCATTTATCGATAAATATATCGAAATATGACAATGTCCAAATGAAACCAGTGTCCTTCTCCTTTCGTTTGACACCCATATTGTACACCACTTTCAAGAGATTTTGGGAACCAGACTTTGACCGATAACTCATTTATCGATAAATATATCGAAATATGGCAATGTCCAAATGAAACCATTTGATACCCAATTTGAAATTAAATAGCAAGGTTTCATGGGAACCACATTTTGACCGATAACTCATTTATCGATAGACATATCGAAATATGACAATGTCCAAGTGAAACCCGTGTCCTCTCCTTTCGTTTGACACCCATATTATACACCACTTTCAAGAGCTTTTGGGAACCAGATTTGGACCGATAACTCAGTTATCGATAAATACATCGAAATGTGGCAATGTTCAAATGAAACCATTTGACACCCACATTGTACTTAAATTGCAAGGTTTTATGGGAACGACATTTTGGCCGATAACTCATTTATCGATAAATATATCGAAACATGACAATGTAAAAATGAAACCAGTGTACTTCTCCTTTCGTTCGACACCCATATTGTACACCACTTTCAAGGGCTTTTGGGAACCAGACTTTGACCGATAACTCATTTATCGATAAATATATCGAAATATGACAATGTCCAAATGAAACCAGTGTCCTTCTCCTTTCGTTTGATACCCATATTGTACTCCAATTTCAAGGGCTTTTGGGAACCAGATTTTGACCGATAACTCATTTACCGATAAATATATCGAAATATGGCAATGTCCATATGAAACCTTTTGATACCCAATTTGTAATTAAATTGCAGGGTTTTGTGGGAACCAAGTTTTGAAAGATAATTCATTTATCGATAAATTAATCGAAATATGACAATGTCTAAATGAAACCAGTGTCCTTCTCCTTTCGTTTGACGCCCATATTGTACACCACTTTCAAGGGCTTTTGGGAACCAGATTTTGACCGATAACCCATTTATCGATAAATATATCGAAATATGGCAATGTCCAAATAAAACCATTTGATACCCATATTGTACTTAAGTTTTGAGGGTTTATGGGAACCCCATTTAGACCGATAACTCATTTATCGATAAATATATCGAAATAAGGCAATGTTCAAATGAAACCATTTGATACCCACATTGTAATTAAATTGGAAGGTTTTATGGGAACCAGATTTTGATCGATAACTCATTTATCGATAAATCTATCGAAATATGGCAATGTCCAAATGAAACCAGTGGCCTTCTCCTTTCGTTTGACACCCATATTGTACACAACTTTCAAGGGCTTTTGGGAACCAGATTTTGACCGATAACTCATTTATCGATAAATATATCGATATATGGCAATGTCCAAATTAAACCATTTGATACCCATATCGTACTCAAGTTTCAAGGGTTTATGGAAGCCGCCTTTAGACCGATAACTCATTTATCCACAAATATATCGAAATATGGCAATGTTCAAATGAAACCATTTGATACCCAATTTGTAATTAAATTGCAAGGTTTTATGGGACCCAAATTTTGGCCGATAACTCATTTATCGATAAATATATCGAAATATGACAATGTCCAAATGAAACCAGTGCCCTTCTCCTTTCGTTTGACACCCATATTGTACACAACTTTGAAAAGCTTTTGGGAACCAAATTTTGACCGATAACTCATTTATCGATAAATATATCGACATATGGCAATGTCCAAATTAAACCATTTGATACCCATATCTTATCGATAAATATATCGAAATAGGGCAATGTTCAAATGAAACCATTTGATACCCACATTGTAATTAAATTGGAAGGTTTTATGGGAACCAGATTTTGATCGATAACTCATTTATCGATAAATCTATCGAAATATGGCAATGTCCAAATGAAACCAGTGGCCTTCTCCTTTCGTTTGACACCCATATTGAACACAATTTTCAAGGGATTTTGGGAACCAGATTTTGACCGATAACTCATTTATCGATAAATATATCGATATATGGCAATGTCCAAATTAAACCATTTGCTACCCATATCGTACTTAAGTTTCAAGGGTTTATGGAAGCCGCCTTTAGACCGATAACTAATTTATCCACAAATATATCGAAATATGGCAATGTTCAAATGAAACCATTTGATACCCAATTTGTAATTAAATTGCAAGGTTTTATGGGAACCAAATTTTGGCCGATAACTCATTTATCGATAAATATATCGAAATATGGCAATGCCCAAATGAAACCAGTGTCCTTCTCCTTTCGTTTGACACCCATATTGTACAATACTTTCAAGGCCTTTTGGGAACCAGACTTTGACCGATAACTCATTTATCGATAAATATATCGAAATATGGCAATGACCAAATGAAACCAGTGGCCTTCTCCTTTCGTTTGACACCCATATTGTACACCACTTTCAAGGCCTTTTGGGAACCAGACTTTGACCGATAACTCATTTATCGATAAATATATCGAAATATGGCAATGTCCAAATGAAACCAGTGTCCTTCTCCTTTCGTTTGACACCCATATTGTACACCACTTGCAAGGGCTTTTGGGAACCAGACTTTGACCGATAACTCATTTATCGATAAATATATCGAAATATGGCAATGTCCAAATGAAACCAGTGTCCTTCTCCTTTCGTTTGACACCCATATTGTACACCACTTGCAAGGGCTTTTGGGAACCAGACTTTGACCGATAGCTCATTTATCGATAAATATATCGAAATATGGCAATGACCAAATGAAACCAGTGGCCTTCTCCTTTCGTTTGACACCCATATTGTACACCACTTTCAAGGCCTTTTGGGAACCAGACTTTGACCGATAACTCATTTATCGATAAATATATCGAAATATGGCAATGCCCAAATGAAACCAGTGCCCTTCTCCTTTCGTTTGACACCCATATTGTACACCACTTTCAAGGGGTTTTGGGAACCAGACTTTGACCGATAACTCATTTATCGATAAATATATCGAAATATGGCAATGTCCAAATGAAACCAGTGTCCTTCTCCTTTCGTTTGACACCCATATTGTACACCACTTGCAAGGGCTTTTGGGAACCAGACTTTGACCGATAGCTCATTTATCGATAAATATATCGAAATATGGCAATGACCAAATGAAACCAGTGGCCTTCTCCTTTCGTTTGACACCCATATTGTACACCACTTTCAAGGCCTTTTGGGAACCAGACTTTGACCGATAACTCATTTATCGATAAATATATCGAAATATGGCAATGCCCAAATGAAACCAGTGTCCTTCTCCTTTCGTTTGACACCCATATTGTACACCACTTTCAAGGGGTTTTGGGAACCAGACTTTGACCGATAACTCATTTATCGATAAATATATCGAAATATGGCAATGCCCAAATGAAACCAGTGTCCTTCTCCTTTCGTTTGACACCCATATTGTACACCACTTTCAAGGCCTTTTGGGAACCAGACTTTGACCGATAACTCATTTATCGATAAATATATCGAAATATGGCAATGTCCAAATGAAACCAGTGTCCTTCTCCTTTCGTTTGACACCCATATTGTACACCACTTGCAAGGGCTTTTGGGAACCAGACTTTGACCGATAGCTCATTTATCGATAAATATATCGAAATATGGCAATGACCAAATGAAACCAGTGGCCTTCTCTTTTCGTTTGACACCCATATTGTACACCACTTTCAAGGCCTTTTGGGAACCAGACTTTGACCGATAACTCATTTATCGATAAATATATCGAAATATGGCAATGTCCAAATGAAACCAGTGTCCTTCTCCTTTCGTTTGACACCCATATTGTACACCACTTGCAAGGGCTTTTGGGAACCAGACTTTGACCGATAGCTCATTTATCGATAAATATATCGAAATATGGCAATGACCAAATGAAACCAGTGGCCTTCTCCTTTCGTTTGACACCCATATTGTACACCACTTGCAAGGGCTTTTTTGAACCAGACTTTGACCGATAGCTCATTTATCGATAAATATATCGAAATATGGCAATGACCAAATGAAACCAGTGGCCTTCTCCTTTCGTTTGACACCCATATTGTACACCACTTTCAAGGCCTTTTGGGAACCAGACTTTGAGCGATAACTCATTTATCGATAAATATATCGAAATATGGCAATGTCCAAATGAAACCAGTGTCCTTCTCCTTTCGTTTGACACCCATATTGTACACCACTTGCAAGGGCTTTTGGGAACCAGACTTTGACCGATAGCTCATTTATCGATAAATATATCGAAATATGGCAATGACCAAATGAAACCAGTGGCCTTCTCCTTTCGTTTGACACCCATATTGTACACAACTTTCAAGGGCTTTTGGGAACCAGATTTTGACCGATAACTCATTTATCGATAAATATATCGAAATATGGCAATGTCCAAATGAAACCAGTGTCCTTCTCCTTTCGTTTGACACCCATATTGTACACCACTTGCAAGGGCTTTTGGGAACCAGACTTTGACCGATAGGTCATTTATCGATAAATATATCGAAATATGGCAATGACCAAATGAAACCATTTGATACCCAATTTGTAATTAAATTGCAAGGTTTTATGGGACCCAAATTTTGGCCGATAACTCATTTATCGATAAATCTATCGAAATATGGCAATGTCCAAATGAAACCAGTGGCCTTCTCCTTTCGTTTGACACCCATATTGTACACAATTTTCAAGGGCTTTTGGGAACCAGATTTTGACCGATAACTCATTTACCGATAAATATATCGAAATATGGCAATGTCCATATGAAACCTTTTGATACCCAATTTGTAATTAAATTGCAGGGTTTTGTGGGAACCAAGTTTTGACCGATAATTCATTTATCGATAAATTAATCGAAATATGACAATGTCTAAATGAAACCAGTGTCCTTCTCCTTTCGTTTGACGCCCATATTGTACACCACTTTCAAGGGCTTTTGGGAACCAGATTTTGACCGATAACCCATTTATCGATAAATATATCGGAATATGGCAATGTCCAAATAAAACCATTTGATACCCATATTGTACTTAAGTTTCGAGGGTTTATGGGAACCCCATTTAGACCGATAACTCATTTATCGATAAATATATCGAAATAAGGCAATGTTCAAATGAAACCATTTGATACCCACATTGTAATTAAATTGGAAGGTTTTATGGGAACCAGATTTTGATCGATAACTCATTTATCGATAAATCTATCGAAATATGGCAATGTCCAAATGAAACCATTTGATACCCATATCGTACTTAAGTTTCAAGGGTTTATGGAAGCCGCCTTTAGACCGATAACTCATTTATCCACAAATATATCGAAATATGGCAATGTTCTAATGAAACCATTTGATACCCAATTTGTAATTAAATTGCAAGGTTTTATGGGAACCAAATTTTGGCCGATAACTCATTTATCGATAAATATATCGAAATATGACAATGTCCAAATGAAACCAGTGTCCTTCTCCTTTCGTTTGACACCCATATTGTACACCACTTTCAAGGGGTTTTGGGAACCAGACTTTGACCGATAACTCATTTATCGCTGAATATATCGAAATATGGCAATGCCCAAATGAAACCAGTGTCCTTCTCCTTTCGTTTGACACCCATATTGTACACCACTTTCAAGGCCTTTTGGGAACCAGACTTTGACCGATAACTCATTTATCGATAAATATATCGAAATATGGCAATGTCCAAATGAAACCAGTGTCCTTCTCCTTTCGTTTGACACCCATATTGTACACCACTTGCAAGGGCTTTTGGGAACCAGACTTTGACCGATAGCTCATTTATCGATAAATATATCGAAATATGGCAATGACCAAATGAAACCAGTGGCCTTCTCCTTTCGTTTGACACCCATATTGTACACAACTTTCAAGGGCTTTTGGGAACCAGATTTTGACCGATAACTCATTTATCGATAAATATATCGAAATATGGCAATGTCCAAATGAAACCAGTGCCCTTCTCCTTTCGTTTGACACCCATATTGTACACCACTTTCAAGGGCTTTTGGGAACCAGACTTTGACCGATAACTCATTTATCGATAAATATATCGAAATATGGCAATGACCAAATGAAACCATTTGATATTCAATTTGAAATTAAATAGCAAGGTTTTATGGGAACCACATTTTGACCGATAACTCATTTATCGATAAACATATCGAAATATGACAATCTCCAAATGAAACCCGTGTCCTTCTCCTTTCGTTTGACACCCATATTGTACACCACTTTCAAGGGCTTTCGGGAATCAGATTTTGACCGATAACTCATTTATCGATAAATATATCGAAATATGGCAATGTTCAAATGAAACCATTTGACACCCAATTTGTAATTAAATTGCAAGGTTTTATGGGAACGACATTTTGGCCGATAACTCATTTATCGATAAATATATCGAAACATGACAATGTCCTAATGAAACCAGTGTCCTTCTCCTTTCGTTTGACACCCATTATGTACACCACTTTCAAAGGCTTTTGGGAACCAGACTTTGGCCGATAACTCATTTATCGATAAATATATCGAAATATGACAATGTCCAAATGAAACCAGTGTCCTTCTCCTTTCGTTTGACACCCATATTGTACACCACTTTCAAGGGCTTTTGGGAACCAGACTTTGACCGATAACTCATTTATCGATAAATATATCGAAATATGGCAGTGTCCAAATGAAACCATTTGACATTCAATTTGAAATTAAATAGCAAGGTTTTATGGGAACCACATTTTGACCGATAACTCATTAATCGATAAACATATCGAAATATGGCAATCTCCAAGTGAAACCCGTGTCCTTCTCCTTTCGTTTGACACCCATATTGTACACCACTTTCAAGGGCTTTCGGGAACCAGATTTTGACCGATAACTCATTTATCGATAAATATATCGAAATATGGCAATGTTCAAATGAAACCATTTGACACCCAATTTGTAATTCAATTGCAAGGTTTTATGGGAACCCCATTTAGACCGATAACCCATTTATCTATAATATATCGAAATATGATAATGCCCAAATGAAACCAGTGTCCTTCTCCTTTCGTTTGACACCCATATTGTACACAACTTTGAAAAGATTTTGGGAACCAGATTTTGACCGATAACTCATTTATCGATAAATATATCGACATATGGCAATGTCCAAATTAAACCATTTGATACCCATATCTTATCGATAAATATATCGAAATATGGCAATGTTCAAATGAAACCATTTGATACCCACATTGTAATTAAATTGGAAGGTTTTATGGGAACCAGATTTTGATCGATAACTCATTTATCGATAAATCTATCGAAATATGGCAATGTCCAAATGAAACCAGTGGCCTTCTCCTTTCGTTTGACACCCATATTGTACACAACTTTCAAGGGCTTTTGGGAACCAGATTTTGACCGATAACTCATATGTATATCGAAATACGGCAATGTCCAAATAAAACCAGTGTCCTTCCCCTTTCATTCGATACCCACATTGTACTTAAGTTTGAAGGGTTTATGGGAACCACATTTAGACCGATAACCCATTTATCGATAAATATATCGAAATATGATAATGCCCAAATGAAACCAGTGTCCTTCTCCTTTCGTTTGACACCCATATTGTACACAACTTTGAAAAGCTTTTGGGAACCAGATTTTGACCGATAACTCATTTATCGATAAATATATCGACATATGGCAATGTCCAAATTAAACCATTTGATACCCATATCTTATCGATAAATATATCGAAATATGGCAATGTTCAAATGAAACCATTTGATACCCACATTGTAATTAAATTGGAAGGTTTTATGGGAACCAGATTTTGATCGATAACTCATTTATCGATAAATCTATCGAAATATGGCAATGTCCAAATGAAACCAGTGGCCTTCTCCTTTCGTTTGACACCCATATTGTACACAACTTTCAAGGGCTTTTGGGAACCAGATTTTGACCGATAACTCATTTATCGAAAAATATATCGATATATGGCAATGTCCAAATTAAACCATTTGATACCCATATCGTACTTAAGTTTCAAGGGTTTATGGAAGCGGCCTTTAGAACGATAACTCATTTATCCACAAATATATCGAAATATGGCAATGTTCAAATGAAACCATTTGATACCCAATTTGTAATTAAATTGCAAGGTTTTATGGGACCCAAATTTTGGCCGATAACTCATTTATCGATAAATATATCGAAATATGACAATGTCCAAATGAAACCAGTGCCCTTCTCCTTTCGTTTGACACCCATATTGTACACAACTTTGAAAAGCTTTTGGGAACCAGATTTTGACCGATAACTCATTTATCGATAAATATATCGACATATGGCAATGTCCAAATTAAACCATTTGATACCCATATCTTATCGATAAATATATCGAAATATGGCAATGTTCAAATGAAACCATTTGATACCCACATTGTAATTAAATTGGAAGGTTTTATGGGAACCAGATTTTGATCGATAACTCATTTATCGATAAATCTATCGAAATATGGCAATGTCCAAATGAAACCAGTGGCCTTCTCCTTTCGTTTGACACCCATATTGTACACAATTTTCAAGGGCTTTTGGGAACCAGATTTTGACCGATAACTCATTTATCGATAAATATATCGATATATGGCAATGTCCAAATTAAACCATTTGATACCCATATCGTACTTAAGTTTCAAGGGTTTATGGAAGCCGCCTTTAGACCGATAACTCATTTATCCACAAATATATCGAAATATGGCAATGTTCAAATGAAACCATTTGATACCCATTTTGTAATTAAATTGAAAGGTTTTATGGGAACCAAATTTTGGCCGATAACTCATTTATCGATAAATATATCGAAATATGACAATGTCCAAATGAAACCAGTGTCCTTCTCCTTTCGTTTGACACCCATATTGTACACAACTTTGAAGGGCTTTTGGGAACCAGATTTTGACCGATAACTCATTTATCGATAAATATATCGACATATGGCAATGTCCAAATTAAACCATTTGATACCCATATCTTACTCAAGTTTCAAGGGTTTATGGAAGCCGCCTTTAGGCCGATAACTCATTTATCCATAAATATATCGAAATATGGCAATGTTCAAATGAAACCAATTGATACCCACATTGTAGTTAAATTGGAAGGTTTTATGGGAACGACATTTTGGCCGATAACTCATTTATCGATCAATATCGAAACATGACAATGTCCAAATGAAACCAGTGTCCTTCTCCTTTCGTTTGACACCCATATTGTACACCACTTTCAAGGGGTTTTGGGAACCAGACTTTGACCGATAACTCATTTATCGCTGAATATATCGAAATATGGCAATGCCCAAATGAAACCAGTGTCCTTCTCCTTTCGTTTGACACCCATATTGTACACCACTTTCAAGGCCTTTTGGGAACCAGACTTTGACCGATAACTCATTTATCAATAAATATATCGAAATATGGCAATGTCCAAATGAAACCAGTGTCCTTCTCCTTTCGTTTGACACCCATATTGTACACCACTTGCAAGGGCTTTTGGGAACCAGACTTTGACCGATAGCTCATTTATCGATAAATATATCGAAATATGGCAATGACCAAATGAAACCAGTGGCCTTCTCCTTTCGTTTGACACCCATATTGTACACAACTTTCAAGGGCTTTTGGGAACCAGATTTTGACCGATAACTCATTTATCGATAAATATATCGAAATATGGCAATGTCCAAATGAAACCAGTGCCCTTCTCCTTTCGTTTGACACCCATATTGTACACCACTTTCAAGGGCTTTTGGGAACCAGACTTTGACCGATAACTCATTTATCGATAAATATATCGAAATATGGCAATGACCAAATGAAACCATTTGATATTCAATTTGAAATTAAATAGCAAGGTTTTATGGGAACCACATTTTGACCGATAACTCATTTATCGATAAACATATCGAAATATGACAATCTCCAAGTGAAACCCGTGTCCTTCTCCTTTCGTTTGACACCCATATTGTACACCACTTTCAAGGGCTTTCGGGAATCAGATTTTGACCGATAACTCATTTATCGATAAATATATCGAAATATGGCAATGTTCAAATGAAACCATTTGACACCCAATTTGTAATTAATTTGCAAGGTTTTATGGGAACGACATTTTGGCCGATAACTCATTTATCGATAAATATATCGAAACATGACAATGTCCTAATGAAACCAGTGTCCTTCTCCTTTCGTTTGACACCCATTATGTACACCACTTTCAAAGGCTTTTGGGAACCAGACTTTGGCCGATAACTCATTTATCGATAAATATATCGAAATATGACAATGTCCAAATGAAACCAGTGTCCTTCTCCTTTCGTTTGACACCCATATTGTACACCACTTTCAAGGGCTTTTGGGAACCAGACTTTGACCGATAACTCATTTATCGATAAATATATCGAAATACGGCAATGTCCAAATAAATCCAGTGTCCTTCCCCTTTCATTCGATACCCACATTGTACTTAAGTTTGAAGGGTTTATGGGAACCACATTTAGACCGATAACCCATTTATCGATAAATATATCGAAATATGATAATGCCCAAATGAAACCAGTGTCCTTCTCCTTTCGTTTGACACCCATATTGTACACCACTTTCAAGGGCTTTTGGGAACCAGACTTTGACCGATAACTCATTTATCGATAAATATATCGAAATATGGCAATGACCAAATGAAAGCATTTGATATTCAATTTGAAATTAAATAGCAAGGTTTTATGGGAACCACATTTTGACCGATAACTCATTTATCGATAAACATATCGAAATATGACAATCTCCAAGTGAAACCCGTGTCCTTCTCCTTTCGTTTGACACCCATATTGTACACCACTTTCAAGGGCTTTCGGGAATCAGATTTTGACCGATAACTCATTTATCGATAAATATATCGAAATATGGCAATGTTCAAATGAAACCATTTGACACCCAATTTGTAATTAAATTGCAAGGTTTTATGGGAACGACATTTTGGCCGATAACTCATTTATCGATAAATATATCGAAACATGACAATGTCCTAATGAAACCAATGTCCTTCTCCTTTCGTTTGACACCCATTATGTACACCACTTTCAAAGGCTTTTGGGAACCAGACTTTGACCGATAACTCATTTATCGATAAATATATCGAAATATGACAATGTCCAAATGAAACCAGTGTCCTTCTCCTTTCGTTTGACACCCATATTGTACACCACTTTCAAGGGCTTTTGGGAACCAGATTTTGACCGATAACTCATTTATCGATAAATATATCGAAATATGGCAATGTTCAAATGAAACCATTTGACACCCAATTTGTAATTCAATTGCAAGGTTTTATGGGAACCCCATTTAGACCGATAACCCATTTATCTATAAATATATCGAAATACGGCAATGTTCAAATAAATCCAGTGTCCTTCCCCTTTCATTCGATACCCACATTGTACTTAAGTTTGAAGGGTTTATGGGAACCACATTTAGACCGATAACCCATTTATCGATAAATATATCGAAATATGATAATGCCCAAATGAAACCAGTGTCCTTCTCCTTTCGTTTGACACCCATATTGTACACCACTTTCAAGGGCTTTTGGGAACCAGACTTTGACCGATAACTCATTTATCGATAAATATATCGAAATATGGCAATGACCAAATGAAACCATTTGATATTCAATTTGAAATTAAATAGCAAGGTTTTATGGGAACCACATTTTGACCGATAACTCATTTATCGATAAACATATCGAAATATGGCAATCTCCAAGTGAAACCCGTGTCCTTCTCCTTTCGTTTGACACCCATATTGTACACCACTTTCAAGGGCTTTCGGGAACCAGATTTTGACCGATAACTCATTTATCGATAAATATATCGAAATATGGCAATGTTCAAATGAAACCATTTGACACCCAATTTGTAATTAAATTGCAAGGTTTTATGGGAACGACATTTTGGCCGATAACTCATTTATCGATAAATATATCGAAACATGACAATGTCCTAATGAAACCAGTGTCCTTCTCCTTTCGTTTGACACCCATTATGTACACCACTTTCAAGGGCTTTTGGGAACCAGACTTTGACCGATAACTCATTTATCGATAAATATATCGAAATATGGCAATGACCAAATGAAACCATTTGATATTCAATTTGAAATTAAATAGCAAGGTTTTATGGGAACCACATTTTGACCGATAACTCATTTATCGAAATATGGCAATCTCCAAGTGAAACCCGTGTCCTTCTCCTTTCGTTTGACACCCATATTGTACACCACTTTCAAGGGCTTTCGGGAACCAGATTTTGACCGATAACTCATTTATCGATAAATATATCGAAATATGGCAATGTTCAAATGAAACCATTTGACACCCAATTTGTAATTCAATTGCAAGGTTTTATGGGAACCCCATTTAGACCGATAACCCATTTATCTATAAATATATCGAAATACGGCAATGTCCAAATAAAACCAGTGTCCTTCTCCTTTCATTCGATACCCACATTGTACTTAAGTTTGAAGGGTTTATGGGAACCACATTTAGACCGATAACCCATTTATCGATAAATATATCGAAATATGATAATGCCCAAATGAAACCAGTGTCCTTCTCCTTTCGTTTGACATTAGAACCCAGATTTTGACCGATAACTCATTTATCGATAAATATATCGAAATATGGCTATGTTCAAATGAAACCATTTGATACGAAGGTATTATGGGAACCAAATTTTGGCCGATAACTCATTTATCGATAAATATATCGAAATATGACAATGTCCAAATGAAACCAGTGTCCTTCTCCTTTCGTTTGACACCCATATTGTACACCACTTTCAAGAGCTTTTGGGAACCAGATTTTGACCGATAACACATTTGTCGATAAATATATCGAAATATGGAAATGTTCAAATGAAACCATTTGATACCAACATTGTAATTAAATTAGAAGGTTTTATGGGAGCCAAATTTTGGCCGATAACTCATTTATCGATAAATATATCGAAATATAGCAATGTTCAAATGAAACCATTTGATACCCACATTGTAATTAAATTGGAGGGTTTTATGGGAACCAGATATTGATAGATAACTCATTTATCGATAAATCTATCAAAATATGGCTATGTTCAAATGAAACCATTTGATACAAAGGTATTATGGGAACCAAATTTTGGCCGATAACTCATTTATCGATAATTATATCGAAATATGACAATGTCCAAATGAAACCAGTGTCCTTCTCCTTTCGTTTGACACCCATATTGTACACCACTTTCAAGAGCTTTTGGGAACCAGATTTTGACCGATAACACATTTGTCGATAAATATATCGAAATATGGAAATGTTCAAATGAAACCATTTGATACCCACATTGTAATTAAATTAGAAGGTTTTATGGGAGCCAGATTTTGACCGATAACACATTTGTCGATAAATATATCGAAACATGGCAATGTTCAAATGAAACCATTTGATACCCACATTGTACTTAAATTGCAAGGTTTTATGAGAACGACATTTTGGCCGATAACTCATTTATCGATAAATATATCGAAATATGATAATGCCCAAATTAAACCAGTGTCCTTCTCCTTTCGTTTGACATTAGAACCCAGATTTTGACCGATAACTCATTTATCGAAAAATATATCGAAATATGGCTATCTTCAAATGAAACCATTTGATACCCACATTGTAATTAAATTAGAAGGTATTATGGGAGCCAAATTTTGGCCGATAACTCATTTATCGATAAATATATCGAAAAATAACAATGTCCAAATGAAACCAGTGTCCTTCTCCTTTCGTTTGACACCCATATTGTACACCACTTTCACGAGCTTTTGGGAACCAGATTTTGACCGATAACTCATTTATCGATAAATATATCGAAATATGGCAATGTTCAACTGAAACCATTTGATACCCACATTGTACTTAAATTGCAATGTTTTATGGGAACGACATTTTCGCCGATAACTCATTTATCGATAAATATATCGAAATATGGCAATGCTCAAATGAAACCATTTGATACCCACATTGTAATTAAATTGGAAGGCTTTATGGGAACCAGATTTTGATAGATAACTCATTTATCGATAAATCTATCGAAATATGGCAATGTTCAAATGGAACCAGTGTGCTTCTCCTTTCGTTTGACAACAATATTGTACTCGACTTTCAAGGGCTTTTTGGGAACCAGATTTTGCCGGTAACTCATTTATCGATAAATATATCGAAATATGGCAATGTTCAAATGAAACCATTTGACACCCAATTTGTAATTCAATTGCAAGGTTTTATGGGAACCCCATTTAGACCGATAACCCATTTATCTATAAATATATCGAAATACGGCAATGTCCAAATAAAACCAGTGTCCTTCCCCTTTCATTCGATACCCACATTGTACTTAAGTTTGAAGGGTTTATGGGAACCACATCTAGACCGATAACCCATTTATCGATAAATATATCGAAATATGATAATGCCCAAATGAAACCAGTGTCCTTCTCCTTTCGTTTGACATTAGAACCCAGATTTTGACCGATAACTCATTTATCGATAAATATATCGAAATATGGCTATGTTCAAATGAAACCATTTGATACGAAGGTATTATGGGAACCAAATTTTGGCTGATAACTCATTTATCGATAAATATATCGAAATATGACAATGTCCAAATGAAACCAGTGTCCTTCTCCTTTCGTTTGACATTAGAACCCAGATTTTGACCGATAACTCATTTATCGATAAATATATCGAAATATGGCTATGTTCAAATGAAACCATTTGATACGAAGGTCTTATGGGAACCAAATTTTGGCCGATAACTCATTTATCGATAAATATATCGAAACATGACAATGTCCAAATGAAACCAGTGTCCTTCTCCTTTCGTTTGACATTAGAACTCAGATTTTGACCGATAACTCATTTATCGATAAATATATCTGGACGAGCTAATGGGATTTTCCACTAGCTATCTGCGCAAAAACGAATCAAAAGTACAATAGTGTTGCTAATAAATCTTTAATTTCAAATATCAATTTTTAAGTATACACTTCAATCAAATACTTATTATACAAAAATTAATTTAATTTAATTTATGTCAAAATCTCATTTTAATGATGTGTTGCGGACTGTATTCAAAAACCAACTCGACTTCTTACTTCTTTTTGCGTTGTCAAAAATGTCTCAATGCAGAACCCCAAAACTGTACATATGTATTTCCAGTATAGAAGTGCAAGCGACGAGCGGTAAATTAGTTTTCTATTTACCCATCTGGATACATATGTACTGTGAGTATGACCGATGCGAGAAAGGCTAGCGAGCGACCAAGTCAGGTGGTGTGATGTTAGAACGGCTGTTGTTGGTAAGGTAACCGGCACGAAACTGAGCAAAGTAAATGCAAAGCAAAGCCAAAATATGCTATGCAACTGCTGAGCGTGGAGGTATATATGTAGGTACATGACGATGTACATGCATATGTGACTATTGAAAGGTATCGACGATGTTATTGTAGTGCATAATTATTACCACACAGTGGGCATAAAACGACCAATACGAAGACAATTTGTTTGCGATGAAGATGAGAAATTTGTTTTTCGATGATGTGCTCCAACATACTCCCCCCCTTGGAAACTGTGTTTTCAAAATGAATAAAAATTTGTGCCAAAGTTATGAGGCTTGGTCGCTAATTGGAAGTCTAAGATTAAATTGGTAACTTGCAAACCCTTGTTATTGCTCTTTTGATCACACCATCTGCAGTCCTTATCATGACAACTCGCACTAAGCCGTCAGGCCCAGCAATGGCTTCAGCAATTCTACCAAGTGCCCATTTATACGGTGGTGTATTTTCATCCTTAATAAGCACCATGTCATTTTCCTTCAGATTTTCGCGAATTGTTTGCCATTTGCACCTGTGTTGTAGTTCCCTTAAATATTCTGAATGCCATCGCTTCCAAAATTGTTGCTGAATGGCTTGTATGATTTGAAATCTTTTCAAAGTGCCCATTTTCACATCAGCTAGTGATGGCTCCGGAATACTGTTTAGAGTGCGACCGGTTAAAAAATGTGCTGGCGTGACAGCTCTAAGATCGTCTGAGTTATTTGACATTGGTGTAAGAGGGCGACTGTTTATAATTGCTTCTGCTTGGCAGCATATTTTATGCAGGTCGTCAAACTTCAAAATGTGGGAGCCAATCGTGCGCCGTAAGTAATACTTGGCCTGCTTTACTGCACTTTCCCAAAGTCCTCCGAAAAGCGGTGACCTTGGGGGTATAAATTTCCAATTTATTCCTTCTTCAGCCATGAATGTTTCCACTGACTCAATGTGTTGCTGTGAAGCGAAAAGTGTCAACAGTTCTCTAAGCTCTCGGTTGGCTCCGACGAAATTGGTTGCATTATCAGAGAAAATGGTATTACACTTGCCTCGCCTCGCAATGAATCGCTTCAGTGCAGATATGAATGCCATCGTACTCAAATCTGGGACTAGTTCCAGATGCACTGCCTTGGTTGTAAAGCAGGTAAATACAGCTAAATAGATCTTGATAGGGCCTCTGCCCCTTAATTGCTGAGTTATTGAAAAAGGTCCACAATAGTCGATCCCGGTTGTTGCGAAGGGTAAGGTAGCCTCAACACGTTCTTGAGGCAACGATCCCATTATTTGATCGTGTAGTCGAGGCTTGTTACGATAGCATATGGCACAATTATGAACGACTTGCCTAATAATGCATCTAGCGTTAACCACCCAAAATTTATCGCGTAAAATACTTAGCAGGGTTTGACAACCAGCGTGCAAATGATGACGATGTAGGTATTCGATGAGAGTGTATACAAAGGGGTGTGTCCTTGGTAATAAAATGGGATGCTTTGCATCGAAAGGTAGTGAGGAATTTTGTATTCGCCCACCAACACGAATCAATGAATTATGAATGAACGGTGAAAGCTGATTAAAAGTTGATTGTCTACTTACTTGCCCTTCCTGTAGTTGTTTGTATTTGGTTTTGTATGTATCGACAAATCAGCAATAAAGAATTATTTAATTCTTCTGCGACAATTGAACCTGTGTATTTATTTGTTGAACGACGAAGCCCTGATATGAAGCGCTGAACATAAGCAAAGATGCGAGGCACTTTAGAATAATTATTGGCATATTTGTGATTTGCAATGAGGTCCTCTGACCCTGTTGCTAGCAGAGCATTATGTTGTCTACGCTGCTCGGGAAGAGTTTCCGTGTTATTAATTGGGTTTTTGGGCCAGCTCCATTCTTCTTCCTGTAGAAACTGCGGCCCGTGAAACCAGAAATCGTTGAGATCATCAATCTTTGCTCCGCGTGAAACAAGATCGGCGGGATTTTCTTTTGACAGCACATAATGCCATCTGTAGTTTGCTGTAAGCTGCTGGATCTTCATCACCCTGTTGGCAACGAATGTTGTCCATCGTGTTGGTTCCGCCTGTATCCATGACAATACTATGGTCGAATCTGACCAACAGTGGATTTTACTAGGATCTGCAGGAAATGTGGTAATTATCGATTGTAATAGTTCTGCTAATAGAGCGGCTGCACATAGCTCCAGTTTTGGCAGAGTCATCTCCTTAGTGGGTGCCACTCTTGATTTGGCGCATATTAGAGCTGTATGCGTTGCGCCTTCCGAATGTGCGACCGCGTAAATGCACGCCCCGTACGCCCTTGTGCTTGCATCTGAAAAGGCATGTAGTTGGGATTCAGAATTAAAATATACGAACCTAGGCACCTGCAATTTGCTAATAGAGGTTATTTGATGGCATATGCTCGTCCACTGAGTGTAGATTTGCATTGGAACACTTCCGTCCCATGATAGCTTGAGCTTCCAAAGCTGCTGCATTAACAATTTTCCTGTAACGACGATGGGGTTTAAGAGCCCAAGTGGATCGAAAAAACTCGCAATTTTCGACAGAATCGTGCGTTTGCTGACCTTTGACGATGTCAGATCCAATGACGAGTACGAAAACAAAAAATTGTCATCTCGGGGTGACCATTTCAGCCCCAGTGCCTTGATGTATGAAACATCGCCTATGCTTACATTTGCTTCTCTGTCGCCTTCTGGTATGTCAGATATGATGTGTTCATGATTCGATGCGAATTTTCGAAGAGGAAATCCTCCTCTTGCTAACGAATCGATAACTTCGTTTTTTATGACTACCACTTCTTCGGCGGTTGCAGCACCAGTCATTAGGTTGTCCACATAAAAGTCGCGTAAGGTCACTGCAGCCCCAATCTTGTGTGTCGATATGTGGTCATAAGCTAATTGCTGGAGACATCTTACTGCCAAAAAGGGGGCACAACTAGTTCCATAGGTGACAGTCTGCAATTGATAAGTGCACAGTGGTTCAACTGGTGAGTTTCTCCATAAAATGCATTGATACTTTGCATCTCGGGCATCAACGATTATCTGTCGATACATTTTAGTTATATCGGCCATTAACACAAAACGATACGTGCGAAAACGAAGAAGAATGGTGAATATGTCGTCTTGCAATGTCGGCCCACTTCGCAGAACATCGTTCAGTGCTATCCCATTTGATGTGCGACAGGAGGCATCAAATACCACCCGTAGTCTTGCGGAAGAGCTATCTAACTTTACCACACAATGGTGAGGAATGTACGTTTCAGCCCTTGATGACAACTCCCATGGTTGCAACGAAATCATGTGGTTTAACTCAATATATTCCTGTATGAAACTTTTATATTCGTCTTTAATTGCATTGTCTGTGAGTAATCTTTTCTCTACCCACCAGAACCTTCGACGAGCGATTTCGTATGACTGACCAAGCTTGCTTGGACTTATCGAGAAGGGTAGACGAACTATAAATTTGTTTGTTTCAGGACAGCGAGATATCGTTTCTTGAAAGTATCTCTCACACTCCTCCTCTTCCAACGTACGCTCTACTTTACGGGAGTAATAACCTTCCTCTAATTTCCAGAACTTCTCTAAAAGAGTGTCTAACGATAATTGCGCTGTTGTATTGGAGGCGGTGTGGGGTGGTGACGAGCTAAGTAGAGCCGATGATGAAACCAATGGTCGTGACTTTATAGCGCCAGCTACAATCCAACCCAATTGCGTTTTTTGCAGTACTGGCAGATGGTCATCTAATTTTATTTGACCTACTGATAACATCTCGAAAAAGAGTCCAGCGCCGATTAGTAAATCAATTGGCCCGGGACAGTTGAAGCTGTGATCAGCCAATGTAATATTTTTTGGTATTCCCCAATGCGTCACATCGATAGCCCTTTGAGGTTGATGCAATTGATGGTAATATAACTGTGTCCAGTACCGAAGAAAAGCCAGTATGTAATGATTTAATACCAACAACGCCCCCTTGCTATGACTTGGTTGTTAAAGCTCCAATACCGCTTATTTCGAGGTCAATCTTAGTGCGTTTGAGTTGAAGCAATTGAGCTGAACGCTCCGTCATAAAGTTCAGCTGAGATGCCGAATCAAGCAGCGCTTTAGCTATAAGTTTTGTACCCCGGTCAGTGCACAATTGCACCAAGGCGGTTGCGAGAATTATCTCACCTGTGTCGGCAGTAACATTCAATGAAGTTGAAGTTGACGATGGTGTACTGTCTGAGCGATGGAGGAGCGTGTGGTGGCTCACTTTACAATGCTGACAACGATTAAATGAAGGGCACTTACTGGATGAATGGCCTAATCCCAAACAATTTAAACATAGGTGATTTTTCTTTGCTACACTATACCGCTGCATTGGATCCATCGCGTTAAATTTTTCGCATTTAAATGGTGAATGTGTGACAGCTTCATTGCATAGTAAACATTTGTTGGTTAGTAATGATACCAAAACCGTACTAGGCTTCGGTGATGGAGACAATTTTGTCCCTGAGGCTACCTTAGTTGTAGATTTTCTATTAACCTCAATGATATTTACCGTATGGCAGCGGCGCTCGATGAAAGTAGCTAGATCATCCCATGTGGGTATATGGAGCGAGGTTGACGAAGCATTATCCCACTTTGTTGACACATACTCTTCCCATTTTACTTGAATTTCGGGATCGAGTTTAGCGACGATGAAATGCAATAAAATCCCATCAGAGACTTGTGTGCGAGTTGCAAGAGACTGAAGTGCGCGAAGATGGGAATTTACGGAATCGATGAATTCTCTTAGCGATGACGCACTTGACGCCTTGAAGGATCTGCAATCGAACATTGCCTGCACATGCGACTGAAAAATGTATCTTTTGTTGTCATACCTGTTCAGAAGAAGGTCTACTGCCCGACGATAATTTTCGCTGGTGACTTCCAAAGACTGGATTAGCCTAAAGGCGCCCTGGGTTAAACATGATCGTAGGTACTGAAACTTCTCAATGTCACTCAATCCTACATTGCTGTGAACAAGGGCGTTAAACATATTATAAAAGTCTAACCACTCGGTGTAATTTCCACTGAATTTTGTCAGTTGGAGTTTCGGTAGACTCTGGCGATGCGCGGACGTGGGATGAATTGCAGGCATCGTCATCGTGGTACTGTTCAATGTGTCAACCTTATTTAAATCAGCCATACGCTCAAGAATAGCACTCTTGACATCGCAGTATGAATCCTCAAACAAAGTGCGATGCTCTAGGTCGATTTGCGATTCATCTAAGGATTCTAACTCTAACTGTACCTTCTCGAAAACGGAGAAATGATGTTCGACGACTGCTAGCTTGGTTTCAAGCTGATAATATGACATGCTAGAGAAGTGCGGTATGTTTTTACGGAGGTGCAATGCACGGCCAACCAGATTGTCACGTTGGAGCATTTTAACCCGAATATTAGTGGTTGTTCTGGGTGGTGTGACTGTATCAGCGAATTGTTCATCTGAATCAGTCTCAGACATGTTGATTGAGAACAATAATTTATTATCGCGATGATTTGGTTATGACGAACGCCGAGCTAAACATCCGGCTCGAAGGACCTTGGACGAGCTAATGGGCTTTTCCACTAGCTATCTACGCAAAAACGAATCAAAAGTACAATAGTGTTGCTAATAAATCTTTAATTTCAATTTTTAAGTATACACTTCAATCAAATACTTATTATACAAAAATTAATTTAATTTAATTTATGTCAAAATCTCATTTTAATGATGTGTTGCGGACTGTATTCAAAAACCAACTCGACTTCTTACTTCTTCTTGCGTTGTCAGAAATGTCTCAATGCAGAACCCCAAAACTGTACATATGTATTTCCAGTATAGAAGTGCAAGCGACGAGCGGTAAATTAGTTTGCTATTTACCCATCTGGATACATATGTACTGTGAGTATGACCGATGCGAGAAAGGCTAGCGAGCGACCAAGTCAGGTGGTGTGATGTTAGAACGGCTGTTGTTGGTAAGGTAACCGGCGCGAAACTGAGCAAAGTAAATGCAAAGCAAAGCCAAAATATGCTATGCAACTGCTGAGCTTGGAGGTATATATGTAGGTACATGACGATGTACATGCATATGTGACTATTGAAAGGTATCGACGATGTTATTGTAGTGCATAATTATTACCACACAGTGGGCATAAAACGACAAATACGAAGACAATTTTTTTGCGATGAAGATGAGAAATTTGTTTTTCGATGATGTGCTCCAACAATATCGAAATATGATAATGCCCTAATTAAACCAGTGTCCTCCTTTCGTTTGACATTAGAACCGATAACTCATTTATCGATAAATATATCGAAATATGGCTATGTTCAAATGAAACCATTTGATACCCACATTGTAATTAAATTAGAAGGTTTTATGGGAACCAAATTTTGGCCGATAACTCATTTATCGATAAATATATCGAAATATGACAATGTCCAAATGAAACCAGTGTCCTTCTCCTTTCGTTTGACACTAGAACCCAGATTTTGACCGATAACTCATTTATCGATAAATATATCGAAATATGGCTATGTTCAAATGAAACCAGTGTCCTTCTCCTTTCGTTTGACACCCATATTGTACACCACTTTCAAGAGCTTTTGGGAACCAGATTTTGACCGATAACACATTTGTCGATAAATATATCGAAATATGGCAATGTTCAAATGAAACCATTTGATACCCACATTGTACTTAAATTGCAAGGTTTTATGGGAACGACATTTTGGCAGATAACTCATTTATCGATAAATATATCGAAATATGGCAATGTTCAAATGAAACCAGTGTCCTTCTGCTTTCGTTTGACACCCATATTGTACACCACTTTCAAGAGCTTTTGGGAACCAGATTTTGACCGATAACACATTTGTCGATAAATATATCGAAATATGGCAATGTTCAAATGAAACCATTTGATACCCACATTGTACTTAAATTGCAAGGTTTTATGGGAACGACATTTTGGCCGATAACTCATTTATCGATAAATATATCGAAATATGATAACGCCCAAATGAAACCAGTGTCCTTCTCCTTTCGTTTGACATTAGAACCCAGATTTTGCCGATAACTCATTTATCGATAAATATATCGAAATATGGCTATGTTCAAATGAAACCATTTGATACGAAGGTATTATGGGAACGAAATTTTGGCCGATAACTCATTTATCGATAAATATATCGAAATATGACAATGTCCAAATGAAACCAGTGTCCTTCTCCTTTCGTTTGACACCCATATTGTACACCACTTTCAAGAGCTTTTGGGAACCAGATTTTGACTGATAACACATTTGTCGATAAATATATCGAAATATGGCAATGTTCAAATGAAACCATTTGATACCCACATTGTAATTAAATTAGAAGGTTTTATGGGAACCAAATTTTGGCCGATAACTCATTTATCGACAACTATATCGAAATATGGCAATGTTCAAATGAAACCATTTGATACCCACATTGTAATTAAATTGGAAGGTTTTATGGGAACCAGATTTTGATAGATAACTCATTTATCGATAAATCTATCGAAATATGGCAATGTCCAAATGGAACCAGTGTGCTTCTCCTTTCGTTTGACACCAATATTGTACACGACTTTCAAGGGCTTTTTGGGAACCAGATTTTGACCGATAACTCATTTATCGATAAATATATCGAAATATGGCAATGTTCAAATGAAACCATTTGACACCCAATTTGTAATTAAATTGCAAGGTTTTATGGGAACTACATTTTGACCGATAACTCATTTATCGATAAATATATCGAAATATGACAATGTCCAAATGAAACCATTTGATACCCACATTGTACTTAAATTGCAAGGTTTTATGGGAACGACATTTTGGCAGATAACTCATTTATCGATAAATATATCGAAATATGACAATGTCCAAATGAAACCAGTGTCCTTCTCCTTTCGTTTGACACCCATATTATACACCACTTTCAAGAGCTTTTGGGAACCAGATTTTGACCGATAACACATTTGTCGATAAATATATCGAAATATGGCAATGTTCAAATGAAACCATTTGATACCCACATTGTACTTAAATTGCAAGGTTTTATGGGAACGACATTTTGGCAGATAACTCATTTATCGATAAATATATCGAAATATGGCAATGTTCAACTGAAACCATTTGATACCCACATTGTACTTAAATTGCAAGGTTTTATGGGAACGACATTTTGGCCGATAACTCATTTATCGATAAATATATCGAAACATGACAATGTCCAAATGAAACCAGTGTCCTTCTCCTTTCGTTTGACACCCATATTGTACACCACTTTCAAGAGCTTTTGGGAACCAGATTTTGACCGATAACACATTTGTCGATAAATATATCGAAATATGGCAATGTTCAAATGAAACCATTTGATACCCACATTGTACTTAAATTGCAAGGTTTTATGGGAACGACATTTTGGCAGATAACTCATTTATCGATAAATATATCGAAATATGGCAATGTTCAAATGAAACCATTTGATACCCACATTGTACTTAAATTGCAAGGTTTTATGGGAACGACATTTTGGCCGATAACTCATTTATCGATAAATATATCGAAATATGACAATATCCAAATGAAACCAGTGTCCTTCTCCTTTCGTTTGACACCCATATTGTACACAACTTTCAAGAGCTTTTGGGAACCAGATTTTGACCGATAACACATTTGTCGATAAATATATCGAAATATGGCAATGTTCAAATGAAACCATTTGATACCCACATTGTACTTAAATTGCAAGGTTTTATGAGAACGACATTTTGGCCGATAACTGATTTATCGATAAATATATCGAAATATGATAATGCCCAAATTAAACCAGTGTCCTTCTCCTTTCGTTTGACATTAGAACCCAGATTTTGACCGATAACTCATTTATCGATAAATATATCGAAATATGGCTATGTTCAAATGAAACCATTTGATAGCCACATTGTAATTAAATTAGAAGGTATTATGGGAACCAAATTTTGGCCAATAACTCATTGATCGATAAATATATCGAAATATGACAATGTCCAAATGAAACCAGTGTCCTTCTCCTTTCGTTTGATACCCATATTGTACACCACTTTCAAGAGCTTTTGGGAACCAGATTTTGACCGATTGACATTTGTCGATAAATATATCGAAATATGGCAATGTTCAAATGAAACCATTTGATACCCACATTGTACTTAAATTGCAAGGTTTTATGAGAACGACATTTTTTCCGATAACTCATTTATCGATAAATATATCGAAATATGATAATGCCCAAATTAAACCAGAGTCCTTCTCCTTTCGTTTGACATTAGAACCCAGATTTTGACCGATAACTCATTTATCGATAAATATATCGAAATATGGCTATGTTCAAATGAAACCATTTGATACCCACATTGTAATTAAATTAGAAGGTATTATGGGAACCAAATTTTGGCCGATAACTCATTTATCGATAAATATATCGAAATATGACAATGTCCAAATGAAACCAGTGTCCTTCTCCTTTCGTTTGACACCCATATTGTACACCACTTTCAAGAGCTTTTGGGAACCAGATTTTGACCGATTGACATTTGTCGATAAATATATCGAAATGTGGCAATGTTCAAATGAAACCATTTGATACCCACATTGTACTTAAATTGCAAGGTTTTATGGGAACGACATTTTGGCCGAAACTCATTTATCGATAAATATATCGAAATATGATAATGCCCAAATGAAACCAGTGTCCTTCTCCTTTCGTTTGACACTAGAACCCAGATTTTGACCGATAACTCATTTATCGATAAATATATCGAAATATGATAATGCCCAAATGAAACCAGTGTCCTTCTCCTTTCGTTTGACACTAGAACCCAGATTTTGACCGATAACTCATTTATCGATAAATATATCGAAATATGGCTATGTTCAAATGAAACCATTTGATACCCACATTGTAATTAAATTAGAAGGTATTATGGGAACCAAATTTTGGCCGATAACTCATTTATCGATAAATATATCGAAATATGACAATGTCCAAATGAAACCAGTGTCCTTCTGCTTTCGTTTGACACCCATATTGTACACCACTTTCAAGAGCTTTTGGGAACCAGATTTTGACCGATAACACATTTGTCGATAAATATATCGAAATATGGCAATGTTCAAATGAAACCATTTGATACCCACATTGTACTTAAATTGCAAGGTTTTATGGGAACGACATTTTGGCCGATAACTCATTTATCGATAAATATATCGAAATATGATAACGCCCAAATGAAACCAGTGTCCTTCTCCTTTCGTTTGACATTAGAACCCAGATTTTGCCGATAACTCATTTATCGATAAATATATCGAAATATGGCTATGTTCAAATGAAACCATTTGATACGAAGGTATTATGGGAACCAAATTTTGGCCGATAACTCATTTATCGATAAATATATCGAAATATGACAATGTCCAAATGAAACCAGTGTCCTCCTCCTTTCGTTTGACACCCATATTGTACACCACTTTCAAGAGCTTTTGGGAACCAGATTTTGACCGATAACACATTTGTCGATAAATATATCGAAATATGGCAATGTTCAAATGAAACCATTTGATACCCACATTGTAATTAAATTAGAAGGTTTTATGGGAACCAAATTTTGGCCGATAACTCATTTATCGACAACTATATCGAAATATGGCAATGTTCAAATGAAACCATTTGATACCCACATTGTAATTAAATTGGAAGGTTTTATGGGAACCAGATTTTGATAGATAACTCATTTATCGATAAATCTATCGAAATATGGCAATGTCCAAATGGAACCAGTGTGCTTCTCCTTTCGTTTGACACCAATATTGTACACGACTTTCAAGGGCTTTTTGGGAACCAGATTTTGACCGATAACTCATTTATCGATAAATATATCGAAATATGGCAATGTTCAAATGAAACCATTTGACACCCAATTTGTAATTAAATTGCAAGGTTTTATGGGAACTACATTTTGACCGATAACTCATTTATCGATAAATATATCGAAATATGACAATGTCCAAATGAAACCAGTGTCCTTCTCCTTTCGTTTGACACCCATATTATACACCACTTTCAAGAGCTTTTGCGAACCAGATTTTGACCGATAACACATTTGTCGATAAATATATCGAAATATTGCAATGTTCAAATGAAACCATTTGATACCCACATTGTACTTAAATTGCAAGGTTTTATGGGAACGACATTTTGGCAGATAACTCATTTATCGATAAATATATCGAAATATGGCAATGTTCAAATGAAACCATTTGATACCCACATTGTACTTAAATTGCAAGGTTTTATGGGAACGACATTTTGGCCGATAACTCATTTATCGATAAATATATCGAAACATGACAATGTCCAAATGAAACCAGTGTCCTTCTCCTTTCGTTTGACACCCATATTGTACACCACTTTCAAGAGCTTTTGGGAACCAAATTTTGACCGATAACACATTTGTCGATAAATATATCGAAATATGGCAATGTTCAAATGAAACCATTTGATACCCACATTGTAATTAAATTAGAAGGTATTATGGGAACCAAGTTTTGGCCGATAACTCATTTATCGATAAATATATCGAAATATGACAATATCCAAATGAAACCAGTGTCCTTCTCCTTTCGTTTGACACCCATATTGTACACCACTTTCAAGAGCTTTTGGGAACCAGATTTTGACCGATAACACATTTGTCGATAAATATATCGAAATATGGCAATGTTCAAATGAAACCATTTGATACCCACATTGTAATTAAATTAGAAGGTATTATGGGAACCAAATTTTGCCGATAACTCATTTATCGATAAATATATCGAAATATGACAATGTCCGAATGAAACCAGTGTCCTTCTCCTTTCGTTTGACACCCATATTGTACACCACTTTCAAGAGCTTTTGGGAACCAGATTTTGACCGATAACACATTTGTCGATAAATATATCGAAATATGGCAATGTTCAAATGAAACCATTTGATACCCACATTGTACTTAAATTGCAAGGTTTTATGAGAACGACATTTTTTCCGATAACTCATTTATCGATAAATATATCGAAACATGATAATGCCCAAATTAAACCAGAGTCCTTCTCCTTTCGTTTGACATTAGATCCCAGATTTTGACCGATAACTCATTTATCGATAAATATATCGAAATATGGCTATGTTCAAATGAAACCATTTGATACCCACATTGTAATTAAATTAGAAGGTATTATGGGAACCAAATTTTGGCCGATAACTCATTTATCGATAAATATATCGAAATATGACAATGTCCAAATGAAACCAGTGTCCTTCTCCTTTCGTTTGACACCCATATTGTACACCACTTTCAAGAGCTTTTGGGAACCAGATTTTGACCGATAACACATTTGTCGATAAATATATCGAAATATGGCAATGTTCAAATGAAACCATTTGATACCCACATTGTACTTAAATTGCAAGGTTTTATGGGAACGACATTTTGGCCGAAACTCATTTATCGATAAATATATCGAAATATGATAATACCCAAATGAAACCAGTGTCCTTCTCCTTTCGTTTGACATTAGAACCCAGATTTTGACCGATAACTCATTTATCGATAAATATATCGAAATATAGCTATGTTCAAATGAAACCATTTGATACCCACATTGTAATTAAATTAGAAGGTATTATGGGAACCAAATTTTGCCGATAACTCATTTATCGATAAATATATCGAAATATGACAATGTCCGAATGAAACCAGTGTCCTTCTCCTTTCGTTTGACACCCATATTGGACACCACTTTCAAGAGCTTTCGGGAACCAGATTTTGACCGATAACACATTTGTCGATAAATATATCGAAATATGGCAATGTTCAAATGAAACCATTTGATACCCACATTGTACTTAAATTGCAAGGTTTTATGAGAACGACATTTTGGCCGATAACTCATTTATCGATAAATATATCGAAATATGATAATGCCCAAATTAAACCAGTGTCCTTCTCCTTTCGTTTGACATTAGAACCCAGATTTTGACCGATAACTCATTTATCGATAAATATATCGAAATATGGCTATGTTCAAATGAAACCATTTGATACCCACATTGTAATTAAATTAGAAGGTATTATGGGAACCAAATTTTGGCCGATAACTCATTTATCGATAAATATATCGAAATATGACAATGTCCAAATGAAACCAGTGTCCTTCTCCTTTCGTTTGAACCCATATTGTACACCACTTTCAAGAGCTTTTGGGAACCAGATTTTGACCGATAACACATTTGTCGATAAATATATCGAAATATGGCAATGTTCAAATGAAACCATTTGATACCCACATTGTACTTAAATTGCAAGGTTTTATGGGAACGACATTTTGGCCGAAACTCATTTATCGATAAATATATCGAAATATGATAATGCCCAAATGAAACCAGTGTCCTTCTCCTTTCGTTTGACATAAGAACCCAGATTTTGACCGATAACTCATTTATCGATAAATATATCGAAATATGGCTATGTTCAAATGAAACCATTTGATACCCACACTGTAATTAAATTAGAAGGTATTATGGGAACCAAATTTTGGCCGATAACTCATTTATCGATAAATATATCGAAATATGATAATGCCCAAATGAAACCAGTGTCCTTCTCCTTTCGTTTGACATTAGAACCCAGATTTTGACCGATAACTCATTTATCGATAAATATATCGAAATATGGCAATGTTCAAATGAAACCATTTGATACCCATATTGTACTTAAATTGCAAGGTTTTATGGGAACGACATTTTGGCCGAAACTCATTTATAGATAAATATATCGAAATATGATAATGCTCAAATGAAACCAGTGTCCTTCTCCTTTCGTTTGACATTAGAACCCAGATTTTGACCGATAACTCATTTATCGATAAATATATCGAAATATGGCTATGTTCAAATGAAACCATTTGATACCCACATTGTAATTAAATTAGAAGGTATTATGGGAACCAAATTTTGCCGATAACTCATTTATCGATAAATATATCGAAATATGACAATGTCCAAATGAAACCAGTGTCCTTCTCCTTTCGTTTGACACCCATATTGTACACCACTTTCAAGAGCTTTTGGGAACCAGATTTTGACCGATAACACATTTGTCGATAAATATATCGAAATATGGCAATGTTCAAATGAAACCATTTGATACCCACATTGTACTTAAATTGCAAGGTTTTATGAGAACGACATTTTGGCCGATAACTCATTTATCGATAAATATATCGAAATATGATAATGCCCAAATTAAACCAGTGTCCTTCTCCTTTCGTTTGACATTAGAACCCAGATTTTGACCGATAACTCATTTATCGATAAATATATCGAAATATGGCTATGTTCAAATGAAACCATTTGATACCCACATTGTAATTAAATTAGAAGGTATTATGGGAACCAAATTTTGGCCGATAACTCATTTATCGATAAATATATCGAAATATGACAATGTCCAAATGAAACCAGTGTGCTTCTCCTTTCGTTTGAACCCATATTGTACACCACTTTCAAGAGCTTTTGGGAACCAGATTTTGACCGATAACACATTTGTCGATAAATATATCGAAATATGGCAATGTTCAAATGAAACCATTTGATACCCACATTGTACTTAAATTGCAAGGTTTTATGGGAACGACATTTTGGCCGAAACTCATTTATCGATAAATATATCGAAATATGATAATGCCCAAATGAAACCAGTGTCCTTCTCCTTTCGTTTGACATTAGAACCCAGATTTTGACCGATAACTCATTTATCGATAAATATATCGAAATATGGCTATGTTCAAATGAAACCATTTGATACCCACATTGTAATTAAATTAGAAGGTATTATGGGAACCAAATTTTGGCCGATAACTCATTTATCGATAAATATATCGAAATATGACAATGTCCAAATGAAACCAGTGTCCTTCTCCTTTCGTTTGACACCCATATTGTACACCACTTTCAAGAGCTTTTGGGAACCAGATTTTAACCGATAACACATTTGTCGATAAATATATCGAAATATAGCTATGTTCAAATGAAACCATTTGATACCCACATTGTAATTAAATTAGAAGGTATTATGGGAACCAAATTTTGCCGATAACTCATTTATCGATAAATATATCGAAATATGACAATGTCCGAATGAAACCAGTGTCCTTCTCCTTTCGTTTGACACCCATATTGTACACCACTTTCAAGAGCTTTTGGGAACCAGATTTTGACCGATAACACATTTGTCGATAAATATATCGAAATATGGCAATGTTCAAATGAAACCATTTGATACCCACATTGTACTTAAATTGCAAGGTTTTATGAGAACGACATTTTTTCCGATAACTCATTTATCGATAAATATATCGAAACATGATAATGCCCAAATTAAACCAGAGTCCTTCTCCTTTCGTTTGACATTAGAACCCAGATTTTGACCGATAACTCATTTATCGATAAATATATCGAAATATGGCTATGTTCAAATGAAACCATTTGATACCCACATTGTAATTAAATTAGAAGGTATTATGGGAACCAAATTTTGGCCGATAACTCATTTATCGATAAATATATCGAAATATGACAATGTCCAAATGAAACCAGTGTCCTTCTCCTTTCGTTTGACACCCATATTGTACACCACTTTCAAGAGCTTTTGGGAACCAGATTTTGACCGATAACACATTTGTCGATAAATATATCGAAATATGGCAATGTTCAAATGAAACCATTTGATACCCACATTGTACTTAAATTGCAAGGTTTTATGGGAACGACATTTTGGCCGAAACTCATTTATCGATAAATATATCGAAATATGATAATGCCCAAATGAAACCAGTGTCCTTCTCCTTTCGTTTGACATTAGAACCCAGATTTTGACCGATAACTCATTTATCGATAAATATATCGAAATATAGCTATATGAAACCATTTGATACCCACATTGTAATTAAATTAGAAGGTATTATGGGAACCAAATTTTGCCGATAACTCATTTATCGATAAATATATCGAAATATGACAATGTCCGAATGAAACCAGTGTCCTTCTCCTTTCGTTTGACACCCATATTGTACACCACTTTCAAGAGCTTTTGGGAACCAGATTTTGACCGATAACACATTTGTCGATAAATATATCGAAATATGGCAATGTTCAAATGAAACCATTTGATACCCACATTGTACTTAAATTGCAAGGTTTTATGAGAACGACATTTTGGCCCATAACTCATTTATCGATAAATATATCGAAATATGATAATGCCCAAATTAAACCAGTGTCCTTCTCCTTTCGTTTGACATTAGAACCCAGATTTTGACCGATAACTCATTTATCGATAAATATATCGAAATATGGCTATGTTCAAATGAAACCATTTGATACCCACATTGTAATTAAATTAGAAGGTATTATGGGAACCAAATTTTGGCCGATAACTCATTTATCGATAAATATATCGAAATATGACAATGTCCAAATGAAACCAGTGTCCTTCTCCTTTCGTTTGAACCCATATTGTACACCACTTTCAAGAGCTTTTGGGAACCAGATTTTGACCGATAACACATTTGTCGATAAATATATCGAAATATGGCAATGTTCAAATGAAACCATTTGATACCCACATTGTACTTAAATTGCAAGGTTTTATGGGAACGACATTTTGGCCGAAACTCATTTATCGATAAATATATCGAAATATGATAATGCCCAAATGAAACCAGTGTCCTTCTCCTTTCGTTTGACATTAGAACCCAGATTTTGACCGATAACTCATTTATCGATAAATATATCGAAATATGGCTATGTTCAAATGAAACCATTTGATACCCACATTGTAATTAAATTAGAAGGTATTATGGGAACCAAATTTTGGCCGATAACTCATTTATCGATAAATATATCGAAATATGACAATGTCCAAATGAAACCAGTGTCCTTCTCCTTTCGTTTGAACCCATATTGTACACCACTTTCAAGAGCTTTTGGGAACCAGATTTTGACCGATAACACATTTGTCGATAAATATATCGAAATATGGCAATGTTCAAATGAAACCATTTGATACCCACATTGTACTTAAATTGCAAGGTTTTATGGGAACGACATTTTGGCCGAAACTCATTTATCGATAAATATATCGAAATATGATAATGCCCAAATGAAACCAGTGTCCTTCTCCTTTCGTTTGACATTAGAACCCAGATTTTGACCGATAACTCATTTATCGATAAATATATCGAAATATGGCTATGTTCAAATGAAACCATTTGATACCCACATTGTAATTAAATTAGAAGGTATTATGGGAACCAAATTTTGGCCGATAACTCATTTATCGATAAATATATCGAAATATGACAATGTCCAAATGAAACCAGTGTCCTTCTCCTTTCGTTTGAACCCATATTGTACACCACTTTCAAGAGCTTTTGGGAACCAGATTTTGACCGATAACACATTTGTCGATAAATATATCGAAATATGGCAATGTTCAAATGAAACCATTTGATACCCACATTGTACTTAAATTGCAAGGTTTTATGGGAACGACATTTTGGCCGAAACTCATTTATCGATAAATATATCGAAATATGATAATGCCCAAATGAAACCAGTGTCCTTCTCCTTTCGTTTGACATAAGAACCCAGATTTTGACCGATAACTCATTTATCGATAAATATATCGAAATATGGCTATGTTCAAATGAAACCATTTGATACCCACATTGTAATTAAATTAGAAGGTATTATGGGAACCAAATTTTGGCCGATAACTCATTTATCGATAAATATATCGAAATATGATAATGCCCAAATGAAACCAGTGTCCTTCTCCTTTCGTTTGACATTAGAACCCAGATTTTGACCGATAACTCATTTATCGATAAATATATCGAAATATGGCAATGTTCAAATGAAACCATTTGATACCCACATTGTACTTAAATTGCAAGGTTTTATGGGAACGACATTTTGGCCGAAACTCATTTATAGATAAATATATCGAAATATGATAATGCTCAAATGAAACCAGTGTCCTTCTCCTTTCGTTTGACATTAGAACCCAGATTTTGACCGATAACTCATTTATCGATAAATATATCGAAATATGGCTATGTTCAAATGAAACCATTTGATACCCACATTGTAATTAAATTAGAAGGTATTATGGGAACCAAATTTTGCCGATAACTCATTTATCGATAAATATATCGAAATATGACAATGTCCAAATGAAACCAGTGTCCTTCTCCTTTCGTTTGACACCCATATTGTACACCACTTTCAAGAGCTTTTGGGAACCAGATTTTGACCGATAACACATTTGTCGATAAATATATCGAAATATGGCAATGTTCAAATGAAACCATTTGATACCCACATTGTACTTAAATTGCAAGGTTTTATGAGAACGACATTTTGGCCGATAACTCATTTATCGATAAATATATCGAAACATGATAATGCCCAAATTAAACCAGTGTCCTTCTCCTTTCGTTTGACATTAGAACCCAGATTTTGACCGATAACTCATTTATCGATAAATATATCGAAATATGG